>VWZE01018774.1:59955-83054 GCA_013396675.1 Eubucco bourcierii
CTTCCCCCCCTGTCTTTTGCCCTTTCCCCCCTGTCTTTTGCCCTTTCTCCCCCTTCTTTGTTTTTCCTATAAATTCATTTTCCTTGACATTGCTCTTAGAAAAAAACATTACTTTGTGTAAAATTTCCCTGATTTTAGGCAGTTATTTAGCATTAGCAGCAGGGAAAACAAACAAACAAATCAATACTTGTAGCTGCAGGTGTTTTGAATCTGTCAGAATCCTGTTGGGACTGTCAGCAGCACATCCTGTAATAAGTGCTGCAGACTGTACATAGGGTGTCTCAAGGTCATCCATGTGCCTCCATGTAACCAAGGCAGGCAGCATCTTTGAGGGAAGCTGAGCTGAACTGCAATTAAAAAGCAAAAGGAGAAACCAGGAGATGAAAGAGGTAAGGGCATGCTTGCTGAGCACTGCTCTTCTGGGTTGCTTTGCAGCAATGTGAGTAAAATAGCCACATATCAATGGTATCAAAGACAATGATGTAATAAACCAGCCAGCCACTTCAAAGATGGTTTTCACTCTACCTTCCTGTGTGTGCAGTAATGTCAGTAGGGATACCAGCACACTACAGAAAGGGGCAGTGAGTTTCTGGAGCTGGTTTTGCTAAGCACCAGAAAATGGAACTGAACAGCAGGAGGAGGGAGGAGATTCTGCCCCTCTGCTCTGCTGCGATCCCCCCCTGTAGTGCTAGGATCAGCTCTGGAGTCCTCAGCACAGGAGAGACAGAGCTGTTGGACTGGGGCCAGAGGAGGCCACAGCAATGATGGGAGAGCGCTGGAAGCTCTCTGCTGTGAGGATGGGCTGAGAAGAGTGGGGGTTGTTCTGTCTGGAGAAGAGAAGGTTCCGGGGAGACCTTATAGTGTTCTTTCAGTGCTTAAAGGGACCTAGAAGAAAGATGAGTACAGGCTGTTTTGCAGGAAATGTTGCAACAGGACAATGAGTGATGGTTTTAAACTAAAAGATGGAGATTCAGGCTAGGGAGAAGGAAGAGATTTTTTTTATTTTTTTTTTGACAAATATGGTGAGGCACTGGCCCAGCTTTCCCAAGGAGGTGGTAGATGCCCCATCCCTGGAACCATTCCAGGTCAGGTTGTTTGGGGCTCTGAGCAACCTGCTTTCATTGAAGATGTCCTTGCCTATGTCAGAGGGGTTGGACTAGATGACCTTTAAAGGGTTCTTCTAACCCAAACCATTGTGTGATTCCATGGATAGCTTTATTTAACCCTTGATCTAAGGGAGAGGTGCTCCTTACATACTTCCCTGAAATGTGCAAAGATAAAATGCATGTGAATGACAAAGCTTAGCAGAGGCAAGGAGTGCACATGAGGATAATACAGACTTGCTCAGCTTTTGCTTTCAGGTCTGGCTGAACGACGAGTGCAGAACTGTTACACACTAGATTCCACTGACCTTCACTGTAGCAGGTTGTGTTCTCTGAACACCATAAACTCCAGCACACTTTGTGGTAATTTGCTCACTCTAAAAACATTTTGTTTGGAAAAAGATTGTTCCCAGATTTAATGTGGTGCACTTGGCTTTAATTCATCAAGATACTTAAGTACATGTGACATGTGTGAGTCTAAATGATTACTGTCCACTTCAGGTTTATATTCTGACTAAAGTAGCTTGTTGAGCAAAGGTCCTCATTTGTAATTAGGTTTCTTTTTTTTCTTTTTTTTAACCCCTAACTTTACAAACAACTGTAACTGGTTTTAAGAAGCTTCCAGATTTTACAAGGAGAGCTGAAACAGGACTGTCATGGCCTTTTGTCTCTGGTTGTATAAATCCTGCTTAGTGTCTGAAAGCAGAGATCTCTAAACACATGTCCTAAAGTCCACTTATGTCTAGGCATTTTTAACTTCCTTCTCTCCAGGGACATGGACTAGACAATTTGCCAGGACAAAAACTTCAGATTCCCAAAGATCAGATCACTGCAGTGAAATCCAGGCTAAACTGATCAGATCACNAGTGAAATCAAGGCTAAACTGATCAGATCACTGCAGTGAAATCAAGGCTAAACTGATCAGATCACCGCAGTGAAATCAAGGCTAAACTGATCAGATCACCGCAGTGAAATCAAGGCTAAACTGATCAGATCACTGCAGTGAAATCAAGGCTAAACTGATCAGATCACTGCAGTGAAATCAAGGCTAAACTGATCAGATCACCGCAGTGAAATCAAGGCTAAACTGATCAGATCACTGCAGTGAAATCAAAGCTAAACTGATCAGATCACTGCAGTGAAATCAAGGCTAAACTGATCAGATCACTGCAGTGAAATCAGGGCTAAGCAGCTTCAGAAGCCTTCCCTGTGTGCCAGTAAGTTGATGAAAAGCAGCAGGAGTCCCATGAGTTCCATTCATTTCTGCAGGACTCATAGGACTCATGAGGTTTCCTTCCATCCTTTTACTCTGTTTCAACAGTCAGCACTGTCAGAGATAAATGCTACATGGCAATACAGATGTAGTGAGAATAGAGTATGGTTGGAGTTGGAAGTGCTTTTGAGACACCAACAAGGTAGGTCCATGTGTCATTTCTCTCTTCACCCAGTGAAGAAGTCTTATCACAGTCTTATCAAGCTGAGGGACATTGCCTTCTCCATCTGCTATGCCCTTGTGAACCCACATCTGTAGTATTGTGTTCAGTTCTGGGCATCTCAGTTCAAGAGAGACAAGGAACCACTAGAGAGAGTTCAGT
Organism: Eubucco bourcierii; assembly: GCA_013396675.1. Classification (NCBI taxonomy): domain Eukaryota; kingdom Metazoa; phylum Chordata; class Aves; order Piciformes; family Ramphastidae; genus Eubucco; species Eubucco bourcierii. The sequence goes on from VWZE01018774.1 coordinate 62,654, forward strand.
GGAGGCTACAAAGATGCTGAAGGGAACCCTCTGAGACTGAGGGGTGACCTCATTCATGTTGCTAAAGATGTGAAGGGCAGTGTCAGGAGGATGGAGCCAGGCTCTGCACAGTGATGTCCAATGACAGGATGAGGGGCAGTAGGTGCAAGCTGGAGCAGAGGATGTTTCATATGAACACAAGGAAAAACTTCTTCACTGTGAGGCTGACAGAGCCCTGGAACAGACTGGCCAGAGAGATTCTGGAGTCTCCTTCTCTGGAGATACTCAAAATCCATCTGGATGCATTTGTGTATGACCTACTCTACTCTAGGTGATTCTGCTTTAGCAGGGGAGTTGGGCTGGATGATCTTTTGAGGTCCTTTCCAAGCCCTAACATTCTGTGAATTCTGCATTCAATGCAATCCTATCAATATCTGTCCCTTCTGCCTCAACCAGACATGCCATCTCTTCCCATTGTTTCCAAAGAAAATGCTCATCTGTGTGCTTGTACGTAACCTGGCATTTCTCCCACCTATTCTCTGGTTAACATGTTGGGTTTTTTCCTAAACTAAGTAATTCCTTGTCCCTCAAGAACAGCTTGTTAAATAATACTGAGGAGGAGCTGTGACATTGTATTTTCTACTGGGTACTCTTACCTGTACATTTTTGTAGTGCAACTTCTGCTGCGTCTTACAGGCATGAAACAGGAGAGAAAGCAAAACTACCTTACTCACTGCTGGCAAAGTCTCCAGAGATGCAGGGAATGAGAGTTCCTTCAAGAAGGAGCTTCCATTTTTAGAGGGTAGCTCCTAGGGCAGTGCTTCTGCTGCCTTTCCCTCCCCACAGTCACTTTGATTTAAATGAACTTGAGTATATCCACGATTGCCTGGAGCCCAACTTGGGCTCACATCAAAGAGGGTTCAAAAACTGCCAATTAACTTTAAGGTTGTGGGATCATGACCTTGCTTCTAAGATCAGAAGTAGGATCATGAGTAGCAAGTTAGGCAGTGTTACACTTCAGGACAGTAGCAGCTATGAAACCAGTAAGTTTCAGGGACCTGTGTTCTGCTCTGAGGGCAGCTGAATCCTAGTTATAAATCTGTAGGTAGTTATGCTTGGGAGAAAGCTCAGGATATTTTTTTTCATGCATGTATGTAATTTCTACCTTTGTTTTAAAAGCTGTTTAAGGATGCAAGAAAATTTCAGTGTGGTGCTTTTCTTTTATCAGAAGAAAAAATACTTCTGTAAGAATACCTTTAGCAATTGTATTTTATCTCTGTAAAAGTACATTTTGGCTGAGTTAATGAAGTTTCAGTTGAGGAGTCAGTCTGAAATTCTGATGACCAGATAACATTTCTGCTTAAGCACTATTTAAAACATCTCAGGTGAACTAAGCTTGTGCTGACATGGACAGGCGAGCTACTATGTTATCTAACTGCAGTTTGGAAAAGACATCTTCATTCTCCCACCCCCTCAGGTTCCCTGCTGGACTGAGACCCTCTGAAACCCTGTGCTTAGGGATTTCTGTGCTGTAGGGCTGCTTTGTCAGATGTGCTTTGATCTGGAAGCAGTGGGGAGGTTGACCTGTTTTTGTCCTGGGCCAGTGCTGCTGCTCCAGGTGGATGTCACACTGTGTTGATCTGATTGAGAGTAGGAAAGCTCTGCAGAGGGATCTAGCACGGCTATATGTAGCCAAGAAGGCCAACAACATCCTGGCTTGGATCAGCAATAGTGGGGCCAGCAGAATGAGGGCAGCTATTACTTGGCACTGGTGAGTCTGCACCTTCAACTGAGTTTGGTTTTGGGCCCCTCACTCCAAGAAGAACAGTGAGGTGCTGGAGCATGTCCAGAGAAAGGCTGTGAAGCTGGTGAAGGGTCTAGAGCAAAAGTTTTATGAGCAGCTGAGGGAACTGGGGGTCTTCAGCCTGGAGGAAAGGAGGTTGATGGGAGACCTTCTTGCTCTTTACAACTCCCTGGAAGGTGGTTGCAGTGAGGTGGACATTGGTCTCTTCTCGTAAGTAACAAGTGATAGGACAAGAGGAAGTGGCCTCAAGTTGACCCAGGGAAGCATTAGATTGGACATTAGGAACAATTTCTTCTCCAGAAGGTTGTCAAGGCCTGGCCCAGGCTGCTCTGGGCAGTGATGGAGTGCCCATCCCTGGAGGGCTTGAATAGCTGTGTGGATGTGATTCTGAGGGCCATGGTTTAGTGGTGTCCAGGCAGTGCTGGGTTGTACTTGATGATCTTAAAGGCTTTGTGCAACCAAAACAACTCCGTGGCTGTGTGTAATGTCTGACCTATCTCAAAAACAGTATTTTGACAATGTGTAGTTCAGTCATCCAAAAAGCAGTTTGTATTCATGTACAACACTCTGGAAGCTTGTGTCCTGTACTGAGGTGTACTTTGAATATAAGATAAATGCTGTGGTAGTCCTTTTGCCCATGGCACTTAACCGTAGGTGGACTTACAGGTTCTGTATACAAGGATGAGAGCTGCAGGAGTCAGTGGGTGCCTTTTCAAAGCTTTACACTGCTGTCTGGAGTACAAACTGCTCTTTCTAAAGGAGGTGGCTTCTTTAGTGATGTGCAGTGCTAATATCAAAACCCTCCCTCACTTGATGCGTTTTTCATTAAAGCTCCTAGGAGGTCAAACAGTGCCAGATTGGGTCCCAAAGGCACAGAGCAGAGAACAGAAGAACTCTATCAAAGCTTACATGACACAGAAACACTTTCTACACGTGGCTTTGCACAGAATGCTCACTTTGAAATATTCTTCCTCACATGAAAATCACCAGGTTGGGGTTTTTTTTTCAAAGCACAATGACTTCTAAGGAGCAGTGTGATTTATTGTTTGTCCTGTACTTTTTCCCTTTGCTTTACAGAATATTTAATTAGCAGAGGTCCTTCTGTTACTGTGCCTTTTGAAACAAGTTCAGGATCCTTCTGACAGCTGCCAGGTTTTATGCCCTGATACCATTACCTGCAGCAAATCTCAGCTGCTCAAGCTTGCTCTCCTGATCCTATGCAGTCACGAAAGGCAGTGGAGTCTACTCCTTGCCTTGTCTGCTCTTTTTTCTTTGCAGAGGCCAGATGGTGTGTGCCATGTGTAATTTGTGTTAAAATGAGTTAACACTGAACTGCTGCAGTATTTCTGTATGTATGGTGGATCTCAGCTGATGTGTTCCACAGCTGGTTTGGGTAATGGACAGTTAAGGGTGCTCTGCGCAGAAGCAGCAGGTACTCGGTCATAGGATCACTGAACCACAGAATGGTTTAGGTTGGAAAAGGCCTTTCAGATCATCAAACCCAACCATTAACCCAGCACTGCCAAGCTCACCACTAAACCAAGTCCCTCAGCACCACATCTTTGAAATTCTCCAGGGATGAGTACTCTACTACTGGACAGCCTTTTTCCAGGCCTTGACAACCCTTTGGGGAAGAAATTGTTCCTGATGCCCTACCTATTCATGGAGACTCAATACTATAAGACAACTCTCTTGTATACTATCACTATACAAATGACATTTACTTCAGCATGGTTAATATTAATTTCTTTGTTATATCTACATGGATCATTTTCCTGAGAGCTGGAAGGAGATGCTACTTCTACCCCCTCTGGCACCTCAGTATGTTTAATATCTGGTTAGCAACAGCACAGGCATAAAAGAAATTTGTTTCTATTGAGCAAAATCTATCACGTTAAGCTTTGTTTTCATTAAATCTGTTATTTGATTCTGTAGCATGATGGATTTTAAAAGACAGTGAACCACAACAAAGGCAGTGCTTGAGTGGAATACCTGTCTGGCTTCATGGCAGGAGTTGTGTCAAGGAGCAGTTTATTCATATATGACAGAATCCTTTTCAGAGGGAAAATGCAGGAGGATTAAATGGAGTGGATGTTTTAACATGTGTTTAATGTACAAAAGTAGGCTCCTTGCCTCAGTAATGTGTACTTTGGTGAGAAGAATTCGAGATCGTTTCAGATGATAGAAGGTGAAATGTTCGTGGCAGAGACTACAAAGCAGCAACATTTCTTTTGCAGGTGCTTGAGCATCAGTGTTTTTTAGTCATATATCACAGCAAAATCCACTTTGGTAACCCAAAGAGCTGACTGTGCATTCACAGAAGCAGGCTACAGTTATAAAACCAAGATGTTGCTTAGAGCATTGCTCTGTGGTACATCTAAAATATTTTCCAATCTGCATGGAGGTATCAACATTTTTCAGTTTCAGTCTTACCCAACTTTATTGGATGAAACACTTCACAATATATTTATTTTTTTTTTTGTACAGAGTTACATCATCTCAGTTAAACAAAAGATTAAAATCCTGTGGAGTTGTGTTGGGCTGCTGTATTTGTATAAAATGTACAAAACATCTTTCTACTAGTATCAGTGCTATAGGCAAATGCAGTATGTTAAAGGAATTGGTCTTGCAAGATGGTAAATGACTTTTTCTCTTCAGTTATTGAAAAAGTACTCTTTTCCTAGCCTACTTAATTTCTTTTCATAAAACAAACCAACTAACCAAACAAACAAAAAACCAACCAAAAAACCCCTGACCAGTTATATCTATTCTATACAGTTAACTACGAAAGTGCTAATGGGATAAAAACCCCAGCACATGTAAACCAACAGGACAGACCTTGGTCACTGATATAATCCCAGAAGGGATTGCAAACTGCTGCCATCCTTCTGAAACTTATTATTTTTCAGAAGGTCATTTACTGGCCTAAAAGAGTAGAATGAATTCACAGTATTCATTGGTCACCAATGTTTATTAAAACAGGACCTTGAACAGGCAGAGTGTGTTTGACCTTTGGCTTGGGGAAAATTCCTGGCAGCTTTGTTCAGCCAAAGGACTGTTGACACTGGGTGTACAATGTGTTCTGAGATTCAGGAGTCACTACAGGAATGATTCAAAGTCAGGTGAAGTAAATACACAAAACACTGAAGCACACTTGGTATGTGCAGGCTTGAGGAGTGGGCTGGTGCCAACTGCATGAGGTTCAACAAGTCAAAGTGCAAGGTCCTGTATCTGTGGTGGGCCATTCCCAGGCACAAATACAGGCTGGGTGCAGAGTGGGTTGAGAGCAGCTCTAAAGAGACTTGGATGTATTGATTGAGGAGAAACTCACCATGAACCAGCAGTGCACTCGTGCAGCCCAGAAGGCAAATTGTGTCCTAGGCTGCATCCAAAGGAGTGTGGCCAGCGGGGCAAAAGAGGGGATTCTGCCCCTTGACTCTGCTCTGGTGAGACTCCACCTTTAATACTGTGTCCAGTTCTGGCATCCCCAGCATAAGAAGGACACAGAGATGTTGGAGTGAGTCCAGAGGAGGCCCACAAAGATGATCCAAGGACTGGAGCACCTCTGCTATGAGGATAGGTTGAGGGAGCTGGGGTTGTTCAGCCTAGAAAAGAGAAGATGCCAGGGGGACCTTATAGCTGCCTTCCAATACCTGAAGAGGTCTTACAGGAAGGCTGGAGGGAGACTTCTCATCAGGATGTCTAGTGACAGACCAAGGGGGAATGGCTTTAAGCTGAGGGAGTGTAGGTTGCAAGTGGATCTTAGGAAGAAATTCTTCAGTATGAGAGTGGTGAGACTCTGGAACAGGTTGCCCAGGGAGGTTATGGATGCATCTTGCATTGAGGTGTTCAAGGCCAGATTGGATAAGGCCTTGAGCAACCAAGTCTGCTTGAGAGGTGTCCTTTGCCCGTGGTGGGCAACTCTGGAACAGGTTGCCCAGGGAGGTTATGGATGCATCTTGCATTGAGGTGTTCAAGGCCAGATTGGATAAGGCCTTGAGCAACCAAGTCTGCTTGAGAGGTGTCCTTGCCCATGGTGGGGAGGTTGGAGTAGATGATCTCTAAGATTCTTTCCAACCTGACCATTCTATGAACTTGAAACCCCCTCCAGTTAGATATCTCTAAGTGGCAGAACCTGTGGGTACCTCTTGCAGATGGCTGCATTCATCCACATCTATATTTTTCTAAAGTAGATCTGTATAAACCCCCTATATGCACATGTATATTTATTTCAAGAACTGAATTGAGAACACTTGTGAGGGGTGAAATTAGAGCTTGCTTTCCAAAAAATCCATTTTTAAATCATCCAGCTTTGTTATGGTAGTGTGCTTTACGTTACACCAATTAGGTCCTTTAATGGGAGTACCTGGAAGATACATTCACCATCCAATTTAACTTCCATTTTGGAATGTCCACAGGGGACAAAAAAAAAAAAAAAAAAAAAAAAAAGGAAAAAAAAAAAAAAAGGATCAATGAAGCAGTAATAAAACCCAGGCATTTAATAATTTATTTATTTTTTTCTTGACACATCTGTGAACAGTAAAGAGATGCAGGGCTTCACCAACCCTGAGCATTCAATCATAAGTGGAACTTTACAACTGCAGTCACAGCAGCACTGTGAAAACACTCCCTGAACTGCCACAAGCTCTCTACTTACTACTGAAATCCTTAGATAAATATTGAGTGAAATTTCTTATTGCGAGGCATGGCAAAGGAAAACAAACACACTCTCACATCCCCTTTTTTCCTGCCTCCGAGGTACATCAAGTGACACGGAGGCACGCTAATGGAAGGTGCTTTTTAAAAGGCCGATTGCCAGGCTCTGCGTTGTTACAGGTGCATCTCTCCTGTGGTCCCTGGAAATGTGAAGGGCTGAGGTCCTGGAGGCAGCAAAAGAAAACATCACAGAGATACCAAATCCGTGTATGTGGCCACATACAGCTTCTGTATTTTTCTCTATAGCTTGCTTAGCGTCACACAAACGCTGACAAGTTAATTTAGAGGTTTGGGGTCTGGTTTGTGTTTTGACAGTATTAGAAAAGGATGTTTATAAGAGAGGCATTAAAAGATGCAGACACCCCCTTGGCTGCAGTTCTGCATGCCTAGGTAAATGAGGCATTCACTTCGTGGCCTGAGGAATGCTGTATTATTTATCTTGGGGTGGAGTTTGTTTTCTGTTTGGGTTTAGGTATTTTGTTTGTTGGTTTGGGATTTTTTTTGTTTGTTTGTTTGGGGTTGTTTGTGGGTTTGTATTTTTTTTTTCTCATTTAATCACATTCTTTGCAAAACATTTTTGGCATTTCAGAATTGCAGTACATTTGTGTCTGACACAGGATGAATAACAGCCTTACAGAAAGGAAAAGCGTGTGCTGCAATACTGATAGGAAAACCTGCCCTTGTTTTTCTGGGTGTTTTAGGCAGGGTTTAGCAATCACAGAAACATTCAGGTTGGAAAAGCCCCTCAGGATCACCAAGTCCAACCGATAACCCTACTCTACAAGGTGCACACTAACCCAAGCACCACATCCAAATGACTTTTAAACACATCCAGTTGGTTGGTGGTTGGTTGGTGATTCAACCACGTCCCTGGGCAGCCCATTCCAATGCCTGATTACTCTTGCTGTGAAATTTTTTTCCTAATGCCCAATCTAAACCTATCTAGTCACAGTCTGAGGCTATTCCTTCTTGTTCTCTCACTGTTCACCTGTGAAAAGAGACCAGCACCAACCTCTCCATGAGGTCCTTTCAAGTAGCTGTAGACAGCCATGAGGTCTCCCCTCAGCCTCCTGTTTTTCAAACATCCCCAGCTCACTCAGTTGCTCCTCATAAGATTTATTCTCATGCCCACTGAACCTGCAGAATCAAATCTGCACTAACTCTGCCCTTGAAACTATTTCTGTGATGTTCTACCTCCGTCCTTGGCAAGCCAAAGTCTAAGATAATTACCAGAACATCAATTCTGTGCCCAGAATGCTTAAATTCACTTAATACCAGGAAAATAGAATATGTGCATCAGCAGCTGCACAGATTCAGATGGTGAAACTTAACTACTTTGCACAGTGAGATGCACTGTGGAGAGTATATTTGATGCAAAGATCAATGTGTGGACAGGACTTTTACACAGGCACCATTATGCTGGAAGCAAAGTCATACAATGGCAGAAAACCATGTCAGGACAGAAACACAATAAATGTCATTCCTGTGCATTATGGCTTGGATTTCCAAACAAATCTTAGTCCTTAATGGCTGCTGAAAGTGGGAGTGTGTAGAAAGTGTGTCTGAGCATCACCTCATAAGCTGTGATGAACATCTCTGTCAGCTCTAAATTCAGATTGAAGCACTGACCTCCACAGACCTCAACCTCCCCTAGCACGGGGCAGAAAGCCTCTGGCCCATATCCACATTGGGCAAACCTGGACAGGTCACAGAAAAGAAAGTGCTGCTTGTTCAGCTGGCCCCTGGCAAACTGATAACTGCAGCTTGAAGGGGTCATATTTGTCCTGGTGGCAATGTCATGCTATGTCAGGTCAGTCTGCTGCTTGCTTTCTGGACTGATATTGCTTGTAGCCAGGGCTTGAACTTGAAGCAGCTAGTAAGCATTATCAAGAAGCCATGTCAGCCTGCTTTCTGAGGGAAGTTTCTCTCAGAAACAGCTCTTCTGATATCTCTGGGTCCATTTGAAGCTCCTGGCTTAGGGCATCAGAGCTGTAGACTTTGGTAGTCAGCATTGTTTACTTCAGGAGCAGATAAGTGAAATGTATGCTGGAAACTGAGCCAGACTAACATCTTCTCTGCATTTAGCAGCAAGTGTGGCAATGCGAGCCAAAAATTCTGCTTGTGCCCAAGTGCTGGCATGTGCATGGGGGCAATGCAGGGGCAAAACCATTCGTGGTGATGGACTTAGCATTTGTCAACACAACAGGGCTGAAGACCAGAGGTAGGGTGGGTTGACTGAACCAGATGAGCAAGACCTGGTGAACAGGCAGGGGTGGTCACGGTCTTCTCAGCCCAGGGCATGTTTTGTTTCTTTCATTTGTGTCCCTTTTGTCTTCCACAGTAGTCCTTAGTTTTCACACTTATCTTCCCCTAGCAAATGCAGTTTTTCAGGGCTCTAGAATAAATCATACAGCCTGCAATTTCCTTGCCCCCCTACCAGCATGCAGTCACCAAGCCCCTTGATCAGATTCTGGGTGTAGGATCACCTCCCTTCTCGGTGGTTCCTGCTCATCCTATGCTCAAAGGATATAACAGTCACTTGAGTATAATGGTTTGGAAAGGCATTTTGCATTAACATTATGGAATGATGAAGACCCTAAAGCGAGGTTACATTTCGTTTAGTTTGGATGGAGGCAGAAGCTCTATAATATGTTTTCATTTTCCTTCCCATATTAAGTCTGTCAGGCTAATTTATTTGTAAGCTATTATGTGGTGATGATTGGATAAGTAAAACGTGTGACTAAACTTGTCTGGTCAATAAAAAGGGAAGATGAACTCCTCTGTTTGATTTCCAGGTAGGTCAGGGGGAAGTAATTGCTGTGTTGCTCAAATTAGAAATCAGAATGGTTGCTTTGGTGTGTTTAACCTCAGCTACACCCAGCACGTCCTCGCAGTGACCTTCCCATTTAGTATGAATAACAACTCACCAAGGAGCCAGCTGGCCACCATTTTATTCTGTGTTCTTAAATATAGTGCACAATTAGTAACATCAAAGGGACCACTCAAGAAACCGAGGCTAACCCTATCAACCACACGGAGAGGTTGTGTTTCACTTAAATCTAGCTTCAGGTAATGATGCTGGATTTGTTCCAGTGAGAATCCTTCAGCTCACAGCTCCCCAAACCAGAATAATCTGTAGCTCTGAAAGATTTTTAGTTTACCTCAGTATCTAAAGGGTAAAATTACCCTACGATTATGCCATTTACTTAAGCATGTAAGGAAGAAATGTTTTGCACAGAGGATGGTGAAACACTGCCACACGTTGCCCAGAGAGGTGGTTGATGTCCCATCCCTGGAAACATTCCAGGGCATGTTGGACTGGACTCTGAGCAACCTGATCTAGTTGATGTTGCCCCTGCTTACTGGAGAGAAGTTGGACTAGATGGGCTTTAAAGGTCCCTTCCAACTCAAACCATTCCATGACTTGGTATCTTGAAGGATCTACTCAAATCAGCAGGAGCAAGGGGAGGTAGTCCCATTGTTACCTCAGGATTTTGAATAGTCAGTTCAAGTTTTCACAGAAGATGCAGAGGCACCAAAGTCCGAGGCAAATGTTTATTTCATTAGCTATCCAGAGGGACCTTGGTAGGCTAGAGATGTGGACCCAGGCCAACCTCATGAGGTTCAACAAGACCAAGTGCAAAGTCCTGCATCTGGCTTGAGGCAATCCCCAGCACCAATGTAGGCTGGGCAGTGACTGGCGTGAGAGCAGCCCTGAGGAGAGGGACTTGGGGGTACTGGAGTAGTGCATCCAATTCTGGAGCCCGTGTTACAGGAAAGATAGGGACATGCTGGAACATATCCAGAGAAGGATGATCAGAGGGCTGGAGCTCCTCTGCTACAGAGACAGACTGAGGGAGTTGGGGCTGTTCAGTCTGGAGAGGAGAAGACTCTGAGGACACCTTATTGTGGCCTTCCAGTATCTGAAGGGGGCTACAAGAAAGCTGGGGAGGGACTTTTTAGGATGTCAATTAGTGTTAGGACTGGGGAGAATGGAACAGAACTAGAAGTGGGTATCTTCAGATTGGATGTTAGGAAGAAGTTCTTCACCATGAGGGTGGTGAGACACTGGAACAAGTTGCCCAGGCAGGTGGTGGAAGCATCATCCCTGGAAGTTTTTAAGGCCAGGCTGGATGTCACTCTGGGCAGCTTGATTTAGTGTGAGGTGTCCCTGCCCATGGCAGGTAGGTTGGAGCTAGGTGATCCTTGAGGTCCCTTCCAGCCCTTACAATTCTATGGTTCTATGTGTGCTGGTTTGAGGCTAATTGAATATTTTAATAGACAAAGTTGTACTATAGGCTGTGAAAGGAAAACATCATGATGTCTACTTCACTCATAGGCTTGCTGGAGGATTGTTTGGGAACACTAACCAAAACAATAGATAACTCAGTCTCTCTCTGGCGCTTGCTGGAACAGGAGCTGCTGGTGGGATCTAGCAGCTTCTGGGCTCTGGCTCCTCTGCTGATTAATCCTCACTAACCACTTTTCTTCTAACCCTCCTGGCCGATCCTCCTAATTTACCTTGCACGTAAGGCAAACCTTGGGGAAAGGTACAGGGGTGGGGAGAAGGTGGAAGGGTGGTTGGGAACCCCTCCTGGGGTCTCTGATTTCTGGGAGGGGAGTTGTGTTGCTGTATTACCTTTTACTTGTATATTTCTGTAAATATTGTGTATATAGTGTAAATATCTGCTGTACATTGTGCAAAGCTGTAAATAGAGCTTCATCGTTTAACTTCCAGCCGACTGAGTGCTAGTCTGGGTCATTTTACAAAGTGTGGGGGGTGGGGGAACTCCCAAACCTTCACACTATGACTCAAAGTAACTGAGGCACCACCTTACCACACTGAGGCTTGCTTGAACCAGGCAGGGATGGCATCAGACTGGGTGACTTCCATGAGGTTCTATCCTTCTCTAGGAGAAGAATCTCCCTTTTTTATTTTTTCAATTTACCTGCCCGTGCAACAAAAATCATGATACGTGAAGGATTGTGAAAGTACTTTTTGATCTGCAAGTGGAAAGAGCTACCAAAAAGAAGCTAAATACTTACTGCTGTTCATTCTGTTTTTAAGCTGGCTTTAAAAACTGTGCCACACATTCATCAGCAGTTCAGAGCTTTTGAAGGCGAGGCCGGTTTACATTATGGTAATGGCGAGGAGTGGTTTTGCAGTGTGTGAATGACTTTTATTTTTAGATTAAGAGTAGATGGGTGCTGACATCTGTTAGCATTTACCAAGAGCATAAAAATGAAAGAGACTTAAATATCTTGTAGCACTGCACCTACTTTAGCAATAGCAAGCCAAAAAGAAACTTCACAGCTGGTGTGTAACTCGCACCCGAGGCCAGACTGGTTTTAGATTTCTGTGAAGAATCAGCAGTAGGAGGCCTAGGAATATTCAGATATGCTCAGTACAGAACCATGGAATGGTTCGGATTAGAAGGGACCTTAAAAATAATCTAATTCCAACTCCCCTGCCATGAGCAAGGACACCTCCTACTAGACCAGGTTCTTCAAGGCCCTATCTAACCCAGCTTGGAACATTTCCAGGGCTGGAACCTCCTCGACGTCTCTGGGCAACCTGTTCCTATGTCTCACCACCCTCACGGGGAAAAAGTGGATATCAGATCAACAAGTGTTAGATGTCAGTGGCAAACAGCAATTCAAGGGCAGTAGGAGGAACCTGTTTAAAGGCTATGTGCATTTTCTAATGCACAAGGAAACATGCTTTAGAAATGTGGACTTCAGTAATGCATGGCAAAGCCATAGTCAGGCCTGAGTCAGTCAGATGTCCTGGCAAAATCCTTCTTTAATTCAACTCCTGGAACTAGATCTTGGAGCTGAGCATATAAAAATTCAGGCATGTTTTGGCAAAGCACTGCTCAATATAAAGTATTAACTATGTATTTACTGATCTATCACTCTGTCTCCTTTGAATCTACCTTCTGGTTTTTCCACACTTCGGTATCCTCCAGAGCAATAAAACTTAATAAACCAACTGATGTTGAAGATGGACCTTTTTCCCCTGGCGTGGTCATTTCTGGATTCTCTTGCCAATGCAGTCTGCTATGTGAGTTGAGTATTTCTCCATGACCTAGATTTTCTGGCTCTGCAAATAATTGGTCCTGCAGCTTTACCTACTCATCTCAGCAATGTGCTTTCAGCCCAACTGGTAGCTTGAGTGAGGAAAGGCTCCAAGGAGAAGACCCAGACCCAGTCTCTCTTGTGGACCTGGGAACTAAACCTCAGTATAACAAATTTTGCTACTTTTCTGAAACATTGGATTTTAAATGGGGATTTTTATGGAAAGGGACTTTCTCACTCTTTACCTGCAAATCCTTCCAGCTTCTCTCTACCAGAACTTTAAGGTAGGATGGAGTGCCAGAAGACTCTGCCAACACCGAACCGGTGCACCTGGCTTGAATGGAGAGGAGTGTGCTTAGGAGGAGAGGTGGTAGATTTAGAGAATAAATGCAACCCTACATGAGTGACCTAAATATAGGTGAACGTTTCATGCTGCCTTTTATAAAGCTTCTGAAGTTTTCAAAGTACTGAACTAGTGAAGTGTTTCTTTTTTTAAGTTTCTGTTTGCTTGGGTTCAGCCCATCCCTTTCTGCACGCTGAGCCTGCGTGAGGAGAGCTGCCACCTTGGAGAAGGTTCTTGGCCAAGCCCAGTAACTGTGAGCCGTCATTCCACCCAGGGGCTGTAATCACAGGAAATAAAATCAACAGGAATGTTACACGAGTGTGTGTACATACCAGTGCTCCAAGTGACTTATTTATAGTCTGAGCCTGAATGCCTGTTCATTAAAACCTCACAGAAGTCGTTGTCGCCCCACCCTTCCAGCTATAAAAGTCCATTTAATACACTCTCTTCAGAAATCAGCAGCTCTCCAGACCCTGCTATAATGTGCAAGTTATGGCAAACCTTCAGCCCCACGCTCCTGTAGCTTTGGTCTTATGAGCTTCCCCAGCATCATTCCTGGGGATCGGGGTGCAGCTCAGGGGCGTTGTTTGTGTTCGGCGTTAGAAAAATACAGTAGCGTTCCACAGCAGAGCTTGAACTGGGCCACAGCAGTGCTGGCTTGCTGGCCAGGCTCTGCAGAGCTGCAGCAGTGCAGGCTGGAGCATCAGCAGCCAACACACCTAATACATCACTGTCCTCTTTCACAGCCAGGGAAACGTGAGGAGCGAAAGGGAAAGGGCTTTTAAAATGCTGCGCTTGATTTTTAGTAGCTCTAGTCTAAAGTAAAATGGCTGGGGTTGAAAGGACTGGGAGGAGAACAGAGAGGCAAAAATGGCATTTGATTGAGGTTTTAAATTATTCTGTTTATTTAAATTATTCAAGTAGTTCTCGTTCTTATCAAACAGGCACCAAGAGGTAGTTAGGTACCTAAATGCTGTCGAAGTCATTGGGAGCGGAACACATAAATACCTTTTGGAAGTTAGACTTCAAGTGAAGGATTTCAGAGACACTGAACTTCACCTCTCTTTGACAGAGCAGATGTGTTTGATGTTTATGGCTTGAGGTCAGATTTAGTGATGTGCCTCATGGCTCATTCAGGTATCCACCTCCACATCTATACCTCACATCTGCCAATCTGCACAGTCAGCTAGTCAAGAATGGGCATTGAGCTGATGATACTCCCTGAGAGATCCCAAACTGGGATATTCCCTCAGGAATTTGCAGCCAGGGCATGTAACACCATGAAACACTGTCATCTCCTACTTGGCTTTTCCTTGAAAGAGCAGCAGGTGTCCCTGCCTGTGGTGGGGGGTTGGAACTAGATGATCTTTGAGGTCTGTTCCAACCTAAACCATTCTATGATTCTATATACAAAAAGTAATTTTTTTGAGAAACCAGACCAGAATGTTATAATGTACACAAAGAAGGCTTCATTTATATTTAGGGAGGGTTTTAGCTTGACTCTATTAATAAAATCTTCCTTATTTTTGTGGTAACAGTGACAGGTCCTACCTTTTAAGTGGGACAAAAATATCTGTTAGGTTATCTCGGTGGCTTCCTTTCGTGTAAGTTACAATCCATACTCAAACATTCTTCTGAGTTTTCAAGCTCCTAAATGCCTGAAAGAGTTGCTCTTAGCTGATGTTGCTGTGTTGGAGGGCAGAAGGACTCTGCAGCGGGACCTCGACCACCTGGACAGATGAGCAGAGTCCAATGGGATGGCATTCAATAAATCCAAGTGCCATGTGCTGCACTTTGGCCACAACAACCCCATGCAGAGCTACAGGCTGGGATTGGAGTGGCTGGAGAGCAGCCAAACAGAAAGGGATCTGGGGGTGCTGATTGACACCTGCCTGAACATGAGCCAGCAGTGTGCCCAGGTGGCCAAGAAGGCCAATGGCATCCTGGCCTGCATCAGCAATAGTGTGGCCAGCAAGAGCAGGGAGCTCATTCTCCCCCTGGACTCTGCACTGCTTAGGCCACACCTTGAGTCCTGTGTCCAGTTCTGGGCACCTCAATTTAAGAAGGACATTGAGGTGCTTGAGCGTGTCCAGAGAAGGACAACAAGGCTGGGGAGAGGCCTCGAGCACAGCCCTATGGAGAGAGGCTGAGGGAGCTGGGATTGGTTAGCCTGGAGAAGAGGAGGCTCAGGGGGTACCTTCTTGCTGTCTACAACTACCTGAAGGGTGGTTGTAGCCAGGGGGAGGCTACCACCTTCTCTCAGGCAAGCAGCACCAGAACAAGAGGACACAGTCTCAAACTGTGCCAGGGGAAATTTGGACTGGAGGTGAGGAGAAAGTTCTTGCTTGAGAGAGTCATTGACTGCTGGAATGGGCTGCCCAGGGAGGTGGTGGAGTCAGCGTCCCTGGAGGTGTTCAAGGCGGGTTTGGATGTGGCACTTGGTGCCATGGTCTGGTCTTGAGGTCTGTGGTATTGGGTTGGACTTGATGATCTTTGAGGTCTCTTCCAACCCTGGTGATACTGTGATAGTGAGAGCACGGTGCGCTGCCAGCCATCTGTTGTGGTTTATGTCATGAAATATCAGTAGAGGCTATGTCTTAAAGAACAGGGAGAAAAGCTCTGACACAGCAGAGCTCATCTCCCGGAGGGAACAATGGAGACCCAGAGGCTGCATCTTTTTGGACACTTCAGGCAGCTCAGGCTGGAGTGTAGCAGCTGGTACTGCAGGGCGTTTTTGCAGTCCTATCTCTGAAACCACAAAGGTCTAAAGTCTTCCTGGTGCATGGAGGGCAGAAAGCAGGATAATGTCTGTAGCCCTTTAAGACTGAGTTACCTTGGGATTTCAGAGCACGACACATTTGCATTGCAAATGGAACGACTTGAAATATATTTCTCCAGGAGTAGTAGAGGGAATATACCTTAGATGTATTTGCATTTCAGTAGCACCTGCAAGATGTGTTGCAGGTCTTTGGTTTGCATCTGGCTCTCTTGAATGATCAGAAGCCCAATGCCTGGAGGAATTGCTTTTGAAGGGAACAGTTCACAGCTGGGTCATGAGACTGTCTCAGCTTCAGAGGTACTGACTGGTGGAAGAGTTACAGTTAGTTAGGGTTGGTGGAGTAGCACTGCACGTTTCTGTCTCTGAACAGTCTGTTCTTTTCTGGTTTACCCAAAACAATAACATCCTGGTGGCTTTCTCTCAGAGTCAGCATCTGACTTCGCAAAAACCACTTTATCTCTTCTGCTGTAATTCATATATGTACTTTAATGGGGTCAGTCCTGTCTTCCCAGCTTCTTCAGGTGGAACAGGCATAGCTGCTAAAGGATAATTAACAGCAAAGCACAGCACAAAAACACCTTTAGCTATGTGCAGTTAGCCCACAGTATTCACCAGCCCAGACTTCTGCGTTTAGCTGTGACAGAGTCCTGTAGGAACAAAGAAATGGATAGCTTGCAGGACAAGATGATTTAAGGTAATAGCCTAGGAAATTATTCTTCTCCAGTTCACTTCAATTCCTACAGACATGTCGAGGCAGAGGACCGTGGATTGCCGTTAGGCAAGTTCATACACAGAGGTACAGAGCACTTTGTTCAGGCATGCCTGTGCTCCCTCTGATAATGACATTCAAGCTACTGAGTGTGCTCTCTGCCTATGTCACACGTGGTGGTTCATGTTCAGAAGTGTTTTACCTTGCTTATTGCTCCTGTGATGACTTCTGTTAAAAAAGGTGACCAGAAACAAACAGGACTCCAGACCTTCAGTCCAAATGCTTCCCATCTCACCACAAATCATGTCAGGGCTGCTTTTTGGTTGTTTTGGGTTTTTTGTGTGTGTGTGTGTGAACAAAGTGTTTCTGAAAGCAATAATTCAAAATTATCAACTTTATTTACTGCTACATGGCCAAAATCTATATAAAAACTTTTAAAAACTCCGTGTATTTTTAAAATTTTAGCCTTCTATTTGCTTTTTTTAGCAACTGATAAAAGTAATTGTTAGGTGCAGAGCGTGCTCAGAAATGCCTCTTTAATAACTGTTTCTAAGACTTCCCTCAACATAACAGCAGAAAACCTAAAACACACAGATCAACTGACGCAACACTGGGCTTCATCTCTGGGCCCAATATATTACTACTTATTATCTGTCTTTGTTTTGTTCCTGTACTTGGTTACTTCACAGATTCCTTTACTTTGTCCTCATTAGTACCCACAAACACATCCTTCATGACCGTCGCCAGTGCTCTTTGTTATCAAACACAGATGTGAAAAAACCACTCTGAGATTTTCTTGATTCTTTTTCAGTCACTGGAAATTTCTTTGTTGTTCTCTTTGGTCCCAGTCCAACACTGTAGGAGTCAGTGATTGTCTTTCCACCAACTTCGTTGGGATTTGGATCTTGCCTTTAATAGTTCCACTACTAAATCCATTTTATTTTCAACCCTCAAGTATGTCTCAAAGTTATTTTATTTTAAAATTCATTATGATTTGCTGTTTGACCTTCATGGGGTTTATATATTTTTGAATGCTCTCTTTATATTCCATTAGTTGCTTCTTGTAAAATTCAGACCTCGTTGGAGTCTTTTCCCATGCACTCTCTCACTCTCTTTCTCAGAACTCTGTTTTCACTCAGCTAACAATAAACTACTTAACCGTTGGTCCTTATGGAGGTTTAGTTTTAGGTTTCACTCTTCAGAAGGATAGATGTTCCTCCCAAGCCAACTCCATCATCTCTTTGAACCTCAGTAAAACTTGTCTACTGTTGTCTGCTCTTTGCTTGTAAATATTGCACATTTCTGTCATTAAAATAGAATCATAGAATGTCAGGGGCTGGAAGGCACCTTTAAAGGTCATCTGGTCCAGCCCCCCTGCCATAGGATTACCTATACCAGATCACACTGGAATGCATTCAGATGGTTCTTGAATATCCCCAGAGAGGGAGACTCCACAACCTCCCTGGGCAGCCTGTTCCATTGCTCTGTCAGACTTACTGTCAAAAAATTCACCCTCAGGTTCATGTGGAACCTCCTATACCTCAACTTCCACCCATTGCCCCTTGTCTTGTCACCGGGCATCACTGAGAAGAGGCTGGCTCCATCCTCCTGGCACTCACCCTTTACATATTTATAAACATTAATGAGGTCACCCCTTAGTCTTTTCCTCTCCAAGCTAAAAAGCCCCAGCTCCCTCAGGCTCTCCTCATAAGGAAGATGTTCAATTTCCTTAATCATTTCGTGTAATCAAATCAGGCCATGTATTCACAGCTATACTGCAGACAGGGACATTGAGAGCCTTATTAGATGTTGCTCCTGTTTTTCCATACCTTACTTAATCATTTACTGATTGCAGCACTGGAGTGCAGGAAGGGCTGCAACTTAAGAGTCCTGCTTTTTTTGTGTTGAACTGATGTGCACGTGCTGGGAAGAAGCAGCTCCTTTTGGAGTGTTGAACTGGACAAGGACAGACATGGTGAGAGAGCAAAAGCAAAGTTCCTTCTCAACCAAGTGAAGTAAACTACCTTTAGGAGTTCAAAATAAAGTCTCTACCAATCTACCATCTTTTTCCAGGTTAAAGCATGTGTGTGTGGCTGCGGCTGTTTGAGGGCTTGATGTTGTTTTTCAAATCAAAGACATTGCCTTTCTTTTCCAACCCTTCAAAACTGAATTCAGCCTTTCAAATCTAAAGGCTAAAGGCTGCTATCACTTATCCCCTCCTAGTGGTTTGTTGTTTTTTTTTTTTTTCTGACTGTACTTTCAACCTTCCAAACTAGATTCCTAGCAATACAAAAATTACCTTTCTTCACCACAGTGATATTGAGAGGTCAGTCACACTGGTGCCTTTGCAAATGTCCCTCCTAATTGCCTCTGCTGCCAGTATCCTCTAATTTACAATTTTTCCGCCAGTATCCTCTAATCTGTAATTTTTTTCTGCTGTCTTAGCAATTTTCTTGGAGTCAAGATTAGTTAATGGTTACTAAAGCAAGACCTAATCAAGCCCAGTTAACTTTCTGTAAAAACTCTTCCTTCAAGGTCCTCCTTTCAGCAGCTTTAACAAATGTTCCTGTTGGTTTGGATTTTTGTTAAATAGTTTAAAAGAGATTTAATAGTTTGGAGTCCAGTAATACAATCAGCTTCTTTAGAAAATCCTGCATTGTTCAAAAGCCAGACCTCAGCAGTGGCCAAGAGGCTCAGAGCAGAAGTGGAGGGACAGATGCACTCTCTGAGGCTATCAGGAGGAAAAGATTATTCTTCTACATTAGGATTTTTTTTTTTTCCCAGCAAGAGTGGTCAGGCATTGGAATGTGCTGCCCAGGGAGGTGATGGAGTCACCGACACTGGATATGTTTAAAAGTCATTTGGTTGTGGTGCCTGGGGATATGGTTTAGGCTGCACCTTGTAGAGCAGGGTTGTGAGTTGGACTTGGTGATCCTGAGGGACTTTTCCAACCTGAATGTTTCTGTGATTCTACCTGACTCCTGTCAGACAATGTCACTCCTTCATGTTAGGAGGATTGGCAAATCATGGAATCATGGACTTGTTTTAGTTGGAAAAGACCTTTAACATCATCAAGTGCAACCATTAAGGCAACACTGGTCACTGCTGAACCATGTCCCTTAGCATCACATCTACACAGCTTTTCAATCCTACCAGGAATGGCGGCTCCACCACTGCCTTGGGAACCTATTCCAGGGCTTGACCACCTTTTTGGGGAAGAAATTGTTCCTCATGTCCAACCTAAACCTTCCCTGGTGAAACTTGAGGCTGTTTCCTCTTGTCCTATCACTTGTTACTTGAGAGAACAAACCAAACCCCACCTGGCTCCAACCTCCTTTCAGAGAGTTGTAGAGAGCAATGAGATCTCCCTCCTGCCTCCTTTTCTCTAGGCTGAGCAACCCCATGTTCCTCAGCTGCTCCTCACAAGACTTGTGCTCTAGACCCTTCACCAGCTTCACTGCCTTTCTCTGGGCATGCTCCAGCACCTCAATGTTCTTGCAGCAAGGGACTCAAAACAGAATCCGATATTTGAAGTGTTGCCTTAGCAGTGCTGAGTGCAGGTGCATTACTTGGGGTTTAGCTGGATTTTTGTTTTGGTTTTGTGGGTTTGTTGGGTTGTTTGGTTTTGGGTTTTTTTGCTTTGTGGGAGCTGGAAAGGAGCTGTGATGTTACACAGGGGCTGAAAGTACAAGGCAGTGCCAGTACCACAGCAGGATGTAGTAAAATGGGAGGCCAAGTCAGGTATGAATTAGAAAGGTTCTCCCTAGGAACTTGCACCTAGAGGGTAAACGACTGCCAGCAGTTTTGGAGTTAGAGGGGGGAAAGCAATGGGCCTTATGCCCAGTTCTAATGGACATGGCACTAACCCCACCATGATGGTTTGCAGTTATTTGTATTGCTAATGCTGTCCTTAACCAGGAGAAAGCTGTGGAAAGGGAAGCATCTACTTGCTCCTCCAACCTGTGGATAGGATGAATCAGGCAAACTTGGGGG
>VWZE01018774.1:83123-97813 GCA_013396675.1 Eubucco bourcierii
CAGGCTGTCTGTGCTCTGCACAAAAGCAGGGCAAACACCTTCATTCTCTAGTGCTTTCACTCTGTATCTTCCTCTAGCAGGAAATTAATACTAAAATGGAAAGCAGTTTGCCATTAACATGGCAGTGATTATCCGAGGGCCAGACTCGGCATCCATTGAAGTCAAAGGAAAGGAAAGGAGAGAAAAAAAAAAAGGAAAAAGAAAAAAAAAATTTCTCTCGACTTCCAAGGGCTTTGGCTCAAGGCCTAGGAGAACCTCTTCAAATTTCTGAGGATTGCTAGGCTACTGAAAAATAATGTAGGTACAGTGCTTCAGTGTACATATGTTGCTTTGATTATTTCATGAATATCGTCTGCTTTGATGTTAGAGGCTACATAAAGACCGCCAAAAAAAAAAAAAAAAAAAAAGATCTGTTAACTAATGACTGTGTTTATGCTGTAGTAGGCAAATGCTGAGACTGAATTTGGCCTTTTTCCCCTGGGACTGAATCCAAATAAATGTCATGAAGTAACTGCACAAACAGCACTCGCTGGAAAAAAAAGGTCTTTGTTTCACTAATAAGCTCTTTTAAGGAACAATGGATACAGTTTCTCAGTTTTCTTTACATCTGACAAAATAAAGCAGGCAAGAATTCTATTTTAAGGCAGTTTGAATGAAAAGCAATGAAAATTGGTTTGCTTAACAAAGGTAACTTGACTGTTTGTTGTGGTTAGGAGGATGTGAGAACCTCTATGAATGTTTCTGGATTCTTGAGAGAAATTCGTGGCTGTGGAGGTTTGCTTGTTTGCTTCTCTGGTGAGGGTAGCTGGGTTCCAGCACAGGGTGTAGTGGGACATATTTCATTGAGCCAAAACACACTCAGGAGTTGCAAAGTAGTTGGAGGAAGCTGATGTTCTACATGAAGGTGTCTTTTGGAGGGAAGTTACGCTGTCATTTAGTTTACTTCTGATTCTGCTTGACCTACATGTTGAATATTTTCTTTCTGTGGTTCCTTCAGAGTTTTCAGTGTCTGTGTTATCACTCTGGCAACAAATGCACTCTTACTTGAATGTCTTGGAACTAGGTTCTTCCTAAAGTCAGCCTAACTCTATGTGCTTTATATAGTGGAGTAGGGACTGCTCATTTCTGAGCTGTGGGACAGACTTACCTGAATCCATCTAGGTCACCAGAAGAATCACATGATAGTTTTGGCCTTAAAAACCAACCAAGTTAACCCAACTGCTAGGTCAAAAACATCACTGCCTTTAGCTACTCGCTGCTTTTCAACTGCTCAGGGCTGCTGCCCTCTCCATCTACTCACACAGCAAGCTGTGTAGGAGCTCCCTCCCTTGTTTCAAGCAGAATCAACTCCATTTGTTTTGCTAGCCCTTGGTCTGCACCAAGATAACAGGCTCAGCCTGAAGCTGGGCCTTGTAGGAAGTGTTCATACAAACTGTTCAATGAGCACATCAGTGGGGGTGATCCTTAATGAGGAGAGTGGGGAATGGTGCTGAGCAGCTGAGAGCCATAACCTCTTCCAATTCACAGCAGGGTCCTGAAGAAGACATCTGTTCATGGCTTCTGTCTACAGCTCCTTTGTAGGTCCGACCAAAACGCTTCTGGCAAAAAAAAAGCAATTCCTACTGAGGGGAAAGACACACACACACACACAATAAAAGGTGATTTAATCATTTTCTGCAGGGAAATGTTAATTTGAAAGACATTCCAGCAAGAAGTGCAATGGTGCCTCTAGTGAAGGAAGTGAGGCCTTTCTGCTGACTTCAGTGCAGTCAGGATTTCACACCGAAATGCCTGGTTCAGGAATGCTCACAGAAAAATGCTTTTGAATTGCAGATTTAAATTTGTTTGATGAAAAAGATTTGGTTTCTCCACTGTTTCTAAGAGTGACCACCATGCTGCTACCAAAAAAAAAGCCCAACCCAACAAACAGGAGCACATTTTGCTCCCAGTCTCCCCTACTCCATCTTCAAATCCTCCAGAATTTGACCCTGGCTCTTTAACTGGCAAACTATAGCCTGCAATCTGTAGCAGTGGAAAACCTCATTTCCACATGGCCTGTCTGCTGTAGAGATGTTTGCTGCCTGTTTTCTGCAGCACAGGAGACTTCCTCCTGACATCAGCCCAAAGACACTGCATTTGCTGCCCACTGCTGTTTGGCCCAGCCAGCACTTAGAGCTTCAGAGCATCCAGCCCTGGGCACGGATGTGTTAACTAAATACTTTGTGTGTTTTTAAATGACTGCATTACAGCAGGGAAGAGATTATACTTTGCTGTTTGTGTTCAGATCAGAGCATTGTCCTTTCTGATTCTCTGTCCTGTAAATATGTATAAACAACCCCAACTTGTGGCACGCTCATAGTTTGACGTGAAATTTCCATAAGCATCTCTGAGTAGATATCCTGTGTTAAATAACTTGACAATCTGTTGGTTGTAAGACTTTATCAAGAGAGTTTTAAACAGTATGGAGTAGATGTAATTCTAGGGGTCTGTAGAATGTCTCCACAATTAACCCTGTGTGTGGCTTTAAAAAAAAACCTTTTCAGACCGAACTGCATGTTCCATACCTAGAGTTCACCATCTCTTATTTCTCCAAACAGGTGAAAAACATAGACCTGAATGAAAGCATAAATCCTGGTGTTCAGTCTTCCTGAAGAAATGCAGGAGTGTTTGTGCAGGGAGGAAATGATGAAAAAAAAAAAACCAAAACCAAAAAAAACCCTCAGTAACTACTGAAATAACACAGAATATCTCAATATTGCCATTTATATAAACAGGCAGAAGCTGTTTGCTTTAAAGAATACAGGGAACTGATTTTTATGTCCTCTTCACCAGATTTCAGTAAATAGTAACCTCAGAGTGAAATTAACTTCGGTGTTAACAGTGAAGCCACGTGAGGATGCCGTGACCCTTACAATGCTTCCAACTGCAGTGCAGCACTGCAGAATAAGCAAGAAATACCTTACAAGCAGGGCCTGTTAAAAGAGGAAGGAGCATAATTTAAGGATCAGTATATAAATAAGCTGTAACTCTTTTTTTTTTTTTTTTCTCCATATTGCTTTTCCTAAATGTACTAAAACTGTAAAGTAATATCAGTGGAAAATTGTAGCAGAATGATTTGTTTTCATAGTTCATTTATAGTTAATTTCCTGTACTAGTAGTACAGGGAAAATGATTTAGCAGCAAGTCTAGTGTGAATTCCTTACAAGAAACCAAAAGATAAATAGCTTACTCCCTACTGCCTAAAGGTTGGAGAGTGTGGATGAACTGCATTAATAAAATCTTTGGAGTCTTTGTGTGCTCCAGTATGGATGGCATGAAAAGTATTCCTCCACGGTGCAGTTTATTTTCTCTTCATGTTCTCCAAGGAGGTAGCCCAGAGATAATACAGAGCAAGTTACCCACTGCTTTGCCTATTGCAGTCCCCTGGTAAGTTCTCTTCAGCCCAACAGAAGGCTGGAGCTTCCTATCCCTCTGCCTGGGACAAAACCAAAGGTGTCCCCAGCCAGCAAAGACATTTGGCAGTCAGATGAATGCAGAAAGCGCTGCTTGCTGTGCTCTGTATTTCTAGCAGAGAGACATGGTGTTCTCCTCCATATCCATGAGCTCAGCTGTGCTAACCTATCCCCCTAGGTTCTTCTGCGGGAGCCAAAGGATATGTATTGGGAGGGGTCACTCCTGTACCCGAGTGCTTGGCTGCTGATACACGGAGAGTGTTGTGTGCTTTCTTTGCCCATCCCTCAGCTGTTGCTCAGTGCTAGTGTGCTGGCAGTGTCCACTTGAGGGGAGGAAGAGAGTCAGGAAGGGGATGGTCATCTCAGCAGAACTTGACAGGCACTTTATTTTGGTATTTTTTGACTTTTACTTAGAAGAAGCAAATTAAACTATATTTAGGTATAGTAGGGTATGTGTAAATACTAAAATATATATAGATAAGAGGGTTACAGACATCATGTATCCCACTCCTCTCATTGGCAGACTAATTAGACTAGTGAGTCCATATTAATGGCTCCTGGTTGCTCCCTGCTTTTCCTGCCCTCCAGCTGTCTGCTTGTGATTAACAATTTGCATTTCCTCCCAAACCTGATGAAAGATCTAAACCTCACTGGTCCTGAGCTACTTTAACAAAGGACTGGGCTAAGCCTGCTGACCAGCTGCTGTTACAGCTCTGGCAATCAAATAAATTCATGTCCCCCACTCATTTGCTTTCATCAGTTACACGTGAGATACCATACTAATGGGATGGTCTCAGTTATGACAATCAGAGGAGTTATACAATTAAACCATGCTTCTCCATGTCATTGATATCAAGTTCATCTGGCTTTCTTTCCTAGTTCACAAAGCCTTTTTTATAGTGGAATATAACAAGAGATTAAATACTCAAATCAAAACACAAAGCAAGCTACTAAAACTTTGTGTTTCGTTTTGTAGAAAATAACTTTGGGGTTTTTATATTGGCTCTTAAAGCAGAGGCTTATCTTCTGGACAAGCAAAATACAGTTGAAGCTATTGATAAACCAAGGTGTGAACTGAGAACAAAACCTTTCCCATTTGGGGGCTAAAACCTTTGTCATTTGGGGCTGTTCAGCTTTATCCACCTGGTAAACAAGAATAAACCAATCTGATATCGCAGAGGTGCAGAGTTAAACAGTGCTGATGGCTCATTTTAAAAGGCTGCCTAATGATGAAGTGCATTGAGGGATTTTATTTGTTTTCATGCTGTGGTGGATATTGACCATGGATCTAAGACAGGAGCTCAGTGGTTGCCATCTGATTACAAAGCTGCTGTGGAAGGAAAAGGCTAAGCCAAGTAACAGTTAACTGTGTTTCCTGGTAGTATTTTCAGACACAGCAATTTGAGTTAATAGCATCCAGGTTCATTGTGTAACTGTTAAGGAGATGTTGGCTTGACTCTGGAAGGTGCTGAGAGCTTGAGCTGAGCAGCTGACAACTTTCATAGTCCTACATTTGTACTTCTACAGCACTGGTGGAAAAAGCATCCTTGACTGGGATGGAGTAGGATCAGGTCCAGTTTTGGCTGGTGTTCATGTCCTTCACAGGCAGAAATGTATGAAGTCAGTGAGGCTCAGTGTGTCAGTGGATGGGAACAGCAGTTAAGTGAGGAACTTCTATACCTGCTTTGGTGAACCGATGCTGGGGTATTCAATATCTTCAACTGTATATATGACCTCATTAAAATTATGCAAGTAGTTCAGCTGTGAGGATGAAGATATTTGTAGTGAATGTGCAAATAAAAACCACTGGCTTCTTGCTGGCAGAAAACCAGATGGCACTGATATTTGTGAGTTAATCGAAATAAGGAACTGATGACTTAGTAGTGAAGGTCAAAGGAACTTGGGCAGGTTTGGATTATCCAGCAGCTGGAGAAGGTTATCTTATTTGCACTGTTTCTGCACGTAACTGTAAAGTGACTACTGCTGAAGTCCACAGCAGCCCTGTTTATTTATTTTAGAAGTGTAAAACTGACATTTATATTATAGAAGGAAACAATATGTTACAGGAGCCACCCACTCATATGGGTAAGAGTGACCTGCTTGAAATGCTGTGTATGAGTTGGCAGAGAGGTTTGGCAAGGTCTCTGTGGAAGGACTCTTAAATCATCTCAGAACAGTCTCTTGGATCACTCCTAAACATGAAAGATGGGAAGCAGTGGCTGTGGAGGTAGTGGTGTATTCCCAGAGGGTCTGCCCTGGAGCTTGAACTCTTCATTGTATGCATAAATGATCTGTACAACAGTGAGCAGATAGAGTGTGTGCTAGGGGTCCAAGATTATTCCAGCTAATGACATTTTAAACTAATTGCATGAAGTTGCGTGATACTGAGCGAGTGGCAGCTGAGATTCAGTGTAAATAAATACAGAGCAATGTGTCTAGGGAGAAATATCCCTGCTGTACACAAGGTTTGCTCTGAATTAGCCACCACTCAGGGAAGAGGTGAAGGAGTCCCTGGAGATGCAAGTTTCCATTCACTCCCTAAACGATGTATACAAAATAATTAGGAATGGCTCAAAGAACGAAACAAACATTTTATACACAATAAATATCTTATTAATATAATACAGACCAAATGTAGATTTCCAAAGCTGTGATGCAATGCAAAGGCACAAGCCCTGCTTTGTCAAGTGATTGAGTATCTGCACTGCAGACAGAGCAGGCCTTTGAGCTTGTGCTGCCTGCAGGGCAGTGTCCCTGAGCTGCTACAGGACTCCCTTCTACCTCCTTTGTTGTAAGACCTACAGCCTCACCTACTGTGGACAGTTCAGGGTAGCATCTTCTTGTATCAACACAGGATGACTTTGTCAGCAACCTCAGTCCAAAAAGGATTTGATGTGATGTAGGATCTGCAAAACTTGAGTCTGTTTAGGCAGTGGTACATGAGCTTCTGAGCGTGTCTGAACTTATTTTAGATCATACTTTTATAGCAGTTTAACTTTCAGATACCAGTTTTATTTTTTAAATACACTTTGAAGTATTTTTACAAAAATACATTTTACATGTGTACCAGATACAGTTCCAGTATTCATGTATGGAACAGATGTGGGTGGGCAGAACTGCCACAAGAGATACTCTTTCTGACCTTGTGCCCAGGGACAGAATCGTAGAATCTCTGAGACTGGAAAGGACCTCTGAGATCAAGTCCAGCCTATAACCTAACACTATGACATCAGCTAACCCATGCCACCAAGTGCCACATCCAGTCTTTTCTTAAAGACCTCCAGGGATGTGACTCCCCTACCTTCCTGGGCAGTCCATTCCAGTGCCTAATCATCCTTTCCATGAGGAAGTGCTTCCTAATATCCACCCTAAACCACCCCAGCACAGCTTCAGACCATGCCCCCTTGTCCTGTCACTAGTTGCCTGGGAGTAGAGCCTGACCCCCACCTTAGCAGAAGAGCAAACTGAGACTTTGCAGTGTACCCAGCACTATCCATTGTCTCATGTTGGAACATCTCTCACTCAGAAAACATTTTTCTCTACAATGCTTCTCAATTATAGAATCACAGAATGGTTGGGGCTGGAAGCGAGCTCTAAAGGTCATCTAGTGCAGGGATAACATCAACTAGAGCAGGTAGCTCAGAACTCAGTCCAACCTGACCTGGAATGTTTTCAGGGCTTGGGCATCTACCACCTCTCTGGACAACTTGTGCCAGTGCTTCACCACCCATCAACTAGAGCAGGTAGCTCAGAACTCAGTCCAACCTGACCTGGAATGTTTCCAGGGCTTGGGCATCTACCACCTCTCTGGACAACTCGTGCCAGTGCTTCACCACCCTCAGTGTAAAATATTTCATCCTTCTCTCTAGTCTGGATCTAAACTTAATTTTTTGTGTAGCAGTAACCAAGAACCCCTGTTGTCCTACCCTCCTTTTTTTGGGTAACACCATTCTGCCAGCTAAACTTTTACATCCTCATCTAAATCTGCTTTCACTTTCCTCATTTGTGCTTTTCTAAGTATGGACTAACCTCTGGCAACACCATGTTGAGTGAGAGTTGAAATGGTCCCTGCAGGCACATGAGTCCATGTGGGTGCAGAGGGGAGAGGGGGCACAAGTTTATTCACTTAGCAGAAGCAGCATCTGGGCAGTGCTGGGGGTTTTCTTCCAGCATGCAGGACATGATCAGGTCCATAGCTGGTAGCTACAAGAGTTTATAACTTTGCTGCTGGTGTGTTTATAGCATAGCATAGAAGGTGCTATATAAATACCAATTACTCTATTAGTCCTAGTAATTAGTTTTTTATACCCTACATTCATTTTATGCTCTTCATATGAAAATGCAGCCGGTGCAGTTTACCTTAACCTTCGGATGCCTGCCTGTGGTTCATTCCAAGGGTTAACTCTACTTGTAGTTTACTGTATTAGTCCCAGTTGTATTTGACATAAAAATGTTTTTATAGCACAACCAAATACCAGCATATTTGCGGTTGCAGTCAGATGTTTTTAACTATATTGGATCTAACCCACAATGGTTTCAGAAGATATTTCCATTGTTTTAGCCAGATTTAGAGAGGCTGGATTAAGCTATGGCACACCAGACCCGGTGGTGTTTACATATGTGAGTATCGGTCTTAAAGGGCAAAGAATATGATGTTCCATAAACCTTTTTACAGAAATAAATACCTCGCAGCAAAAATGTTTTTCTAAGATCAGTTACTATTGCAACTATAATGACCTGCTTGGAAAAGGTCAGGGGCCAAATTCTTCTCTCATTTACACTGGCGTAAATCCATGGTAACGTAAGCGTAGGATTTGGGCTCGGCAGTGTAATGCTTTAGAGTTAATTTTCCCCTGACCCACAACATTTTAATGCAGTCTGTTTTGTTTGAGCTGTTAATTTAGCAAACCGTTCCGTGGATAAGATCTTGATAAACTGCATAACACAAGAAATTAATTCAGTCAGAGCTTCAGGGCAGAATGGAGTCCTGGGCAGCACTCATCTGAGTTGTCTCTTGAAAAATGAAACCGTGCCAGTTTGGATCTGCCAAAAGGCCTCTTCAGGTTGGAGGTGTTGCTGGTTTAAGTGTTTCTATTTTATGTATATAAATAAATATATATAAAAATACTATATATTTATAATGTTGGTAATATACTGAAGTCCTGATGCAACTTTACAAGTGTACCAGTCCCCCAAATGTGCTCAGCTCATAGCTGCCAATGCAAACATCCCTCAGTCTTTGTCCCTCTTCTGAGTGGTTGAACCAAATCTCCAGTTCATGCATGTTCCTAATTCTTGTGTAGTTCAGTTCCAGTTTGAAACTTTATGGGCTTTTCCCAAGTCATCTTTAAATTTTGATTGCAATTAGTGTTTCTGATCTTTACTGCTAGCAGTGAACAGCTCGTTAATGAAAGATGATTTAGTACTAATTTATGCATCAAAAGCTGTTGTA
The DNA here is from genome assembly GCA_013396675.1 of Eubucco bourcierii. NCBI lineage: Eukaryota > Metazoa > Chordata > Aves > Piciformes > Ramphastidae > Eubucco > Eubucco bourcierii. The sequence continues at coordinate 92,028 of VWZE01018774.1, forward strand.
ATAGATATTATGTAAATATGAAGGATAATTTTTTGTTAAAGGGCATATCTGACTTCTTCATGTGCAGTGCAAACCCAGTGTGTGTACAGATTGCTTTTAAGAGCAATCTAGATTGCTCTTAAAAAAAAAAAAAGGCAGTAAATCTTTTTTTTGGGTGGGGGGTTAAAATGGTAACTTAGCATAGCTGAACTAAGAAGTAGAGCAGATTGCTCAGAGTCCTGTCCAACCTGACCTGGAATGTTTCCAGGGATTTGGTATCTGCCACCTCTCTAGGCAACCTGGGCCAGTGTGTCACCATCCTCAGTGTCAAACATTTCTTCTGAGATCTAGTCTGAATCTCCCCTCTTTTAATTTAGAACCCCTTGCCCTGTCACAGTATGCCCTACTAAAATGTCTGTCCCCACCTTTCGTATTGGTCCCTTTAAGTACTGAAAGGCCACCACAAGATCTCCCTGCAACCTTCTCTTCTCCAGCCTGAACAGCCCCAGCTCTCAGCCTGTCCTCACCACAGAAGGGTTGCAACCCTTGTTACTGGAATGAGTTGAGGTGGTTGAGGCCCCATCCCTGGAGGTGTTTAAAACCAGGCTGGATGAGGCTCTGGACAACCTGATCTAGGGTAGGGTGTCCCTGCCCATGGCAGGGGGGTTGGAACTGCATGATCCTTATGGTTCCTTCCAACCCTGACTGATTCTATGATTCTATGGTTGTGGCCTGCTCTGGCCCCACTCCAGCAGGTCCATGTCTTTCTTATGCTGAACACTCCAGAGCTGACCTCAGCACTGCAGGTTGGGTCTCAGCAGAGCAGAGGGGCAGAATCCTCCTCCCTCCACCTGCTTTCCATGCAGCTGGAGAGGCACCCGAGGACACAGTTGGTTCTGGGTTGCAAGACAGTGCAAGAAGCAAAAGCATCTGAAATATGGAAGGAGGATACCAGTTCAGGTTTCTGAAGTTCAAAACAATGTGAAGTTATCATCCTGCTTAGGAGATTTTCACACTGCATTTCTGTGAACTCGTGTTGTTGTCCTGGGCAGTGGGGGAGATGGGCTTTTTTGCTGGTCTTTGACATGGAGTAATTCAGATCTGGCTGAATTTCCCCACTCGACCATGCAGTGTGTTAGCAGATAGCTTCTGCATTAAAACCTGATGTGGTTTGGATATGCATTGGATTCGTTTCTCTCAACTGTTCCTGTCTAATTTGAACATTACACAAATACAGTAACAAGTGAGAGGACTTTTATTGTAGTTTTAATTCAACACAGAGCACAATATATATAACCATTGAAAACAGAACCACGGCTTGACAGGCTCAGATCTGGCTTTTCCCTAATCCAACAGGCTCTGTGCAAAACTCTAATGGAAAAATACCCAGGAAAGTATGGGGTGAGATGAAATCAAATTCTCTACAGTTCTTTGGAGATGCTGCTGCCTTTGGAGAAGGGAGTACCTAGTCAAAAGATCATCCTTGAGACTCTAGGACATCAGGACTTTCTCTGTTAGTATTCAGAGCTGCCTTCTTTTCACAGCTCCTTCCCACTCTGGAAGCTGGAAGCAGAATTTACTTCAGAACTCTGACACTGTTTCATGTTCATGTAACTGTGCAAAAGGAAGGGGACTCTGAAAGTTTATGGTGGCATTTGCTACGCTGAGCACCAGATGGATTTCCATCCAGATGTCCTAACAGCTGCTGAAAAGCACGCTGTGGAAAATCATGACTTCCCAGTTACACATGCTGTTCCTAGGCGTAGAAAGGACATGGAAAGGCACTGGTGGAGTTAAGGGTAAAAGGAAGCACGTATTTTACTTGCCTCATTTCTCATCTACTGTGAGAAAATTTGAGTTTTATTCCTATTCTTCTTTAAGTGGCAGTAGATTCACAGACTTCCTTACTTGTTTTCCAATCCCCTGTGCTGAAGCTCAGGTTTGAGCTCCATCATGGCAGGTTTGAGGCCAGCCATAGCAGATTTGAGGCCAGTCGTGGCAGGTTTGAGGCCAGTCGTGGCAGGTTTGAGGCCAGTCGTGGCAGGTTTGAGGCCAGTCGTGGCAGATTTGAGGCCAGTCGTGGCAGGTTTGAGGCCAGTCATGCAGGTTTGAGCTTGGTTGTGGCAGGTTTGAGCTCGGTCATAGCAGGTCTGAGGCTGGTTGTGGCAGGTTTGAGCTCGGTCATAGCAGGTCTGAGGCTGGTTGTGGCAGGTTTGAGCTCGGTCATAGCAGCTTTGAGCTTGGTTGTGGCAGATTTGAGGTCAGTCATGCAGGTTTGAGCTTGGTCATGGCAGGTTTGAGGCTGGTCGTGGCATGTTTGAGCTTGGTTGTGGCAGGTTTGAGGCCAGCCATGCAGGTTTGAGGCCAGTTGTGTCAGGCTTAAGCTCAGACATGATAGGGAACTCTGTGCATGGAGCCAGCTGCTGCGTTTCAGTTGGAGTTGATTCCATGTGTTGTTTTGCACAACGTGCCAGTCACACTTCCACGCCTTTGCTTTCTGTTAGTCCTCATTTTGTGAAAAAGCTGCAAAGCACAGATTGGGAGATCCAAATAGAAATTAATTAAGTTGATGAAAAAGTCCTTGCACTTCTGTGAGATCAGGATTTTACACTTAGCCCTCTCTCAACAGAAAAGATACCAAAGTTGTGCAAGCATTGTTAGACCTCTCATGGAAAGCCCCAGTGCTACGAAGCGCTTGGCAAACAGTGACGTATTCCCAAAGAGCTGCAAGGGGTCTTCTGTTTTCCACCCAGCAGAGCCCAGGTACCAACCCTGAGTGCTGCCTTCTATGGGAAAAGGTCTGGTTTTATGCAGCCACTTCTGAGGAGAGAATGTGATGACTCCCAGCTCTAAAACAACATGACCAACTGGCCCATTTGGAAGTTGGCTATGTCAAACTGTATTCTTGCCTGCATCCCAACATGCTGAGTGGTACTAGCAGTTTACCTCTGTAGTCAGTGAGATTGCTTACAGAAGAAGGTGCTTGAGATAGAATTAAAAACTCTGGGAAAGGCTATTTCACCATGGAAAGGCTCTTTTGCCATGATATGGGGCAGAGAAAATTGATACTGGAGGTGTCTTTCTGGAAAGGAAAATATTCATGGAATGTGTTTTTAGCTGCTGACTAGATGCAAGCTGTATGTGAAAAGGGCATGAGAATAGGACTTGGTTGCATTTTGCAGTGTGAGTCTGGGTTTAAAGCAGATCCTCATAATCAATCATCTATACAATATTTTCCCCCACCCTCCTCCTCTTTTTTCTTTTATATTTTCCTTTTTTATTTCAGTAGGGAGTCAGGAGAGGTGGTTTGTCTTTTCTCTAGGATCCAGCCGCCATCAGGACCTCACTGGATTAGGAGTTGCTTAGGCACAGAAGGCAGCTTTCCTGCCTCAAGAAGCTCAAAGCACACAGGAAGCTGTTGTACATCTAAGAGAAAAAGTACTCTGGTAGCATGGTGGCCTTTTGCTTTGAGAGAAGCACTTGGGTTTTGGTAGACTGAACAAATAACTGACTACTTTCTATAGCCAAATACTCAACTACAGTCGTACCAGCAGGATAAAAACTCTCTCTGTATTTTGCATTTTTACTTCTTTTTTTTTCTCCCCCTCAAAGTAAGTAAGAATTAGTAGCTGCACTGAAGATGTGTTCTGTCCAGTGTGTGCTGTGATTGCCTTTGTTCTTCCACTACATCAAGTTTTAAAAACCCCAAGCATTCCAGTGAAAATTCAGCCTCTTTAACAGATGATATATTTCTCTCTTGCTCCATTAGGAAGCTGATCCAGCTTCAGTTTCTGAATGTCCTAGTAGTGTCAGTGCACACGTCTTCTGTCAAGTTCAATTAAGAATAGCTCAGATAGCAGCTGAGTGTTTTTCCATAGCAAATCATAACTTCTTCACCTTCTCCAAACTCCTTCTGCAGATGTTTCTGTGACGGAGTATCACTGCAGTTGGGCACTGTTCCCTCATGAGTGCAGAATAGCGTGACTCTATCTTCTCTTACATGAGAGGCTTTGTTTTGTTCTCTCTGCTGTTATTTGAGTTTCGTTTCAGAGTGTGCATGTGCTCAAATTTCCCATCTCGCAGCACAGCTGGCTATACCCAGGAGTATGCTGGCTCCACTTTACAGCTCGTGCTGCTGAGGAGGAGAAAGGAAAGGATGCAGTAGTGCAGTCCATGACCATGGATTTATTTTGTTTAGACTTACATATCTCAATAGCTTCGTCAGAGTAATGAGGGAAGGGTATTGCTGTGTTGCAGTTAAGGTGTGTAATTATGCTGTTTCCAGTGTGTAATTACCACTTATTTATGAACTGCCAAACATAACCAATTTACTTTCTGAGACCCCTTTGGCAGAAGTAGTCACCTCTGTGTTTTTATAGGTCTGGTATATTAATTTCTGCTGTACACTGTAATTATTCTGGGGCGCCTACTATATCTTTCTGGTTCTAGGTGTTAATAAGTATTGATGTTAAAAAGCAGAACTTCACTCTAGCTGAGCTGACTGCAGGCTCAGCTCTGTGCAGGAGGATGTTAACAGCTGGCAGATGGCAATATGTCTCCTAGGTTCTCCTGTTACAAAATTACCCTGCATCGTGTTTGGCTCAATACGCTTCCCTGTGCACATTGCTACCACATGCCTTCTGCTTTTGGGAAGGGATGCTTGAGCCCTGCCTGGATGGGCAGCTGTTGCCAATCTCAGGCACCAGCTCCTGGGGCCTAGTGAAGTCCCCAGCCCAACAAATCTGCTCCAAGCAGACAGAACTCACAAAATCACAGAATTAACCAGGTTGGAAAAAACCTTTGAGATCAAATCCAACGTAACACCTTCTAACTAACTAACTCATGGCACTAAGTGCCTCATCCAGTCCCCTTTTAAACACCTCCAGGGATGGGGACTCCACCACCTCCCTGGGCAGCCCATTCCAATGTCAATCACTCTTGCTGTGAAGAACTTCCTAACATCCAGCTTAAACCTGCCCTGGTGCAGCTTGAGGCTATGTCCTCTTGTTCTGCCACTGGGTGCCTGGGAGGAGAGACCAACCCCACCTGGCCACAACTTCCCTTCACATAGTTGTAGAGAGCAGTAAGGTCTCCCGAGCCTCCTCTTCTCCAGGCTAAACAATCCCAGCTCCCTCAGCCTCTCCTTATAGGGCTGTACTCCAGCTCCCTCACCAGTCTTGGTGCCCTTCTCTGAAAAGACTTTTACAGGAAGGCAAATGATAAAAGTGTTGATTTTGGGATGGAACCATAATGGCATGTGGGGTCTCATCTTCCAGTCTGTGGAAACCTGCACAAGTCCTTTCCTTCCATGCACAGAAAGACCAATGTGATAGGTAGTTCTCAACAGGACCAAAAAGGCAAACCCCAAACCCCTGTCTGCACATTGTGGCAAGAGCCCATTTACAAGGCTTTTGACCATTTAGCCCCAGCTAAGAACTCTTTGAAATCACCACCTAACTTCCCATTGCCTGGATTTTCTCCAAGTTGCCAGTCTGGTGGCAGATCTGGTGGATGGAAGATCTGGTAAATAAAGTTGGACCCTTGAAAAACACAGATTAATTGTACTCAGACGTCACAGGGGTCAAGGCAGATCACATTTTGTGTCATCTACAGATACAGGGCAGCACTAGCAGTGGAATTTGTACATCCTATACTCTTAACATCCTCATTCATTTGGCACTCCTGAATGGAAAACGTGGAGCAATTATATGCAGACAGTGTTGTAATGGAAAATAATTAAAGGCAACCATGGTTTGGGGTTTTGTTTTGTTTTGGTTTTTTTTAAACAATGCATGCCAGGTCCTGCA
>VWZE01018774.1:97874-113235 GCA_013396675.1 Eubucco bourcierii
TTTTCTTTTTTTTTTTCCCTCCCCCCTTCTACCCCAGCATAAATGCAGCCAACACTTGAACCACATATGAAACCACAGTTCAGGGGCTCAAACTTCACAGCCAGCTTAGAAATGACCAAAACAACATCTGCTACAGTTAGGATTTGAAAGCTTTCTTTTTTTTTTTCACTTTGAGTTCCTTTCTCTGCTCAAATCACTCTCAGTAGAGTTAATGTTTTGTAACTGTTTTGTTTGAGTAAACAGAGAGAACCTGATGGTTTTCTGAATTTCAGCAAAGGATCTGTGTGAAAATCCATCACATGTATGTGTGATTACATCTGTGTGGATGTAGCATCTGAAGCATTTTTTTATTGTGCCCTGGGCAGTGCTGTAACAGTTCAAACAAGCTCCTTTTAAGTCAGCACACACTTAATGTTCCCTTGCTTTTTATGGTTTTAAACGTCGGTGTTTACCTCGACCTAAGTGAAGCTGTCAACACAGCACTTCTCATATTAATGTGACATAGATGCCTATTCCTGTTGCTCTTGTAATTATTAATAGGAACCATAATATTTGAATTATGGTAGTACCTCAAGGCCCAACCCTCTTCTCACTAAGTTTTGACAGGGAAGAACAAAGAGAGTGTCCCATCCCAGACAGAGGGTCAGTTGGAAACCAGGCATGGAGTGGAGCAACAGTGGCTTGCAGCATGTCAGAAGAGCTGAACTGGTGGTGATGATGTGTCAGAGGACTCACAAATAAATCAGATTTGATTCATTTGGAGAGCCATATACATTGGAGCATTCTTGCATCTGTTGTAGCAATGTGGCTTAGTCTCTGGTGCTTGTATTGACCTCAGTTTAGTATCTCAGGCTTTTCATGGCCAAGAAGTAGTAAAGTAGGTCAGCAGCTTTTAGGAGTTTTGTATATCCTCTTCTTGACTGGCAGTGGGAGCAGAGAGGAGGTTGTAGCAATGAGAGGATATAAAGAGTGCAGGAAAGCCAGAAGGGTCAGTTTTAAACCCTTACTTACTGCCTTGATGAGGACTTACACTGATCCCAACTAAATATCTTGTCTTGTGGGCCTTACTGCAGTGCCTGACACTGAATTGCTCAGTGATCATCCTGCAAGTACACAGGACAAGTGCACTCTTTCCAGCCAGAGCTTGCTGTGGTGTCACTGCTGACACTGCAGTTCCTTCCCTGTTCCAACCCTGGGGTCCCCACTCCAGCCTATCTCTCCTTCCAGTTAGCAGAACTCCTTATAGCACCCAGCAACCCATGCTTGCACCTGGCTACCCTGCACTGTCCTTGGAAGGCCTTTGCTTTGAGGGCTGGGCTGGTTTGGGTTTACCAATCTGAAACCAGAAAGGACTGGTTTAACAGATTAAACCTTAAGGTTCAAGTGCACAGGATCAAATTGAATTCAGCTGTAACTAAGGATGTACTCTGTGTGTGTAATTTGTGTGAGTGAGGTTATTACAGAACGTTAGGGGTTTGAAGGAACCTTGAAGAATCATCTAGTCCAAACCCCCTGCAGGAGCAGGATTACCTAGAGTGGGTCACACAGGAACTCATCCGGGTGGGTTTTGAACATCTCCAGAGAAGGAGTCTCCACAACCTCTCTGGGCAGGCCATAACTCTACCATTTTATCATAGCATAAAACCATATGTTCCCATGAGCTACTCTAGGAAGAGGCTTCAGCACTGTCGACATTTGCACCAAGAGTAAAATATCCCTTAACTTATGACCATGGGTATGAAGTGACATTGGAAAGCCAAGAGCAGAGGACTAAAAGCTCAGACACACTAGATGTTCTTACTGGTATTAAGTCATTTGTTGTCATGTTGGAGCAGGTGTGACATTGGGAAAATATCTGTGTCTTTTTCCTGGCTGATAAAATGTGAGGAGTTCCTTGGGGAGCTCAGAAATGGTGGGAAAGGTGTAAGGTGAAGGGCTTTGGTATGAAGTGCTGTGTGATCACTGTGCCTTACGGCTTCTGCTCCTCTTCTTTAAGCGTGCAAAGAAGACTTGCATAGCCACCTTTTAATTATTTGACTACTATTGATAGTATTATGCAACAGTTCTGTCTGCTCTTTGTTGTCAAAAGGTGACAGGACTTGTGAGCACACAGGCATTCACAGAATCACAGAATGTCAGGGGCTGGAAGGGACTTCAAAAGCTCATCCAGTCCAGCCCCCCTGCCAGAGCAGGATCACATAGACCAGACCACACAGGAACACATCCAGGCAGGTTTCAAATATCTCCAGAGAGGGAGACTCCACAACCCCCCTGGACAGCCTGTTCCAGTGTTCTGTTACCCTCACACTGAAAAAAATCCTCTTATGTTTCCATGAAACTTCCTATGCCTCAGCTTCCACCCATTGCCCCTCACCCTGTCATTGGGCATCACCCAGCAGAGCCTGGCTCCAGCCTCCTGGCACTCACCTTAGCATATTTATAAACAGTAATGAGGTCACCTTTCAGTCTCCTCTTCTCCAAGCTAAAGAGACCCAGCTCCCTCAGGCTCTCCTTTTAACAAAGATGTTCCATTCCCTTCATCATCTTTGTCGCTCTGTGCTGGACTCTCTCAAGCAGTTCTATGTCCTTCTTGAACTGGAGAGTCCAGAACTGGACACAGTACTGCGGATGTGGCCTCACCAGTGCAGAGTAGAAGGAGAGGAGAACCTCTCTTGACCTACTTACCACAGCCCTTCTAATACACCCCAGAATGGCATCAACCCTCCTGGCCACCAGAGCACATTGCTGGCTTACTAAGAGAGCTACAAGTACCTACTTGCATTGCTGTGTGTTGGTGGAAATGAAGGCAGGAAATCCAACCCCCTACAGTGACAGATTAACAAATTACAGTATGATTTTGAGCTGGTGAATTTATGGATTGTTTTCTTCTCTTCCAAAGCTGAGTTGCACCCAACTATTGAAGGGAAAAAGGCGACTTTGTCATGCCTGTCTCACTGGCACAGATCCAACATGCTAACGACACAGTTAGACATCCCACATAAACCGAAGATGCAAGCAAGAAAAGATGGGTTATGTGAGGAGCTTTTGGAACTAGCTGTGTGTGGAAACTGATCACAGTATGCAGCTGACTTGGGAGAGCTAGGTCCATCTGTCCTCCACAGCAGAGTGATAATGGAGACGATTAGTGAATTGCCAACATGGCAAGTAACAGCCTCCCTGGTGGCAACGGCTTTGACTGATTTTATGCAGCAGTGAGAGGCTCCATGTTTTGTGCTCAAACACTCCACAACCAAGATCAGAGGTTATGGGGATGGGAGGGCAGAAGCAGTATGATGTCTTCATTACTCAAAGGAAAAACGCCAAACATGCTGAACACCAGTGCTGCCCCCCCCCCCAGCTGCCATTGGCATCAGCTCCTAAGAAACAGGGTTGCCAAGTCTCTTGGCTGATATCTGCCATTCTGGCTACTGGAGCCATCAAGAGAGAGGAGGGAAAGGGGGAAAAAAAAAAAATTATAGGAGTGATGAACTAAGACAATTTGAGAGTCTGGTTCTCCAGCTAATATCAATTTGCTGTGAAGGGCTCAGCACTTTTCAGCAAGGTTATTTATGGATTGGACTCTTACCAGCTAGCCTGGGAGTACATGAGTCACTATTAAACAAATGTACACATGGATGTTTGTATGTATATACAGCCAGATTACAACAGCGGTGTCGTTCTGGTATCTAGGTGTACTTCTGTGTTCTTTAAGGTGAAGAGAGCATCTTCAGTCTCCTCTGCTGGTTCTTTCTGCAGTACAAAGCAGTGATTCTATCCTACACCTGTCTGAAGGTTTTTTTCTATCTGTTCCTCCCTTACCTTGTTATTCATCCCTTCTCCAGGTTTTTGAGGACATAGAGGTGGTGTTTGAAACCTGCAGGCTGTTTTAAAAGCTTCATTTATATCTCCATATCCTGTTCACAGGCTCACAGAATTGCCTAGATTGGAAGGAACTTTTAAGATCATTGGGTCCAACCATTAGCCTACCACTGACAAGTCCTTGCCTAAACCATATCCCTAAGAACTAAGTCTACAGAACTCTTAAAGCCCTCCAGGGATGGGGATTCTACCACTTCCCTAGGCAGACCATTCCAGTGCCTGATAACCCCTCCAGTAAAGAAGTTCCCTCCCTCCAAGAAGCAGGGTAATCCTCAAACTGCCCCATTTTCACTGCAGTGTCTTCCCATAACAACCACTGAAAAGGGACCAGCCTGTCCTGAAAATGAGACTTGAACACTTCTGAAAGTCTCTTTAGCAGTGTAACAAGCTTGGTATATTTCAGGCCTGGAAATACTTTACAAACCTTTTATGGGAAGCCAAATGCATTCATAAATACGTTGAAAATACCTACAGTGACAGCACATCAGAGGGAAAATGATAGTGCTGAGCTTCAGAATTATGGAAATATTTGGAACTGAGCAAGTGGTGAGTGTGGTGCCCTATTAGCTAAGGCATACATTTGTATGAGCTCATTTAATGTGGTATCATTTAGTACAATATGGTGACAATAAGCAAGTGAAAGTGCTCTGTGTTCTTTTCACAATCACATTACCAGTGCTCATTAGACATCACTGATGAAAATGAGCAAAAATTTAATTAAATATCATTTAAATCAGGTGAAAAGATCTTGAAGGTGTTCAAGCACTAAAAGTGTCTTTCGACATTTTCTGTTACTGTAATTTAAAAGGAAATTAGTGCTTATTTTTTCTGTTAAAATGTTCCCCTTATTAAAAAAAAGGGAGGGGGGGGGGGAAAGGCTATTCCTCTCTTTCACCTTTCTTCTTTTCTTTTTTCTTCATTTTCCTTCTGAGTTAAGGAAAAAGGGAGTATAAACAGCTTGCTCATGTTTTAGGGACCCCCTAAAGCTTGCTCATGTTTTAGGACACACACCTCCCACCCCCCTTCAAAAGGTCACCTTTATCCAGTTGCACTTCACTCTGTCCCACAAGGCTCTGAAGGTGGTGACTGGTTCCCGCTACAAGCTTGCCAAGGAGAAAACCCTTCAGAGAAAGCAGCCCTGTCCCTGGGCCACACTGGGGGCTGGAAGGATCCATGCTCACTTTTTAGCACAGACTGTGTCCCCCAGGATGCACATTGGGCTGAGCTCACCCTGGCCCACCTCAGCTCAAGACTTGAAGGGCAGCCAAGAGCAGGGTCTGAGCCGGGTGGCTCCTCGGGGATCTTTCTAACCACAGCAGGATGATTCCAAACTTCTCTGCAAGTGGGTTCATATCACTTGTGTTTAAAGATCTGAAGTGTCCTGCGTCATAACTGCAGTGTGAGTGCAGCCCAGACAGCAACTGTGTGCTGGGCTGCAGAAAGAGCAGTGTGGGCAACAGGGCAAGGGAGGGGATTCTGCCCCTTTACTCTGCACTCCTCAGATCCCACCTGGAGTCCTGTGTGCAGTTCTGGAGCCCCCAGCACAGGAAGGACATGGAAGTGTTGGAGCGGGCCCAGAGGAGGCCACAAAGATGCTGAGAGGGCTGCAGCAGCTCTGCTGTGAGGACAGGCTGAGAGAGTTGGGGCTCTGCAACCTGGAGAAGAGAAGGCTTCCAGGAGACCTTAGAGTAGCCTTCTAGTATCTGAAGGGGGCTCCAGGAAGGCTGGGGAGGGACTATTGACAAGGTCTTGTAATGACAGGACAAGGGGCAATGGGTTTGAACTGGCAGAGGGGAGATTTAGACTGGTTGTTAAGAAGAAGTTCTTTCCAGTGAGGGTGGTGAGACACTGGCACAGGTTGCCCAGGGAGGTTGTGGCTGCTCCCTTCCTGGAGGTGTTCAAGGCCAGATTGGAGGAGGCCTTGAGTGAGCTGTGCTAGTGGGAGGTGTCCCCGCCTATGGCAGGGGGTTGGAACTAGATGGTCCTTGAGGTCCCTTCCAACCTTACCATTCTATGATTCTATAACGAGAGCAGAAGCATCCAGACAAACCAGAACTGGTTTTGTGGCTGATGCTGTTTTCCAGTCAGAACACCAGTGAAGGGCTTTGGGATGAGATGTTGCATGACAAAAGGCACTAAAGAAAACAACTGCTCTTAAAAGCTAATCGCCGTGCACCGTCGTGATTGGGACCGAAAAAATGTTGGCTAATATTTTAAATGTGAGTGAAGGGTCAACAGATGAAGAGTATTGTAAACATACATGTCAGCAGGAGGGCAGGGTTGGAGATAAAATTAGAACCATGTGCCTCTCCATTTCTCATAAGGCGCAGAGGTCGTGACCCCAACGGCGAAAAAGTCCCTCAACAGGGAAAAATATCCTAATGTCATATGTCACGCGGGGAGATGCTGTGCTTATTAATTTTGTAAGGTACATACAATTGCTAAGAATAATGTTTTGTACTGTGAAGGAGAGAGTCTTTTAAGAACATCTGGTTTTTATCAAATAAAACTACTCTCGAATCGGGTCTTAACACAATACATGGAAATACAGTTAGAACTTACGATGAACTGTAACTAATCCCACAAACTGTAGAATCAGCACAAATCACTAAATGTGATATTTAGAGCAAATGAATACAGTCATCTGATAAACTGTGGAACTGCCTCCTTACTCCTACTTATCCAGCCATTAGAGAGCTGTACCCAAGTTAGCATCTGCCCCATTTTCACCCCTCGTACCTGAGGAAGCTACAAACGTTTTTCTTTCCCCAGCAATCAGCTTTAACCATTTTTTTCTGTGGTGCAACTGTCTGGCTGTTGTGCTGGTTTTTCATAGAATCATAGAATGGTAAGGTTGGAAGGGACCTCAAGGATCATCTAGTTCCAACCCCCTGCCATAGGCAGGGACACCTCCCACTAGTACAGCTCACTCAAGGCCTCCTCCAACCTGGCCTTGAACACCTCCAGAGAGGGAGCAGCCACAAACTCCCTGGGCGACCTGTGTCAGTGTCTCACCACCTTCACTGCAAACAACTTCTTCCTAACATCCAGTCTAAATCTCCCCTCTGCTAGTTTAAACACATTGCCCCTTGTCCTGTTGTTGCAAGACCTTGTCAGTAATCCCTCCCCAGCCTTCCTGTAGGCCCCCTTCAGATACCGGAAGGCTACTATCAGGTCCCCTCGAAGCCTTCTCTTTTTCAGGCTGAAGAGCCCCAACTCTCTCAGCCTGTCCTCATAGCAGAGCTACTGTAGCCCTCTGATCATCTTTGTGGCCTCCTTTGGACCCGCTCCAACACTTCCATGTCCTTCCTGTGCTGGGGGCTCCAGAACTGCACACAGGACTCCAGGTGGGATCTGATGAGTGCAGAGTAAAGGGGAAGAATCCCCTCCCTTGCCCTGCTGGCCACGCTGCTCTTGATGCAGCCCAAGACTCAGTTGCTGTCTGGGCTGCATGTGCACACTGCAGGCTCACGTTGAGCTTTTCATCACCCCAGACCCTCAGGTCCTTTTCCTCAGGGCTAGCCATTCCCCACCCAACCTGTATTTGTGCTTGGGATTGTGCCTACCCAGGTGCAGGACCTTTTTCAGTTAGAAAGGGAAGCACAGGGGAAGGACAGACCACTACATCCAACCCAATCCCCCTCCACTAAAGACCGAGATGGCAAGGTAGCGTTTGAAGGAGAAGGCGGCATTGTACATACGGTGACTCCAGGGCTGGTTTAGTGATGGCAATGGCAATGTGTTGGCACAAAGAGGTAAACCTTCACATCACCTACTTAGAGCTCCAGCAGTTTCTCATGCCCAAGAAATGTATCCGTGTGCTGGAGAAGTCATTCAGGAGTGAGAGTTCCCTGGAATAGCAGACACCCCTGGGTCTCTTGTCTCTTAAAAGTGGGGGGGGGGGGAAGGAAAGGTATTTTTTAGCATTTACTGTGCATCTGCTCTTATACAACAGTGTCCTCTAGAGGAGCAAATACAGGACAAAGAGAAAAAGGACATGAGTTCTGATCTTCATTTTGGGGGATTTTTTATGTCCTAAAAGGAAAATCTCTCAGTTGCTTCCTGCTAGCCCTACAATGAAACATGGCCTGATTCAAAGCTTATCTCTGAATGCCAACTAGCTGCAGCTTCTCTGGTTCTTTGAAGATCCAGAAGGTGCATGGTTGTGGTAGAGGTACATCACAAAATGGCAGGGTCCTCCTGGCCTTTCCATTCCTCAGGGCACTGCTGTTCCAACCTCGCTGTCTTCTCATGCCAGCCTTCTCTTCACCTTTTCTTCCTATCACTGCTCCACTCGTGTCTCTTGCCTGCCAGATAGCTGTCTGTTTTATCTCCCTTTATGTGCACTCCAGAGCTGAGGTCCTGAAGTGTCTGGGATGAAAACTGCCCTCAGAGGGACCAAAGTGAGAAAGGAACTGAGTGTTCTACTCAGTTGTGACGAAACCAAGCTAAACCTGTTTTCAGCTGTGTTCTCAAATGCAATTGTTGAATGCCACCCAAGCCAAAACCACTTGTCTGTTGCCTTGCTCATTGATATGAAGGTCTCTGTAATAGTTTGTTGTGGAATATCAGGCTGGAAAGACCTAACCTCTGCCTTTGAGGCTGATCTTCCACACTTGAAACCATGAGATAGGTCCCTAGCCCAGAAGTGCACAGACCTTGTGTTTCTGGAGTCACAGCACATAAAGTGCTCCTTTTTGGACTCTGAAATACAAATATATAGTGGAAGGTCAAAACCCCATGCTATAATGTGTCATAGGGACATAGCAGGACAGGTATCGAGGACATTACCAAGCAATCTTATGTGCAGAATACAACTCCTAAGTGACAAAAGATCTGACTAATAACCTTTGCTTCTGAGGAAAGAGGGAAACCCCATGGTGAGCCTGCCAGTATGAGCTAAAGGGAAAATCTGTGCAGTTTCCTGAGTGCCAGAGGGGTGTGCCAACTAGACACTGAAGCATATGTAATGGAACGAAGCATCTTGTCTGCATCTCCTATTGACAGCCTCCGGCTCAAATGAGGGAGGAATATATGCCCCATCCTCTTTAACATCTTCAGTCATGATCTGGTCAAGGGCATCAAGTCAGTCACCAGCAGATTTGCAGATGACTCCAAGCTGGGGGCTGATGTTGCTGGGTTTGAGGGCAGAAGGGCTCTGCAGCAGGACCTTGACCGCCTGCACAGATGGGCAGAGTCCAAGGGGATGGAGCTCAACAAATCCAAGTGCCAGGTGCTGCACTTTGGCCACAACAACCCCATGCAGAGCTACAGGCTGGGGTGGGAGTGGCTGGAGAGCAGCCAAACAGAAAGGGATCTGGGGGTGCTGATTGACACCTGCCTGAACATGAGCCAGCAGTGTGCCCAGGTGGCCAAGAAGGCCAATGGCATCCTGACCTGCATCAGCAAGAGTGTGGCCAGCAGGAGCAGGGAGCTCATTCTCCCCCTGGACTCTGCACTGCTTAGGCCACACCTTGATTACTGTGTCCTGTTCTGGGCCCCTCAATTTAAGAAGGACATTGAGGTGCTTGAGCGTGTCCAGAGAAGGGCAACGAGGCTGGGGAGAGGCCTGGAGCACAGCCCTATGGAGAGAGGCTGAGGGAGCTGGGATTGGTTAGCCTGNGGAGAAAGTTGTTGCCTGAGAGAGTCATTGACTGCTGGAATGGGCTGCCCAGGGAGGTGGTGGAGTCAGCGTCCCTGGAGGTGTTCAAGGTGGGTTTGGATGTGGCACTTGGTGCGATGGTCTGGTCTTGAGGTCTGTGGTAATGGGTTGGACTTGATGATCTTTGAGGTCTCTTCCAACCCTGGTGATACTGTGATATCAGAAACAAGGGTAGGAGGGTGACTGATTCTTCCTGACCACCACAAGGTATGAAAGGTTGAAGTTAATTTGGTGTAAATACGTTACAGCCAGCAATACCTTCCCCTTTCAAACTCCTTTGTACGTACACTGGATATCTACATGGTTTCTTCTAAAATGCTGTGATTGTCCTTAAGACATTTAGAAAAAAGGCATCTGGGATACTCACAACCATGAGTGGTTAGTAAGTTGTGTGTGTGCATGTGTTAAAAACATATAAATAATAGATTCTCATATGTATCTACAGATGTATTTTAAAATCAAAGGGGAAGGTTCAGGGTCTCGCTAAGCTCCCTGCCCTGTACTAGACCTGGACAGAGCTTTCGAAGTCACTGTTTTCTCTGTTTAAGTAGCAAGATGGAAGATGCAGTGTGAAGACAGCCTGAGTAGGTCTAAATACAGTAATCACAGAATCACAGAATATACCTGGTTGGAAGAGACCTCAAAGATCATCCAGTCCAACCTTTGACACAGTACCAAGGGCTTAACACCAAGGTCCACAGACCGCTTGAGCACCCCAGGGACGGCCACTCCACCACCACCCTGGGCAGACCATCCCAATGTTTGATAACCCTTCCAGTGGTGAAATATTTCCTCAACCTCCTCTGGTATAGCTTGTAACCATTTCCTCTAGTCCTGTTGCTTGTCATCAAGGAGAGGCTAGATCACTCCTCACTCCAGACTCCCTTCTCAGAGAGTTGTAGGGAGCAATGAAGTCTCCCTTCAGCCTCCTCTTCTCTGGACTGAACAACCTTAGCTCCCTCAGATGCTCCTTAGAGGCCATGTGCTCCAGGCCCTTCATGAGCCTCATTGCCCATCTCTGGACACACTCCAGCACCTTCCTGTAGCGAGGAGTCCAGAAGTGGACACAATACTCAAGGTGTGGCCTCAGCAGTGCTGAGTACAGCATGGTGCTACTAATAATGATACTAATGACACCACTTCTGACAATCATAGAATCATAGAATGGTAAGGTTGGAAGGGACCTCAAGGATCATCTAGTTCCAACCCCCTGCCATAGGCAGGGACACCTCCCACTAGTACAGCTCACTCAAGGCCTCCTCCAACCTGGCCTTGAACACCTCCAGGGAGGGAGCAGCCACAGCCTTCCTAGGCAACCAGTGCCAATGCCTCACCACCCTCACTGGAAAGAACTTCCTCCTAACATCCAGTCTAAATCTTCCCTCTGCCAGTTCAAACCCATTGCCCCTTGTCCTGTCGTTGCAGGACCCTGTAAATAATCCCTCCCCAGCCTTCCTGTAGGCCCCTTCAGATACTGGAAGGCTACTATCAGGTCCCCTTGAAACCTCCTCTTCTCCAGGCTGCAGAGCCCAAACTTTCTAAGCCTGTCCTCAGAGCAGAGCTGCTGCAGCCCTCTGAGCATCTTCACGGCTTCCTCTGGACCCGCTCCAACAGTTCCATGTCCTTCCTATGCTGAGGGTTCCAGAACTGCACACAGTACTGTAGGTGGGGTCTGACAAGAGCAGAGTAAAGGGGCAGAATCACCTCCCTTGCCCTGCTGGCCACGCTGCTCTTGATGCAGCCTAGGACTCAGTTGCTGTCTGGGCTGCATGTGCACACTGCAGGCTCATGTTGAGCTTTTCATCAACCCAGACTCCAAGGTCCTTTTCCTCAGGGCTGCTCTCCAGCCATTCCCCACCCAGCCTGTTTTTGTGCTTGGGATTGTGCCTACCCAGGTGCAGGACCTTACACTTGGCCTAGTGACTTGACCTAGTTAGGAGTTAAGAGAGTTGATCTGTGGCCCTACACTGCACCTTCCAGCATCAAGAAACCCTAGAGCCAGGAATGCTGTTGTCATGTCACTTTTCACACTCAGTCATGGTAAGGGGGTCCATAAATCACATGGATCCTATTAATATTTTGAACATTGTCAAAACCACCCTATTCTGTATGTTATGCCATTCAGGTTTTAATTTTCCCCGTTTAAGCTTCTTGTTAGTGTACATGGCTTAAAAGCTCATATAGCTTATATAGCTGTCACTACTTATTATTTACAGGGTCTTGCAATGGCAGGACAAGAGGCAATGGGTTAAACTGGAAGAAGGGAGATTTAAACTGGATGTTAGGAGGAAGTTGTTTGCACGGAGGGCGGTGAGACACTGGCACAGGTTGCCCAGGGAGGTTGTGGCTGCTCCCTCCCTAGAGGTGTTCAAGGCCAGGCTGGAGGAGGCCTTGAGTGACCTATACTAGTGGGAAGTGTCTCTGCCTATGGCAGGGCGTTGGATCTAGATAATCTTTGAGGTCACTTCCAATCTTACCATTCTATGATTCCACTTCCCCCTGATTTCATTACCTGCAAGTTTGTGATAGAAAGCTGTGTACTGAAACTACTGCATTGTGGAGGACTTCAGATAATATTTAAAATGGCTTCTCCTGGCTCATCTTGTTAAGGCAGTCAGCACTTATTTAAGCTGCCAGTCTTGTGTTTTGGTGAAAGTCACCTTGGATATACTCAGAAGCTACCCAAATCCTGAGCATCTGCAGAAGCCTGGATGTGTACATGCACAGAGAATGGTTGACTCTAGCACTGCTTTAAGCATCCAACAGTTCCAGCATCTTGATTGAATGCAATAACCAAAAGATGAGGCTAACCACGAATCAGTGCCTGTGAAATAGAAAGCTTGCCCACCCCACAGAAATGAGAGGGCTCTGTGTTCTCATACCCCAGGCTCGATCACACGTAGATCTGTTTGAAAGCCAAACCAAATTGTAAACGGATCCAAACCCAAACCACAAATTGGCTTCTGGCACTTTACATGCTTATATTTAGGTGCCACCCAGTTATGGAGGCTCCACAAAACCAAACTGGTGTTGTTATTATCATCATTTATTCTATTTCTAAGTCCTATCATCTAGCACAACTTGAAGCACAATTAACTGAGTGAAAGGCAATGAGATTTTGTTTGAAAGTGGTCTGTTATTGTGATCCCCTGGCTTCTCTTCCCCGAGTTGTCCAACTTTCTCATTGGAAACCCTTTTTTCTTCTCCTGATTCTCTTTGGGTTTTTTCCTTTCTGTTCAAAGCCATCCATATAAACTTTGGTAATTAAATTTGGGAGGCATAAGAAAATATCTTTTTTTTTTTTTCTGTGTGAACAAAATGAATGCATCTTCATAGGTGTTTTTTTGAAGGCTGTCACAGAATTGTCTCTGCTTTGAAAGTTCTCTGCTGAGTTTTAAGATGCTCCAGTTAATTACCAAATGCCTGTAAATACTAGAAAGGTGTGTTGGTGAATGTTCCTATACTGGAAAAGGAAAAGGATGAGCACTGAAGCCTTCCTGGGTGTGCAGCAGAGGTGTAAAGGTTTGGATTGTTGTTGTTGGGAGCTGCGATGATTTAGCCCAGGCAATGACTTCCTGTTCTTGCCTGTCTTTGAGCTCCAGGTCTGAAGGAACTACTTGCCTTATCCTAAGTAGGTTACAGCTAGCAGCTTATCCCTGTTCCTATCAGGTTTTGGACAACATGCTTAGCTTCTGTACTGGAAAAGCCTATGCCCACAGCCTCAAAGGGCTACTAACTGTTGACCTGTTGAGTGTGACATAACAGTGCAGCTGAAACAGAGACAGAGCGATGATAAGTGAGATTCTGGTTTCATCAGAGTCAGTCAGAACCTTATTCACTGCAGCAGGGCAAAGGTTTCAACCCAGAGGGAGGGTGATTCATCTTGACTCTTTGGGTATTTTACTCTAAGTGGTGACCTCTGATCTCTGAAGTCTAGACTCTATGATCAAGGGAGGGGAAAAGGCATATCTAGAGCATGATGCATCTCATCCTAAAATAGGCATGTAAAAGAAATTGCGTGGACTACAACCTAGCTGCCGTTTCTATCCGCCGAGTGTAAAACGCGTCAGTATGACCAGCCCCAAAACACACATCTCTGTCCATACCTACAGAAAAGTCATTTGCTGCAGAGGACTGGAATTACATGGGAGAAAGTCCCTCCTCATGGTATTTAGGTGGGAATTCAGCATGACCATGTTGTTAGGTTATTTGCAACAATACATATAGCGATGCTCAGCAACATTCCTCTGTGTGAGACTCGGGAGTGACTCACAGATCAGGATTCTTTCTTTGTGGTTCCTAACCCCTCCATTTGCACACTGCCCTGTGCCTGGGAGGGGGAGGAGATGGGAAGGAGGAAGGCATGTCGAGTTGGTCTTTGTGCTTCTTCCTTTGTTTCCAGCTCTTTGTTTTAATTTTACACTTACCTTAATTTTGTGTTTCCTCATTTTCAAGATGTTTGTAATTTACTTCCACTATAGAGTGCCATTCCTTCCCTCAATTCAAAATAAATGAATGAAAAATAATGACAAGAATCTCTATGTAACCTGCAGGGCAGCTGTGCAGTTCTGCTAGAATATCTATTTGGTCATTCATTTTCCACAGTTTTTAAGCAAAGGCTTTTAAGTGCCATGGTTGGACAGTGACAGGCTTTTGTGCATCATCTCATGGCTCATCAAAAATAGCATTTTTCACATTTCTAATTCTGTTTTGCTCAGCTTTTTGGGAACTCTACTTATCTCTCTGTGAGACGAAAAGTCAATACCAGCTTACTATCCCCAAGGCTTTACAAGAGATCAGGGTATTTGAACAATGTGATGCCTGTGGATGCAGAGACACACAGCAGGTGGCTATCTAACTGTCCCCAGCTCCTCAGTCATCTTGCTTCCCAAGAAGTCCTTGTCAAAGCACCATCAGGTGCCCTGCAAGTTTGACCTCTGATTTGCCTGATGTGTCTTTATATGAGACATCTCTATTAAAAAAAAAAAAATGGCATGAGGGAGGAAGATGCCTGTTTGTTCTGTTTGCTCTGCACAGCATCTTTTGGGGCTACTGGCAGGTTCAGCCTGTGCACAGCAGTTGTGCTGCTAAAATTTCCTCAGCATTTAGAGGAAGAATATCTACAAAAGCAGACTGACATAAAAGGATTTTTTTTTTTAAATAAACAAAGGACTGCCTTAATTTTCATTGTGTGTATGAAACTGTAGTTTTGAAACATTGTTTTTGCCTGCTCTGTGCATTCTCAAAAGCTCTGGGCTGCCATATTTCCAGTGCACTGTTACACCCAGACATCAGTGCTGGAGAACACAGAGACTGTTTTCTATGTTTGCTTTTCCTTTTTAGTCCAGAGTGAAACTGAAAAAGCAACAAGGGCTACATAGAAGTGCAAATTTTGAAGACCAGAAAATACTCCTAGCAGATAGAGCTCTGTGTGGTAGAACATCACTTGGTAAATACTTAGTGCTGCTACTACAAAACAAACAGTGGGATTCATCTTAAAAATGTTCACAGGTTGAAAACCTTGAATGAGCAACTGTAGGATTTTAAGAACTGCTTCGGCCTGGTGTATCTCACTGTAAAATCTTTCCATATTCATATTTGTTTTTTGGCTGAAGAAGTTAAACAGTGGTCTGGCTGCTAGTACAAAGTGTTCTGTCTCCCTTCCCCTCCTGCCTTCCTGGATTGCCACAGCTCCAAAATGAGGGAGGAGTCCAGAGACTGAGCAGAATCAAATGCAGGTGGGGACTGTATGCTCACCAGCCAAGACAAACAGTGTTCATGCTGTCTTCTATCTTTTCTTTCTCCCTCCCTCCCTCCTTC
>VWZE01018774.1:121404-141932 GCA_013396675.1 Eubucco bourcierii
GTTCAAGGCCAGATTGGAGGAGGCCTTGAGTGATCTGTATTAGTGGGAGGTGTCCCTGCCTATGGCAGGGGGTTGGAACTAGATGATCCTTGAGGTCCCTTCCAACCTTACCATTCTATGATTATGTCTGACAAGAGACCATCACCAACCTCTTCAGATAGCTGTAGACAGCCATGAGGTCTCCCCTCAGCCTCCTCTTTTTCAAACTAACCATCCCCAGCTCCTTCAGTCACTCCTCATAAGATTTGTTCTCCAGGCCCTTTCCCTGCTTTGTTGGCCTCCTCTGCGCTCCCTCCAACACCTCAACATCCCTCTTGTATTGAGGTGCCCAAAACTGAAACACAACACTCAAGGTGTGACCTCATCAGAGCTGAGTACAAGGGGACAATCACTTCCCACATAGCATTTCTAATCCCAGCCAGGATGCCATTGGCTTTCTTGGCCAACTGGGCACACTGCTTGCTCATATTGAGTTCCTTGCTGACTACAACCTCCAGGTCCCTTTCAGCTAGGCAGCTTTGCAGCCACACTGCCCCAAGCTTGTAGCATTGCCTGGGGTTGTTGTGACCCAATTGCAGGACCTGACTCTTGGCCTTGTTGAAGAGCATGCCATTAACATTGACCTGTCAATCCAATCTTCCTTCCAAGTAGCCAGAATGTACCTATCCCACATCCTATTAAAACCCAATCCATTAGAAAGAGTCCATGGGTGATTCTTTTGTGCTTCCATCCATCTTTGTAATAGCCATCGCAGATTGGATGAACTAAAGATGATGAAAATGTTATTTTCCTTCCTACTTCTTATTGTCAGTGCTAACATAAATCAGCTTCATTGTAAGAAAAAAAAATAAGAAAAGAAACAAAACACAGAGGGGGAAAGGAAAAAAAGTAAATACAGCTGTAATTGTAAACATTTGTAGCATGAGTTATGGATGTGGGATGCCAGAATTTGTAGTCTTTCAAGAGTATGTTTTTGTAGCACAGAACCTAACACTGCAGAGGAGTAACAGCATAGAAACTCAGGTGACTTTTCTTCTTGAGCATACTCAACCTATCTTTTTTCCAAGCTAAACAGAGCAACTTCTTCAAAGTTTTGGTACATTCAAAAAATATTTTGGTTTTGATGAGTCCTGAGGACATGGGCATCTATTTAGTGTAACCTTCTGCAGCACCACTTATTCCATGGAAATAGTGAGTTATCCCAAGTGAAAACCCAGCCTGAAATCTCTAGCATTTTGGTTGCACCCTATCAGTTGTTGTGGTTAATTAATATTAATACTTGTTTAAGCTGTTGCCATTGAAATTGCAATTATTGCAACACTGTTTTATCTGAAGTTGAAATAAATAATTTCAGCCTCTCTTACTTCATGAAAGTGTCTGTTGCTGTTTCCAAGTCCACATCTTTGAAGTTCCATCCTCCTCTTTGCCATCATACTGAGCATGTGGCACTTTGATTAATTTTCAAGACATTTCATGATCTATCTCCTTCCTGTCTGTCACTTTGCCTTTGGTTCATCACTTGCAGCAGCTTGCATCACCTGCTTCTTAGATCATTAGAGAAGCACACTGGTGCTTTGTCTCATATTTCTATCTATATTTCTATCTACATTTATATCTACATTTATATCTATATCTACACTTATATTTGTATTTAAATATATTTTTTTTTTCTGCTTGGACAATACCTTAAAGTTATTCTGCTTTTGCAGATCCTCTGTAAAACTCATGCCAGCACAAATCCATCATGCTGTCAGTTATGTCTTTCTTGTCTCACATCTATTTGTTGCCACTGTGTGATGACACAGTGTTGGTGAAACACTGGCACAGGTTGCCCAGGGAGGTTGTGGCTGCTCCCTCCCTGGAGGTGTTCAAGGCCAGGTTGGATGAAGGCTTGAGTGACCTGTTCTGGTGGGAGGTGTCCCTGCCTATGGCAGGGGGTTGGAACTAGATGATCTTTGAGTTCCCTTCTAACCTAAACCATTCTATGGTTCTATGACACTTGGACATCTGAAGCAGGAACTGCCTTTCCCTTTGTTCTCTTTCTTCTTCTCTTTTTCCGTTTTCTGTGGAGCCTAGCACCCCTGATCAGATTCATCTTTGGTGGCACTTTCATGATAAATACACAGTGTCCTTGCTAACTGCAGGGGTTTTGGACCAGATGACCTTTGAAACTCCCTGCCAGCCCAGCCCCGGTCTGTGGTTCTATAACTCTCTGATAACAGCGATGATCACAGCTGTTGCTGTTGCTCATGCCTGTGGTCTAAGTGTGTCAGGGACTCCCTCGGTGTCCATTCACACTGCATTTCTGCACACCACTTTTCCAGTGGCTTCTTAACCTTCTCCAGGTTTACTGTTGCTGGGAACAGACCTGCCAACTCACAAGACTAGGTAGGGGGCATTGCATTTGTGATGATAGAAAGCTAAGTTCAAAGGAGGGCTAGGCTAGACTGTGAGACATAGACTTCATATTTCTGTGAAATTAACTTCTAAGAAAGGGTTTGAAATGGAAAATGTTTGTCACTGCCAGCATCTCATAATTATTCACTTGTGATTGAGAAGGGATTTTCCTCCGTGCCTTTTAACTGAGATGAAAGTAAACCTATCTTTGATTTGAGCTATCATGTAGAACCATAGCTCACCTCTGTGTCCTTCAGAAATGATCTGTGCTGGTGGATCTGCACACATCTCAGTGTTTTCTGCCTACACAGAGACTGCAGATCATTTTCATCTCTAAGTATTCTGAGGACATAATTCAGTTGCCATTGATTTCAGAGACCCCCACAGTTAGGGGGTCTGGGGTAAAAGGAAAAATAAAAGTACTGTCAGGCAAGTAGAAGGTGCAAGTGGGAGGGACAGCTGGCTCAGGCTTGCAGGGGGTTATTATCACCTCCTGGATGATTCAGAAAACGGTTAGCTGGGGGCTATGACTTACCTGAGTCACTCCCTTCAGAAAGCTTGGCTGTTAGTTAGGTAGCAAGGACCATCCACTGAGACTTCCTGCGTTGCTTTCAGCTGATGCAGAAATGTACACTCTGCAAGCTCTGGTTCGCAGAGCAGCTTGTTTGTGACCTGTGAGTGCCTTTGGCGTGACATAGGTGAGCCTTGTTAGGGGCAGTGTGCAGCATACAAGCCTCTGGAGTCAGTCTGCTCCTGGAGTTACCAGCATTTTCTGAGGCTCTTGTCCTGTGCTGGGATTGAACGGGAATCTGTTTACTGAAGGATTTCTACAGCTGTAAAACTAAACAGGACACGTGTCCAGGGGGAAAAAAAAAAAATGAACAGCATGTCATAAATAAAGAACAGCTTATTCACAATGTTTCCAGCAGCTGATGAACCTTTCAGGCACAGGAGGGCTTTCAGACCAGGAGCTTCTGTGAAGGACAGAAGCTAGTTTGGGATCGGTGATTTATCACTGCATGTTGTGAGAAAGCAGCAGTGTGCTGACACATCTAAAGAGCTCAATATTGGAAGCTGTTGTGCAATTTGCCCCAGAAAACTTGAGAATAATGATTAAAAAAAAAAAAAAAATCTCTAGTTGAACTCTGCTGGCCTCTGAATCACATCTAGGTAACAGAGATGGCCCAAGAGATGGCACAGCAGGGAGGTCTGGTCTGAAGCCAGGACCCTGAGCTTCATGTGGAAACAAGAGGAGTTCTCCTCACCCTCAAGAAATGTTTGTCAGCTGCATACTGTCTGACCTGCTTCTTGGATCACTGTAAAGGGATAGGGACATGGTTCTTCTCCCTTGGCCTTCACAGAAGTTGTGAGGAGAAAGCTGGTATCAGCAGCAGTGCAAACTCCATCAGTGCCCCAGGTTGACATTGTTGTCCCTGTGTTTGTGGAGAAAGGACTTAAGCATCTGTGAAGAAAAAAGAAAAAAAAAATCTCCTGAAGTTGTTTATTCCTTATAGCATTTTTTTTCCTGGGTTTTAGGTAGAGGTTTGCTTGAGTTGGGAAAAGTAATATGTTTTTAAAAGGCACATGGAAATTGCTAGTAATTTTGAAGAAAATGAAAGTAAAACCTTTTCAAAAGGAGGATATGAGTTTCCAGATGTCCCAAGACAACTGAGACATACTTTGTAAAGGAAGAATGTCTCAAGTTCCTGCATGATATGGTAGATATCTTCATCTATGTAAGCCCCCGTTTCAGCCTATCTGTTTTCCTTGAATTGCTAATCCATAGAAGTGGCCAGCAGGAGCAGGGAGCTCATTCTCCCCCTGGACTCTGCACTGCTTAGGCCACACCTTGAGTACTGCGTCCAGTTCTGGGCCCCTCAATTTAAGAAGGACATTGAGGTGCTTGAGCGTGTCCAGAGAAGGGCAACGAGGCTGGGGAGAGGCCTCGAGCACAGCCCTATGGAGAGAGGCTGAGGGAGCTGGGATTGGTTAGCCTGGAGAAGAGGAGGCTCAGGGGGGACCTTATTGCTGTCGACAACTACCTGAAGGGTGGTTGTAGCCAGGAGGGGGTTGCTTTCTTCTCTCAGGCAAGCAGCAGCAGAACAAGAGGACACAGTCTCAAGCTGTGCCAGGGGAAGTTTAGGCTGGAGGTGAGGAGAAAGTTCTTGCCTGAGAGAGTCATTGACTGCTGGAATGGGCTGCCCAGGGAGGTGGTGGAGTCAGCGTCCCTGGAGGTGTTCAAGGTGGGTTTGGATGTGGCACTTGGTGCCATGGTCTGGTCTTGAGGGCTGTGGTGGTGGGTTGGACTTGATGATCTTTGAGGTCTCTTCCAACCTTGGTGAAACTGTCAAGTGACTGATTAATTTGATTAGGTTTGATGAAAGGAGTATCCTGTAGCCATATTTTCATCCCTATCAATGAGGAAGGCTGAAGGCTATCTCATACCTGGCTTTAATCATGCAGAAAGGCACAAAACTCAGTCCTGGAGATAGAGAGGAGTGAAAGTCATGGAATCATAGAATTGTTTCAGTTGAAAAAGACCTCTGGGATCATTGAGTCCAACCATCAGTGTTACACCACCATGGCCATTAAACTGTGCCCCAAAGTGCCATGTCTAAACGTTTTTCTTTTCAAAGTTAGTGCGGATTTGACTGCACTGGAAGTAAACTTCAGGCAATCCAAACCTCTGCCCTGTATCTGAGCAGAGTTCTCCAATCTAGAGTGACACCTCCGAGGTTCAGCTGAGCATAAGCTCTGCTGCTGACACCTGGAAACTGCACTGAGACTCCAAACTCCCGTGCGTGTCAGGGCTTGTTAGGAAAGAATACTTGGGTCAGTACTTGGCTTCAGACAAGAACTCCAATGGTGGAAATGTTTCCACAACCTTTAGGAAACAAGGCATCCTGCTTCCAACCAGAGCCTGGGCTGCAGCCAGAGAAGTGTGGCCAGCAGGCCAAGGGAAGTGATCCTCCCCCTCTACTCCACACTGGTTAGACCCCACCTGGAGTACTGCCTCCAGTTCTGGAGCCACTATTGCAAGAGAGATATGGATGTGCTGGAACATGTCCAGAGAAGGGCAACAAAGCTGGAGCACCTCTCCTATAAGGACAGACTGAGGGAGTTGGGGCTGTTCAGTCTGGAGAGGAGAAGGCTCGCAGGTGACCTTATTGTGGCCTTCCAGTATCTGAAGGGGCCTACAAGAAAACTGGGGAAGGACTTTTAAGCCTCTCGGGTAGTGATAGGACTGGGGGGAGTGGAACAAAGCTAGAAATGGATACATTCAGACTAGAGGTTAAGAAGAAGTTCTTCACCATGAGGCTGGTGAGACCCTGGAATGGGTTGCCCAGAGAAGTGGTTGAAGCCCTATCCCTGGAGGTGTCTAAGACCAGGCTGGATGAGGCTCTAGACAGCCTGATCTAGTGTGAGGTGCCCCTGCCTATGGCAGGGGGGTTGGAACTGGATGATCCTTGTGGTCGCTTCCAATCCTGGCTGGTTCTATGATTCTATCTATGTTTATCACCTGTACCAGACAGCAGTGAATTCTCACTTTAAACAGTGCAACCTTGTAGAAGCTTGGTGAAAGGATGATGCTCACTGCATAAAGAGCTTCTACTTGTTATTGCCTGCACATCCATTTGAACTAGAAAACACCCTTTCCCCAAGCTAACTGTGGTTTTCCCTCTGATTGCTCATTCCCATTTATTTCCTCTGAAATATTCTTAGAGAGGAAAGAAACCTGGTGTAAGAAATCAGCTTAGCATAACAGGATCCAGATCAGCAGCGTGGGTACCTTGGAGCTTAGGTAGGTATGTTTTTTTCCCTCTGAAAACTGAAATAGCATAGGAACAGATTCAGAGCTTGTTATGAAAGAATTAGGTCCAGCTCTTTTCTAGAACAAACTTGAAAAAAAAAAAAAACCCAACCCCAATCTATTCTTGTTCATCTTTCATAAAAAGATTAAGCAGACTGATTTATTATGTATTCCAGTAGTCACACAAGCTGGGAAATTCTTTCCAAAGCAAAGACTTTTTAAAAATTATTTTTCTTTTTTCTTTTTTTTTTTTTTAATTCAATTGAAAAAAAGAAAGAAAGAAAGAAATTTGTAAACAGGAACGGACAGGAACTGCTGCGTTCCTGGGCTGATCCAGTGTGAACATGTTACTCTTCAGTTGGCAACATTTGGCAGGGCTATTATTTATTTAATTAATTGCTGTGGAAAGAACTGTTTGACTTGTTTTCCCCTTCTCTTTAAGTTCAAGAGCTCTTGCCTGTTGGATGTTCCATCATGGTTTCTTCTTACCTACCACTTCTGCAGTTTACACCCTTTTTGCTTGTGTGTGATGTGTTTTAGAATCATACAATCAGTCAGGATTGGAAGAGACCACAAGGATCATCTAGTTTCAATCCCCCTGCCATGGGCAGGGACTCCTTACCCCAGATCAGGCTGCCCAGAGCCTCATCCAGCCTGGCCTTAAACATCTCCAGGGAAGGGGCCTCAAACCACCTCCCTGGGCAACCCATTCCAGGGTCTCACCCCTGTCATGGTGAAGAACTTCCCCCTCACCTCCAGTCTGAACCTCCCCACCTCCAGCTTTGCCCCATTCCCCCTAGTCCTTTCACTCCCTGGTATCCTAAAAAGTCCCTCCCCAGCTTTTTTGTAGGCCCCTTTCAGATACTGAAAGACCACAATAAGGTCACCTAGGAGCCTCCTCTTCTCCAGACTGAACAGCCCCAACTCTTTCAGTCTCCCCTCATAGCAGAGGTGCTCCAGCCCTCTCAGCATCCTCCTTTTCCTTCACTTTGGTGAGGCAAGTTCAATCAGCAGCAAGTTAGCTCTGACTCTCAGATGTTCCAGCACACTCCATGATTTTATTGCTAAGCCATTAAGAGATTTTTTTTTTTTTTTTTCAATTAAAACTTCTCTGGGCTGCTTTCTGGCCAGCAGCAGTTTCTCCAACTTGTAAATTTTGGACTCTGAGTGGAAAAAAGCCTCCAAATAATCACTGGCTTTCCCCTCTGGCAGCCCCACAGTCCACCAGTTCTGAGCACAACAGCAGAGATTGTCAGATATTTTGGGAGACTTCATTAATTTAATGTGGAGACAGAAGTGCTTTTGGGAAGCGTCTGGTGGTGGTATGGGTGGAGAATTCCAGGGACAAGAGTTTTGTAAAACATTTTAAAACAAACATGTGTTTTACTTGTATCAGAAACAGTGTGACCAGCAGGACTAGGGCAGTGATTGTGCCCTGCTCTTAGCACTGGTGAGGCCAGACCTCAAGTACTGGATTCAGTTTTTGGCCTCTCACTTTAAGAAGGACATTGAGGTGCTGGAGCAGGCCCAGAGAAGGGCAATGCTTGATGAATGCTGGAGCACAAACCTTGGGAGAAGCAGCTGAGGGAGCTGATGTTGTTTAGCCTGGAGAAAAGGAGGCTGAGGGGAGACCTTGCTCTCTGCAACCCCGTGAAAGGAGGTTGGGGCAAGATGGGGATCGGTCTCCTCTCCCAAATAACAAGTGATAGGACAAGAGAAATGAGCCTCAAGTTGCACCAGGGAATGTTTAGCTTGGACATGTGATGGTTTGGGAGTTACTCACCCCCACACACTATGAAAAAGCACCCAGACTGGCACCTCAAACCAGCATAGGACATGAGGAACAATTTCTTTCCCAAAATGGTTCTGAAGCCCTGGAACAGGTTTGTCGAGGGCAGTGAGGCAGTCTCCATCCCTGGAGGGAGTGAAAAGCCATGTGGATGTGGTGCTGAGAGACGTGGTTTAGTGATGACCTGGCAATGCTGGGGTTAACAGTTGAACTTGGTGATCTGAAAGGTCTCTTCCAATCAAAACTATTCTATTATTCTAAAAAGGGGGGGTGGGGAAAAAGAAAACTGTAGTGGATATATTCATCTTCACTGAGGTATGGGAGGGTCTTTTCTTCAAGAGTTCCTAATGGGCAGCAGGAGCAGAGAATGGTGGGAGGGTAGGCACAGCAAGCAGAAGGAAATCATTATGTTGGGTTTTTTTCTTATCAGTTCTGCAACTTAAAACTACCCCGAAGAGACGTGTTTCAACAGAGCTCTTCACACTTCCAAACAAAAGAGCTTTTCTCTTTTCTTTCCCCCTCACCCTCCCCCAA
Organism: Eubucco bourcierii; assembly: GCA_013396675.1. Taxonomy (NCBI): domain Eukaryota; kingdom Metazoa; phylum Chordata; class Aves; order Piciformes; family Ramphastidae; genus Eubucco; species Eubucco bourcierii. Next base: position 129,936 of record VWZE01018774.1, read on the forward strand.
CTTGGGATGTGTGGCTGGAGAAAAATGATTGCAGGCATTGTCTGGCAACAACAACCGCAGCGTCTCTTCTGGAAACAAGTTGGGTCAGGTTCAGGAGAGCACGCAGAAAGAAAAGAGAGAAGTGTGGGGCGGGGGGGGGGAAGGCAAAAGCAAGCTCTCTGGCCGGATAAATAATTCACTTTTGGAAGATGCTTCACCAGTGTTCCCGCTGTTATATAACAGCCCCAGCCAAAATCCAGCTATTTCATATTTGCTTAAGCAAGAGAGTCATAGAGGGAAAACATTGCTGAGCTCTGCTAGCCGCTCAGTCACTGGTGCTGGGAGAGGTGATAGGCTCGCAAAAGTATGCAGGAACAAGAGCTTCAAGGGTGAGATTTCATTCGTTTTGCAGTAACTAAGGGGAAGATGCTAATGGCTGATTTCTGCTCTTAATTTAACTCGTGTTGCAAACGTGAAAATGAGGAGAGAATTCATCTCTCGATGGCTGGATCCTCTCACTGACCCCATACATGTCTGCATTTCAACAAAAGAAACTACATTTTCTGCCCATTCGTGGCTGGGGGAGGGAAAAAAAAAAAAAAAAGAAACAAAAAGACAAAACCAAACAACAAAAAAAACCCACAAGTCAATGGTTTTGTCTGGGTATGGTGACATAGGGAACTTAGAGAAATAATCTGAGTATGAAATGGGGAGCTGATAAGAGCAGTAAAATAATCAGATGTTAAAAGGAGCAAATGCAGTGTAACAGCTAAAAGCCAAGGAGTGGGAATCAGGCCAGCTGGGGTTCTGCTTCCATTCAAGCCTGCTGTGCAACTCCGAGTAAGTCAATAAACCTTTGCAGGGCTTCAGCCTGACCATCTGTAGAATGGGGAATAATAAAAATATTATTCCCTGTCTCCCCAAACTGCGGTGAGCCACGGAGATGTGTATTGAGTCAGAGTGCTGCGAGTTGAGAAAAGACAGATTGAAACTTTCCCAAAGTTCAGTAAGCTTGCTTCCAGTTCACTGCTGTTTGGGAGGCTCGGCACCACCTTTGCAATTGTCAAGCTGTTCTCCTCCCACCTCTAGAGCTTGGTAGGTGTCTGCTGGCCTAAATGCTGTCAGCAGGCAAGATGCATTTCTGTCCACAGCCGTGTCATTGTGAGTCGAAGAAGGATGTTACACTTTGGGAGCTGTGGCAACAGCTGAGGGTGATAAATTGAAGCAAAACCATGGGTAGATAAATTCTTTACATACTTCAGAGGTCTCTTTCTAAAACAATCCTCTCAAGATCCTCCTCACCCAAATCTCATGAGCCCCTGCTGTATACTTTAAGTTACGGCAGCATCCTCCTTTTCAGGTTGTTTTGCAGCTCTCAGATGGACCATGCTTTAGAGCCCAGGCATCACCAAGACATGCCCCTGCCCTCACCTTTCTGCAGCCTGAGAAATACTGTTGGAGTGGATGAGGAATGTTCTCAGGGCACATCCATAAGTCTTGAGCTTAAGTGTACATAGCAAAGGCACAGTTGGGAGACATGAAATGCTGTGCAATTGAAATTATCTTTCAATTGTTTCTAGCCATAAATTGTTTTTCCTGTTAATTTTCATCTCCAATTCTTAGTTGCAGTTAGAAACAGAAGTGCTGAAATACAAATCCAGGCTTCCTGGTGTGCTGAGCTCAATGCTGCAGTCTCCAGAGGTTGAGATAAGTTCCAGAGATGATTCCAACAGTTTGTTTGCTCATGGAAAGTGATTTCAAGATCTCTGAGTAGTTCAGAAGATGAAACAGTCAATTAAATACACTCATGTGCATACACACAGGTACAGAACATCCCTGAGGTGGTTAACAGGGCAGAATTTTAACCATTCTGGGGGCAAAAACACTGAGAGCACCAGGACCCCAGTCCAGTGAAGCTGCAAAGACCACAAGAGTTTGGACATCCAGTCTCTTCGTAGCTACAGCTGAGATTTCTCATCACTTTTGTATGTTATGTGCAAGCCAAAAAGCAAGGGAAAGGGCAGCACAATTATACTGTCAGAATTAAAAAGGATTTTTTTTTCTCAGAATGTTTCATTTCACACTCAAAAGGAATTGTGAAAAGAAATCCACACGTGCAAGAGGTTTTCCTTTTTCCTGGGCTGAGCAGGGAGAGGTTTTTCACACAGCTCTCACTCAAAAGTCAGCAGAGAGGGAAGGGCTTGCAGCCTGCTGTAAACAGCAGGTTCAAATCAAGGCTAACCCAGTCCTCCCACTCCAGCCAAAGCCACAGGGTGCTCAGCACTCCAATCTACTGCAATATTGGAAACAAACTACCGTGCAGTACATTGTAAAGACTAATTTTTTTTTTCATTGTGCTGCTCTTATATGAATTCAATTTTCCTCCAGCTATAAAATAGGGTGAAAAGTGTGAGACAAAACAAAACAAGGAAGAAGAAAAAAAAAAAAAAATCTTTCCAGTTAAAGAATGACCTTTTTCAGGGTCTTAAGTTTGGAATGCTGCAAAAGTAGTGAATTTAAAATAAAGAATCAAGATTGTTTCTTTTTATATGCCCTAAAATTATAGGATCATAGGTTGGTAAGGTTGGAAGGGACCTCAAGGATCACCTAGTTCCAACCCCCTGCCATAGGCAGGGACACCTCCCACTAGTACAGGTTACTCAAGGCCTCATCCAATCTGGCCTTGAACACCTCCAGGGAGGGAGCAGCCACAACCTCCCTGGGCAACCTGTGCCAGTGTCTCACCACCCTCACTGCAAACAACTTCCTCCTAACATCCAGTCTAAATCTCCCCTCTGCCAGTTCAAACCCATTGCCCCTTGTCCTGGCATTGCAAGACCTTGTCAATAGTCCCTCCCCAGCCTTCCTGAGGCCCCCTTCAGATCCTGGAAGGCTACTCTAAGGTCTCCTGGAAGCCTTCTCTTCTCCAGGCTGCAGAGCCCCAACTCTCTCAGCCTGTCCTCATAGCAGAGCTGCTCCAGCCCTCTGATCATCTTTGTGGCCTCCTCTGGATCCACTCCAACACTTCCATGTCCTTCCTGTGCTGAGGGCTCCAGAACTGCACACAGGACTCCAGGTGGGGTCTGACAAGAGCAGAGTAAAGGGGCACAATCCCCTCCCTTGCCCTGCTGCCCACACTGCTCTTGCTGCAGCCCAGCACACAGTTGCTGTCTGGGCTGCATGTGCACACTGCAGGCTCATGTTGAGCTTTTCATCCCCCCAGACCCTCAGGTCCTTTTCCTCAGGGCTGCTCTCAGCCATTCCCCACCCAGCCTGGAGTTGTGCTTGGGATTGTGCCTACCCAGGTGCAGGACCTTACACTTGGCCTTGTTGAATTTCATACTGTTGACCTGGGCCCACCTCTGCAGCCTGTCCAGGTCCCTCTTTACTTTTGACCTGTATTTTATTTTACATTTGGCAAGATGGCAGCCTGAGCCCTGAAAATCGCCTTGGTTTAGCTACCTTGAAGCATATTTAAAGCCCTGAAGTGACATGAAAAAGATCTGCCTTTTCTGTTCTAACACTGTAAGGTTTAATCCTGCTCTTTACATGCATATTCTGTAACACTCAGTAAAACGTTTGGGAGTTCTGCATGCAGTAAGTTTCCCATGAAGTTCTGAAAGCAGAGTTTTGCCTTTCTTATCTTATTGTCAGATGATTAAATATCTTTTTATTATTATTATTATTACTAAAGAGAATAATAAATTAAAGCAGCAGGAGTTTATAACACCCAGTCATCAGTGTAGCACTGAAGTTAGGAGACATTAAGGCTCATAGTTTATTTGGAGATGTGTTCTCTTCTGCTTTAGGCTGACCAGACTTGACCACCATCTGACCATTTGTTTGTCAGTGTATGCCATGGTCACCAAGAGAGCTCCCTGTGAATTACAGTGGCAGGGCTCCAAGGCAGTGTTTGACTATCAGTTTATTCACTAGATTTTTTCATTCAAAATCCCTCTTGAGCTTTTCAGTATGGCCCACATAAATTATTAGCTGGCTTAGAGTGCTTGGCTGTAAATGTTTGGGTCTTTATTTGAGCATAAAAAAAAAAGAAGAAAAAAAAAAAACAAAAAACCAAAACCAAAAACCACACCAACCCAAAAAAAAAAAGGCCTGGGAACTATTTCAGGGAATGCATTATTAACAAATTCTAAGTGATAAAAATCTACTATTTGTTTTGATTTTCCACCAGGATTTGGTTTTGTTTTGTTTTGTTTTTTTCAGTTTGGGGTAAAGGGAGGGAGGAGGTTCGTGGTGAGGAGAACCATTCATATCAGAAACAATGTCTTAATTAGACAGAGTGGAGAGGCTGTCTGAAAACCAGAGTCTAAAACATTATGTAGAGACCACTAGAGCCAAAGAAGGAAATCCCTATGGACAGTGGTGGAGGGTCTCCAGGAGTCATTGGCCTGGTCCTATCAGCAGCAGAACTAAAGGTTTCATTAAGAAAGCATTTCAGTCAGCAGGCACACCCTGATTTGCAGGACATAAGTGTTAGCCTTAAGAGCTCCCTGAATACAAATCAAGGTGCCAGCATTCCTAGCAACTGGACAGAACATGCTGTAAGTTCCTGAGAAAGGTTGCTTCACAGGGCCATGCCCACCACATTTTCCAGAACTGCCCTGCCAGAACTGGCATTTCCAGGCAGTGATCCTCAACATCTTTCTCTACATTTCCCCTGTACAGTGTTTCTGGTGGTACCTTAGTCTCAGCAGCTGTGGTTGAGAGGCTCCACTGATGGAGTCTTGTGTACAGTTCTGGAGCCTCCAGCACAGGAAGGACATGGAACTGTTGGAGCGGGTCCAGAGGAGGCCACAAAGATGCTCAGAGGGCTGCAGCAGCTCTGCTCTGAGGACAGGCTGAGAGAGTTGGGGCTCTGCAGCCTGGAGAAGAGAAGGCTTCCAGGAGACCTGATAGTAGCCTTCCAGTATCTGAAGGGGGCCTAAAGGAAGGCTGGGGAGGGACTATTGACAAGGTCTTGCAATGACAGGACAAGAGGCAATGGGTTTGAACTGGCAGAGGGAAGATTTAGACTGGATGTTAGGAGGAAGTTGTTTGCAGTGAGAGTGGTGAGACACTGGCACAGGTTGCCCAGGGAGGTTGTGGCTGCTCCCTCCCTGGAGATGTTCAAGACCAGGTTGGAGGAGGCCTTGAGTGAGCTGTACTAGTGGGAGGTGTCCCTGCCTATGGCAGGGGGTTGGAACTAGATGATCTTTGAGGTCCCTTCCAACCTTACCATTCTATGATCCTACGTTAGCTGGTTGCGTTACGGAGCTCAGTGTTATCCCACGCAGCTCACAGATCTCTCTGCGCTGCTTCTTGAGCAGGGATGGTCTTGGTAAACTCAAGCTCGAAGCAGTCCTCAAGAGACAATTGGGGCAAAGAGTTTTGACCCGTGTCTCATAAAACCACATGACCAGCTCTTACTGTTTTCTTTCCCCTCTCTATTTTCCCTGCTAATCAGATCAATGTGTACACGACTGGCTTAACAAATTGGGCTATAGGATCAAAAGGGTTTCTTGTATCACTGAAACTGAACAACTCTGGAGTGTAATGGAAAATTTTCACCTCTAATCACTGGATGGATTTCAATTTTCCATCCAGTTCCACAACTACATGTCTTAGAGAGACATTTTTATCAAAACTTGAGAAAGTAGACTAGCATTGACACTAATTGACTGCTCAGATTGAAGTGCCTCCGGGGCCAGCCCTGACCTGAATGCTCCTGGGACTAATCCTAAAGTAAATATGTTGTTCATAAAAAATAATTATTCTTGACTGTGCTTCTGATTCTTTTAAAGGCAATGGCAAAGGTCTCACCAGCTTTAGAGGATGCCCATCCTGTTGTATTTTCACAGTCATCCCAAAAAGCAGTTTAATTTGAAAAGCTCCCAGGCAAGACTTGTTGCCTGCTCCCCTTGGGCAAAGCTGGAGATGGAAAGGCACATCTCAACCATTCAAGGACCATCCACAGGGGTTTGTCTGCCTTCTTACTTTGCAGTGTTAAGAAATCTGAAAATCAAGAAATCTGTGTCTAGCAGGTCTAGGGAGGTTCTTCTCCCCCTCTGCTCTGCCCTAGCGAGAGCGCACCTGGAGTACTATGTCCTGGAGTACTGTGTCCGGTTTTGGGCTCCTGAGTTCAGGAGAGACAGGGACCTGCTGGAGAGACTCCAGTGGAGAGCCACGAAGATGACTGGGGGACTTGAGCATCTCCCCTACAAAGAAAGACTGAGAGCCCTGGGGCTGTTTAGTCTGGAGAAGAGAAGGCTGAGAGGAGATCTGATCAGTGTGTACAAATATCTAAGGGGTGGGTGTCAAGTGGCTGGGGCCAAGCTCTCTTTGGTGGTCAGCAGCAATAAGACAAGGAGCAGCAGCTACAGACTGGAACAGAGAAGGTTTCACCTCAACATGAGGAGAAGCTTCTTTACTGTGAGGGTGACAGAGCCCTGGAACAGGCTGCCCAGAGAGGTTGTGGAGTCTTCTCTAGAGATATTCAAAACCCACCTGGATGTGTTCCTGTGTGATCTTGTCTAGGTGATCCTGCTCTGCAGGGGGTTGGACTGGTGGATGAGCTTTCAAGATTCCTTCCAGCCCCTGACATTCTGTGATTCTGTGATCCATACTTTGGGATGAGCATTTGAAATTTCTCTAGAAGTTGTCCTGATTTCAGGTACACTTATTCTTTCTCTTAAAAAAACAAAACACAAAACAACAAAAAAAACAAAACCATAACTTTTTATTTGAGCACTAAAATCACACATTTTTAAGGTAGAAGGGGAAGAAAGTGGGGGAAGAAGATGATGATCTACTCTCTCTGGCATCCAGACAGGACACAAGAAAAAGAATGATTCTGTATTCAGGAAAGTTCATGTTGGACATTTTAGACTAGATGTCAGGAGGAAGTTCTTTACAATGAGGATGGTGAGGCACTGGAACAGGTTGCCCAGGGAGGTTGTGACTGCTCCCTCCCTGGAGGTGTTCAAGGCCAGGTTGGAGGAGGCCTTGAGTGTCCTGTACTAGTGGGAGGTGTCCCTGCCTATGGCAGGGGGTTGGAACTAGGTGATCCTTGAGGTCCCTTCCAACCTTACCATTCTATGATTCTGTGATTCTATGACACTAGGAAGAGATTCATCACTAAGAGGGTGGTTGATCCCTGGAACAGAGTCCCCAGAGAAGTGGTCACAGCACCAAATCTGTCAGAGTACAAGGAGTATCTGGATTAATTTTAGGCAGTCAAGCAGGCAGCTGGACTGGGTGATATTTACGAGTCCTTTCCAACTTGAGATATTCTGGGATTCTAAATAACAATTTAAAATATAAATAAAACTACTTAATTTCAGAAGGAAACTACTTCTAAAATAGAAAACCACTTTTTTTTTTTTCCAGAAGACCAAAGTCTTCTGAAGACAAAGTAATGTAATAGTGATATAATAGTTCTTCACTCAAACACATATAACTACTTTATTTTTCCCTTTTCTTTTTTTTTTTTTTTTTACTAAGAATGTGTGAACTGCAGGTCAGATGTTTAGAGAAACCCATTAAATGATTATTTACTTTATTCCTGAAGCATGGCACAGTTTGTTGTTGCTGGGGCTGCTTGCACAGAGGAAGGACTCTGCAGAGAAAGAGCAGAACCCAGGCTTCCTTCACCCAATAGGAAATCAAAATATGGGACTTTAGTTCCTAAATTGGATTGTTCTGAAGCTTTAAGAAGCAAAACCACAAGTAACTGTTGCGATGCAAATGTGTTCTTGCAAGAGGTGAGAGGCATTTTGTTCCACTCTGCTTAGGCTCTGTGTTCCCAAAGCTCTAAGTGCATGTCTGAGTACTGTCATGCAAAGCAGCAAGCACAGGGTTAACGAAGGAAGACCAAGTTGAGTTGAACTTGGAAACTTGGGTTCAATTCCTAGCTTTTGCCCCAGATATTTTTTCTGAGCACAGGCAAGACATTTAATCCCTCAGTATCCCAGTTCCATATGTATAAAAGAGGAATGAAAATACCATCATTGTCACACCCCTTTTTCTTTTTATGCTCATCTCTTGAGGTTGTGATTGTTTCAAGGCGAGGGCTGCTTCTCTCTCTGTCTGTCTGTGTGTGCAGATATCTTGCAGCTCATTGGGGCTCTGATAATCAGGCAAGGCCCCTAATTGCTATTAGTGTGTGGTATCATAGAATCATGGAATTGTCAGGGCTGGAAGGGACATCAAGAATCACCTAGCTCAAACCCCCTGGCCGTGGACAGGGACACCTCACACTAAATCAGGTTGCCCAGAGTCACATCCAGCCTGGCCTTAAAAACTTCCAGGGATGAGGCTTCCAGTACACCCCTGGGCAACCTCTTCCAGTGTCTCACCACCCTCATGGTGAAGAACTTCTTCCTATCAACTAGTCTGAATGGCACCAAGGCTTTTTTCTGCTTTCCCGCTTCTCCCACCTGGGAAGAAGGGGAGAAGGGAGGTGGGGGGTGGGGCAAGATGGGTATTTAGGTATACTTTAGGCCTTCCACCACACTACCCACTTCTAGCTTTGCTCCATTCCCCTCAGTCCTAACACTACCTGCCACCCTAAAAAGTCCCTCCCCGACTTTTTTTGCAGCCCCCTTCAGATACTGCAAGGCAGCAATGAGGTCTCCTTGGAGCCTTCTTTTCTCCACACTGAATAACCCCAACTCTCTCAACCTGTCCTTACAGGAGAGGAGCTCCAGTCCTCTGATCATCCTTGTGGCCCTTCTCTGGACATGTTCCAGAAAACACTGGTGACCAACACAAGGACTGAGACCCTGTCCCTTTGAGGACTTGTGGGTACTAGTAGTAGTAAGAAGAAGAACAATAAGAATAATAACAACAGATCGGAGGCTGTGGCTGCTCCCTCCCTGGAGGTGTTCAAGGCCAGGTTGGAGGAGGCCTTGAGTGACCTGTACTAGTGGGAGGTGTCCCTGCCAATGGCAGGGGGTTGGAATTAGATGATCCTTGAGGTCCCTTCCAACCTTACCATTCTATGATTTTATGGACTTTAAATTCTGACAGGCAGCTCTGAACCGTTCTCCATTCAGGAGTATGAAACACAATGAAGCCCAAGACAACTATTTTCATCAGGGCTATCAGTTTGGCAGGGTGATCAAATCTGGTGTTATGTAAGCTGGGCTTTGCAACTTGGATTGATTTAGTTATGTATTTTTCTCCACCTCCATACAGTTCAGTCAGTTAAGTAGCACTAGTTCAGAGCTGGCTCATTGCAGAATCTACCCTGTTTAGAAAACTGAGAAACAAAAGCTTTCTTTAATTAACTGAAAAGCAGGGCCCATCGTCTACTCGAGATGAGAAATAGCCCAAATTACAGTGGTATTCATAGCCTGCTGGAATGGTTGGTTGTTTTGGAAGGGGTGGGGGGGGGAAAGTGTTTTGAAAGGAGGCTTGCCAAGAAAGTGTTCTCTCAGGAAATGATAAATGGCAGTTGGGAGCCTGGAGTGGCCCAAGCTCTATGTATGTGTCTTGGTAACTGCTGACTCAATCCTGTGCGCTGCTGATGGCTCCCACATTCGCAGCGCAGGGGGATCTACAGTCCTGATTCACAGGCTCGCTGCTATCCTGCAGCCTGGGGCTTTGCACATGGCCTCGGGGTTGCTGTAGCTGAGAACAATGCAAACACATCGCTTTAAATTACACTTCAGATAACCTTTAGCTTATCGTTACTTTCGCAGTGCCTGCTAAAAAACCTTGCAACTGCCGTTCCAAAACTATAGTTTCTCTGAATATACCCTGCCCGGTTTGGTGTTCTCTGTTTGGTTTTGTGGTTTGAGTTGTTTGTTTTGGTGGAGGGGAGGTGGGGGATTTATTCTGTTTTGTTGCTATTGTGGGTTGGTTTGTTTGGTTGGTTTGGGTTTTTTGTTTGTTTGTTTGTTTTCTTTTGGGGTTTTGGGTTTAGGTCTGTTGGGTTTTTTTGGAGGTTGTTTTTTGGGGAGGTCATTGGTTTGGTTTTTTGGGTGTTTGGGTTGGTTTTTTTTTTTTTTTTTTTGGTTGGTTTGGTTTGATTTCATTGGGGTTTGGGTTTGTTTCTGTTTGTTTGTTTTTATAGTTTATTTTCTACAAAGTTAAAAAGTTTAAAGATATTTAAATTTAAGAAGGATGAATTTACCTAACAGGGTGGGCTGGTTTAAAAAAAAAGAAAAGAAAAAAATATATATATAAAATAAAGCAGTTTCTGTGGACTGAAGAAATAATCTGCTTCAAAGAATGCATCATTTAGTCATAGAATCATAGAATGGTCTGGGATGGAAGCAACCTCCAGGTCATCCAGTCCAGCCCCACTCCATGCAGTCCTCAAGGACATCCTCAACTAGACCAGGTTGCCCAGAGCCTCATCGAGATTGAGCCTCACCTTGAACATCTGCAGGGAAGGGGCCACAACCACCTGCCTGGGCAAGCTGTTCCTATGAGTTCTTTGCAGTGACATGTGCTGTTTACTGGGTACTCACTCCAAGAAGGACATTGAGGTACTAGAGTGAGCCCAAAGAAGGGCAATAAAGCTGCTGCAGGGTCTAGAACAGAGCAATTGTGAGGAGCAGCTGAGGGAACTGGCATTGTTCAGCAGGAGCAGGGAGCTCATTCTCCCCCTGTACTCTCCACTGGTTAGGCCACACCTTGAGTACTGTGTCCAGTTCTGGGCACCTCAATTTAAGAAGGACATTGAGGTGCTTGAGTGTGTCCAGAGAAGGGCAACGAGGCTGGGGAGAGGCCTTGAGCACAGCCCTATGGAGAGAGGCTGAGGGAGCTGGGATTGTTTAACCTGGAGAAGAGGAGGCTCAGGGGAGACCTTCTTGCTGTCTACAACTACCTGAAGGGTGGTTGTAGCCAGGAAAAGGTTACCTTCTTCCCTCAGGCAAGCAGCACCAGAACAAGAGGACACAGTCTCAAGCTGTGCCAGGGGAAGTTTAGGCTGGAGGTGAGGAGAAAGTTCTTGCCTGAGAGAGTCATTGACTGCTGGAATGGGCTGCCCAGGGAGGTGGTGGAGTCAGCGTCCCTGGAGGTGTTCAAGGTGGGTTTGGACGTGGCACTTGGTGCCATGGTCTGGTCTTGAGGGCTGTGGTAATGGGTTGGGCTTGATGAGCTTTGAGGTCTCTTCCAACCTTGGTGATATCCTGATACTGTGAAATGAGGCTGAAGGGAAACCTTCTTGCTCCCTACAACTATGTGAAAGGAGGTTGTAGAGAGGTAGAGGTTGGTTCATTCAACCAAGTCTCAGTGACAGGACAAGAGGAAACAACCTCAAGTTGTGCCAAAGGAAGTTTAAGTTGGATATTAAGAAGAATTTCTTCACAGAAATGCTTATCAGATATTGGGCAGATGGTGGTGGAGCCACCATCCCTTGGAGGTGTCAGGAGCGATGTAGATGTAGTGCTAAGGGATATGGTTTAGTCAAGGACTTATCAGTGACAGTTAATGATTGGACTTGCTAATGTGGAAGGCTTTTCCCATCTAGGCAGTTCTGTGGTTCTGTGTGATTACTGCAGGGGATATGTTGTGTGCAAGTGGAGAAGACTTCAGAGTGTAGCTTTCTAGCTGCTAACAGTGATCTCTGTTTTCAGACCCTTTGTATTGCCTTAATTCCATTGACATCTACAAGTTTGCTCCGTATTTACTTTTGGGTGAAAGAAGTGAATTTGGACTATTGTATACTTAGGAGACATTGTTGTGAAGCATGTCCTGTTCCTGAGTCACTGTGGATGGGCAGAGAGAGGTTCATGAGCCACAAAGAACTCAAGGAAAAATGGTTTTTTTGCTTGTTTCTAATGTTGCCTCATGAATCTGACCAAAAAAGGACACAAGAATTGCTCTCTACAACTACCTGAATGGAGATTGTAGCCAGGTGGGTTTGGGCTCTTCTTCCAGTCACCCAGGGACAGAACAAGAGGACACAGCCTCAAGCTGTGCCAGGGCAGGTTTAGGCTGGATATTATGAAAAAGTTCTTCACAGCAAGAGTGAATGGGCTGTCCAGGGAGGTGGTGGAGTCCCCATCC
>VWZE01018775.1:18438-29818 GCA_013396675.1 Eubucco bourcierii
CCCTCCAGGGGCATCCTCTCCACCCCCTGCACTCAGCAGGGACACCTCCAACGTCAGCAACCTACCCAGGGCCACATCCAGTCTGAGCTTGAATGTCTCCAGAGATGAGGCCTCAACCTGTGCCAGTGTCTGAGCACCCTCATGGTGCACAACTTCCTCCTGAAGTCCAACCCAACTCTGCCCTGCTCCAGTTCCCAACCACTGCTCTCATCTCCTTCTGAGCAGTCCCTCCCCAGCCTGCCTGCAGGTCCCCTTCAGATACTGATACTGCTGCTCTAAGGTCTCCCTGGGGCCTTCTCATCTCCAGGCTGAGCAGCCCCAACTCTCCCACAGCAGAGGTTCTCCAGCCCTCTGATCACCTTTGCAGCCCTCTCGGCCCTCTCCAGCTGCATTTCACAACCCAACTCCTGCTGCAAGTTTTTTTTTTTTTTTCCCTCCTTTTGGTTTTTCTATTTTTTTGTTGTTGCTGCCAAGAGCAGCAGAAAGGGCAAAAGGATTACTGAAGGGCCCTGAACATCTCAGGGCCATCCCTGAAGGCTTAGCACCAAGAGCAAACACTCCCCTCATGTGCCAGGCACAGGCAGCAGGCATCTGTTTGTGAAGCCCTGCGAGGCTGCTGCTGCTTTCCAGAGATTCCTCAGCAGCACCAAACATTTTCCTTGGCTCAGATCCCACTGCCAAAGGCTCTGTGGGGACAGGCAGCAGGAGCAGTGCTGCAGCCAGCCCAGGAATCTGCCACACAGCAGCACTGAGCTGGCTGCATGGAGCAGCCCTGCCGTGGGCACACAGCACATGGCAGAGCCTGGGATGCCCCAGTGCTGCCTCTGGAGTCAGCTGGATGAAACTTGAGCTTCAGACCCAGTGTGCCAGTTTCAAAGGGCCTGATGCTTGAGGAAGGGACCCAAATTTACACCAAATCTGGATTTATTTACCAAATGCCTGATGCTTGCTTGTTGCTCTGGAGCTACAAATGCACTGTGAAAAGCAACCCCTGAACAACATCACACTGCAGACACACCAGGGTCTCTTGTGTCCTACACTAGAGCTGATCCATGGAAAGCAACAGGACTCACATGAATCCTCCTCCAAAACACTGTGTCCTACTGCTAAATCCAGCAGACTGATCCCAATGGTTAGGAATTTGCAGTTTCCCAAACCAGAACCACAGACACATCCAGGTTGGAAAAGGCTCTCAGGATCACCAAGTCCAACCAATCTGTTCAGCACAGGTCAGACAGGTGCCAGAAAGGCAGTGCAAGGTCCTGCAGCTGGGTGAGGGCAGTGCCAGGCACAGAGCCAGGCTGGGTGGGGAGCAGCCCTGAGGAGAAGGACTTGGGGGTGCTGGGGGTGCAGAGCTGGACAGGAGCCAGCACTGAGTGCTGCCAGCACAGCCCCAGCCTGGCCTGGGCTGATCCCCAGCAGTGTGGGCAGCAGGGGCAGGGAGGGGATTCTGTCCCTCTGCTGTGCCCTGCTGAGAGCCCCCTGCAGAGCTGGGGCAGCTCTGGAGCCCTCAGCACAGACAGGGACCTGCTGGAGAGGGAGCAGAGGAGGCCACAGCAGTGTTGGCAGGGCTGGAAGGGCTCTGCTGGTAGAGTTGGAGGTGTTGAGGTTGGAGAGGAAAAGCTCCAGGGAGACCTTAAAGCAGCTTTCCAGCAGGGACTTTGTACCAAGGCCTGGAGTGACAGGACCAAGGGTGACAGCTTCAGACTGGAAGAAGCTGGATTGAGATTGAGCATTAGGAGAAAATTGTTCCCCAGGAGGGTGCTGAGGCTCTGGAAGAGGCTGCCCAGAGAAGCTGCACAGGCTTCAAGCCTGGGAATGTTGAGCCAGGCTGGGTGAGGCCTGGAGCAATCTGGTGGTCTAGTGGGAGCTGTCCCTGCCCATGGCAGGGGGCTGGAGCTGGATGACCTTTAAAGTCCCTTCCAACCCAACCCATTCTGTGTCTCTGACCAGAGGGAGAAATCCCCCTGGAGGATGCTGCCTGCTCTGTGCTGTCTCCTCTAGCAAGCTCTCCACCAGCAGCCCTGCTCCAAGCAGCCCCTTCCCCAGCTTTTGGGGATGGGAAAGAGGCAGAGGACTCACATGGATCCAGCCCAGGGTGACAAGGCCATGCTGATCCTGGATCACAAAGAGCTCCTCCTCGTTCTCGGTGTTGCAGTAGTCAGGGCCTCCGTGCTGCTTGGGCACGATGACATGGGTGATGGTGAACTCATTCCTCATCTGCAAGGCAGCACAGGGAGGCTCTCAGCACCACACCTCCCCCAGGCAGCTGCAGAGGGCATTTCATGTTCTCAGGATGATTCCACATTCTCTGCAGCTCCCCGGAAGGAGGCTGGAGCCAGGTGGGGGTGGGGCTCTTGTCCTTAACAAGTGATAGGGCAGAGGAAATGGCTTCAGGTTGCCCCAGGGGAGGTTTAGGTTGGACATTAGGAGATACAATTTCACTGGAAGGTTCTCAAAGCCTGGCCCAGGCTGCCCAGGGAGGTGGTTGAATCCCCAGCCCTGGAGATGTTTCAGACTCACAGCTGCTGAAGCTTAGTCCCAGCTTGGTAGAGTCAGAGAATGGTTGGACTGGATGAGCTTAAAGAGCTCTTCCAGCCCAAACCATTCCCTGATTCCACAACCCAGGACTGTCTAATTAATTTCCCTGGCATGCAGAGCACCCACAAGAGCTCAGAGAAGTCCTGGACACCCACAGGAGTGACTCTCTCCACTGCCTAGGAGATGCTGCTTCATAATTAAACAACCACCAAGGGGCTGGAAGCAGCTGGATTGCAGAAAGTTGCTACATCAAAGAACTGAATTTCAAAGCAAACTTCTGCAAGCAAAGCAGCCCCAAGGGACTCAGGGGAGACAAACTGGAGCTGCCAGCTGAAACCTGTGCAAACAAACTGGAGGAGAACCAATTGTCTCCAGTTGGTGTTTGCACAGACTTGTCTGGGCCAGGGTCCTCCTGCACAGCTGGGACCCCTCAGTCCTGCAGGAGATCTCACTGCTGCCATTCAGGAGTCAAAGGAGGCCTAGAGAAGGCTGGGGACAGAGCTCTGAGCAGGGCCTCTTGTGACAGGACTGGGATCTCCTGGAAGGGTTTGGGTGTACCTGTGTGTGTGTGTCTGGGGCAGGGAGGGATTAGACTCTGAGTTGTAAGACACTGGGGCCAGCTCTGGAGTCCTCAGCACAGACAGGGACCTGCTGGAGCAGGGCCAGAGGAGGCCACAGCAATGCTGGTAGGGCTGGAAGCCTCCTGCTGAGAGGCCAGGCTGGGAGTTGAGCTTGTTCAGCCTGGAGAAGGCTGCAGGGAGACCTTCTGGTGGCCTTTCAGAAAGGTGGGGACAGAGCTTTTGGCAGGACAAGGTGGGGATGGTTTGGACTCAAAGAGGCAGATTCAGACTGGAGAGGAGGGAGAAATGGCTGACACTGAAGGTGCTGAGAGCTTGGCCCAGGGTGCCCAGAGAGGTGGGAACTGCCCCATCCCTGGCACCATTGCAGGTCAGGTTGTTTGGGGCTCTGAGCAACCTGCCCCTTCAGGTCCTGGAGCTCTTCCCTGACGCTCCTGTGGGAGCCTGCACCCCTGGCAGAAATCAGGAACCTTATTGCCCACCTTGACAGACCCCTCCCTGCACCACTCAGAGTCCTCCAGGGCCACCAGCAGGGTCACCTCCTTACCAGCTTGCCACAGAGGATGCCACAGGTCTCCACACCCCTGACAGTGTTGGCATCAGCCAGCTGCAGGAACTTCTGGCAGAGCTCCCTGGGGACGATGACCTGGCGAAGGACATCTAAGTTGGCATCTGTGGGGAGAAGGGGGGCATGAGGAGCAATGGCAGGGGGGCAGAAATGGTCTCTGAGGACAGTACCTGAAGGGGCTAAGGCTGAGGCAACTCAGCCTGGAAGCATGAAATGCTCTTTTTGGCCTCCCTCAGAACAGCAGTGACAGAGGAACGATGCCCCTGGGACACTTCCTGAGGGACACTCACTGCTTCTTTCCAAAGCTCTTCAGCAGCATGGCAAACCCCAGGGCTTTGGTGACAAAAATGAACACTTCATGGTGTAAAAAACTGTCACTGGAAGAAAGGGAGTCAAGAACCACTCACCTGGAACTGTCTAAACCAGTATTTTGGAGCCATGTTTGGCAGAAGAGTGGAATTTGCTCGGCTCAATCAGGGACTAAATCCCAACTCCAACAAGCACTTGGAGCTGGGAAAGCCAAAGAGATTGCAGACTCCAGATCAGCAGAGAGGCTGGGCTGGAGAAATGTGTGTGGGGTGACACCCAAGAGCTCTCCTCAGCCCTGTCAACCTCCACAAGCCAAGAAGGAGAACACCCAGAGGGGATGGAGCCATGAAGAGACACTTCCCAGAGCCTCCCTAAGCTACAAGAGTTGGGGACCTTCAGCCTGGAGAAGAGAAGGCTTCAAGGAGACATTATAAAGCCTTCCAGTATCTGAAGGGGGCTACAGGAAGGTTGGGGAGGGACTACTGACAAGGGTTGGATGTTAGGAAGTTCTTGACAGTGAGGGTGGTGAGACCCTGGCACAGGTTTGCTCAGGGAGGTTGTGGAGCACAGAAGCACCGAACGTGATCTTTGATCACGTTCGGTGCTTCTGTGCTCCACAACCTCCCTGGAGGTCTTCTTCTGTGCTCCACAACCTCCCTGGAGGTGTTCAAGGCCAGGTTGGACGAGGAGTTGAGTGACCTGTACTAGTAGGAGGTGTCCCTGGTTGGAACCAGCTGATCCTTGAGGTCTTTTCCAACCTTAACCATTCTATGATTCTAAATCAGCTCTTGAGCTGGTTTGGTTCAGCCCCAGTGAGGGAGAAAGGTGCAGGGAGAGGTACTCACTGTTGTCTGTGCTCCCCAAAGCGCTTGGTTTCAAAGATCTGTCCACCACAGGAGGCCTGGAGGAGACAGTCCCTGCTGAGGGACTGGCAGGGGAAACTGGAGAGGCAGGAGCCTTTGGGATTCCACCTGTGGGAGGCTTTTCCACACCAGGGATGAGAGGACCCTCCAGAGACTCAGGCCTTGGCTCTGGCTTCCCAAACTCCTGCACTATCCTCAGACGTTCTCTCTCCAGCTCCTGGCGTCGAATCATCTCCTCGAAGGCAAGAAACTGCTCCTGCTCTGCCTGCTGCTGCCTCATCAGGGCCACTCTGTTCCTCTCCTCTTCCAGCTGCTGCTGCAGAGCCACACTGCGTGCAAATTCCAGCTCCTTCTCCTTCTGCAAGGAGAAAGAGGCCAAGAGACATCAGCAGGCAGGGGAACAGCAGCAGGAATCACAGAATTATAGAATCATAGAATGGGAAGGTTGGAAGGGACCTCAAGGATCAGGCAGTTCCAATCCCCTGCCATAGGCAGGGACACCTCCCACTAGCACAGGGCACTCAAGGTCTCATCCAACCTGGCCTTGAACACCTCCAGGGAGGTTGTGGAGCACAGAATCACCCAATGTGATCAAAGATCACATTGGGTGATTCTGTGCTCCACAACCTCCCTGGGCAACCTGTGCCAGTGTCTCACCACCCTCACTGCAAAGAACTTCCTCCTAACATCCAGCCTAAATCTCCCCTCTGCCAGTTCAAACCCATTCCCCTTGGCCTGTCGTTGCAGGACCTTGTAAATAATCCCTCCCCAGCCTTCCTGTAGGCCCCCTTCAGACACTGGAAGGCTACTACCAGGTCCCCTCAAAGCCTTCTCCTCTCCAGGCTGAAGAGATGAAGTTTGTGCACTGCAGACCCTCAGCGAGCCCCAAGGCTGCTCCTAAAGGCTCTGCAGAGTGTCCCCAGCAAGCAGCTGCCTGCAGGGAAGCTTCAGCTTGCAAAACAGAGATCCCAACTTTCACCAGCAGACCCAGGGCAGGGCAGCACAACTGCTGCCTCAGCCTCCCCTCTTCCAGAGGAACACAATCCCAGGTCGATTTCTCTCAGTTCTGTGTCTAAAATCACTGCTCCAGGTGGATTTCACAGATGGCAGTGGGTGGGAAGGGATCCTCCAAGGTCATCTTGTCCAACCCCCTGCACTCTGCAGGGTCACCTCCAACCAGAGCAGGCTGCCAGGGGACACACTGAGCCTCATCTTGAATGGCTCCAGGGATGAGGCCTCAACCTGTGCCAGTGTCTGAGCACCCTCATGGGGCACAACTTCCTCCTGATGTCCAACCCAACTCTGCCCTGCTCCACTTTCAAACCACTGCCCTCATCCTATCCCCACAGGCCCTTCTGAGCAGTCCCTCCCCAGCCTGCCTAGAGGTCCCCTTCAGATACTGAAATGCAGTTCTAAGGTCTGCCTGGAGCCTTCTCTTCTCCAGCTGAAACAGTCCCAATTCTTTCAGCCTCTCTTTCCCTCTATCCTGCCTCAAAATCATCTCCTGCAGTGTTCTGCTTTGCCCACAGAGCCTCAGATCCTTGCCCATGCTGAATTTCTGGGTCATAAGATTCTGACTTCACTTTGGGACAAAGAGAAGAGAAAACCCAAGCCAACAACTGTCTCAGCTCAGGATGCAGAATGGAAAGAGCCAGAGGGACACCTGTGACAAATTCACCTGCACAAGGCAGCAGAGACACAAGCAGGGCAGCTCTGTGATGAGGTTGGACCCTGCAAGCTGGCCCTACTCAGGTTTCCCCTTTCAGAGCACTCAAGGAGCCCTGGAAACCTTCCCTCTTCCAAACCCTTTGTGGCTGAGGGTCTTCAGGGGAGCACAGGCCTCCAGTCTCCTCTCACTCACCTTCTGCTCCTTGTACTTGGCATAGTCCTTGGTGTACCTCTTTAGCAGCTCCTCCTTGAGCTCTTCAGCTCTGGGGAAAGCTACTTCCTTCAGCTTCTGAAGGGAGGAAGAAGAGTCATGAGTGAAATAGCCTCAAGGCAAGACAAGCAAGACCCAGACACATGCAGGAACCAACGCAGCACCCAGAGATCATAGACCAGCTGCTTGTTCACAAGGCAGGAAGGGCCAAGCAGCTCCAGCAGCACCACCAGGGGACAGGCTGCATGGTGTGACCAGGTGGCACTGCCAGCTCCACCAACACCACTCAGCAAGAGCTCTGGCAGCCTTGTCTTTTGCTCTTCTGGTCAATGCTGAGCAGGAGTGGCAGTTTTTTGTGGCTGGGAAGTGTCTCCAAGTATCTCCTGGCCAAGCCCTTGAGGGCCACCACGCTGAGCACCCAACCACCACGCATGGAGAAGCTCAGTGGTCTTAAACCCAAGAGAATCACACACACAGAGAACTCCAGAATGCCAGGCTGGAAGGGACCCCAAGGATCATCTGATCCAACCTTTCTAGGTGACAGTGGAGCTAAAATGAGATGGTCCAGCACCCCCCCAAGCTGAGGGAAGGTCATCTCAGTGCTCAACAAAAACCAAACTGGACAGTTCCAGCAGCCCAGTGCAAGCACAAGAGGGTAAGGAGTCCCAAGAGGTTAGGACTGCCTGCTGGGGCCAAGGCTTCTTAAGGTTGATACAGAGCCAGGAAACCCCAAGGTTGATGACCTGAAAGCTTGCCCAGCAGCAGCTGCTGAGGACTTGGCAAGGCTGCACTCACTTTGACTGTCTCCCTCTTCTCGGGTATGACAGCAGCTTTGTAGTCGCGGTGCTGGGGCAGCTTCTCTAGGAAGAGCCTGAAAAGCAGAGAGAAACTCATTGCTGAGCCCAGCAGAGGAGGGACAAGCACCAAGCACTCAGTGGCATTTCTGGGAGTAGGGATCACCCCCTTCCAGCACTGCCCCTTTGCTCTGCCACCTCCCTGGGCCTTGTGCTCCTCAGTGTTAGGACAGTCTCTGCCTTTCTGCATCGCCCAACGGCCTCCTAAGATCTTCATGGATTGGGTTAGGTTGGAAGGGATCATCCAAGATCATCCAGATCCAATCCCCTGCCATGGGCAGGGACACCTCCCACCAGCCCAGGTTGCCTGGCCTTGAATACCTCCAGGGAGGTTGTGGATCACAGAATGTGATTGCAGATCTGTGATCCACAGCCTCCCTGGGCAGCCTCTTCCTGTCTCACCACCTTCACTCTCAAGAATTTCTTCCTCATCTCCAGTCCCAGTTTCTCCTCCTCCCTCAGCCCTCTGGTTCATGGCACACAGGAGATCTCCTCTAGTCACAGAATCACAGAATGCAGCAGTTTGGAAGGGACCCTCAAAGGTCATCTTGTCCAACTCCACTGCAGCTGGATCAGGTTAGTCCCATGGGACCATCTCACACAGGACATTTTTCTTCCACCTGGACTTTGGAGATGGTCCTCAGGGACAGACACTCAGAGCTGCTCTAAAACACCAAGGATGATGTCAGCAATTCAGGAAGGTCCTTGGGCACCTGCCTACACCTCTGAGAGTAGCCAAGGGGACTGCAACCAAGCTCAAGGACTCTGTGCCCACTCTGACCTTCTGCATGCAGGAACAAACACTTTGGGCAAGGGCTGGGGAAATCAGCTCAGCCCAGCCCCTGAAAAGGGCAAACCTGCAGGGAAGCCAAAAGCAAACTGACACCACTCACAGCTGCCACACTGGGAGCCTTTTGGCTCAATCCTCTGGGAAAATGGAGGGCTTCTTGTGCCCCTGAATGCTCCTGGTTTCCAGAGAGATGGGGAGGATGCTGTCAGCAGCAGCCTGTCCCAGCCTGGAGCTAGGGGGAAGCTGCACCCCAAACCCCCAGCAAGGTCCCGTGCCCGGCCGGTGGCTGTGAAGTAGGTCACTGTGTTGAGGAGACAAAACAAGGCTGTGAGCACTGCCAACAGCCAGCAGATTAAAATGGAAGGGATTAATTAAGAAGGATTAAGAGCAGATGCTGGCCTGGAGAGGATGGAAAAAGCAGCAGAGGCAGCTGGGGTTCCACAAGTCAGGAAGAGGGGGGCAGCAGGATGAGAGGAGGAGGACTCAGGCAGGCAGAAGGCGACTCTGGGGCAAGAGCAGGCAGTGAGAGGCTGGGGAAGGGCAGGACCAGTTCATGTTTCCTTCCCACAGCCCAGCTGAGGCTTGGCAAGGCTCAAAGCCCAGGAGTTTGGGGCTTGTTCAAAGCTCCCCCTGTTCCCCAGCCCTCTGGAGCAGCTGTTTGGCACTCAGCAGCCACAGCAGAGGATATTTTAAGCCCTGCTCTGGCACGCAGGCCCAAGCAGTGCCTCGAGTCCCTTGCAACACCCCAGGCAAAACCTCTGGAGCCATCCCCACAGCCTGCAGCTCAGTAGCCATGGGGACAAACCAGGAGCCCAAACAGCACCAAAAAATGTCACAGTTTTACTCTTTTGCCTTCTCATTTGGCCCTAACAGAACCAAAGTTAGCCTGGGAGTGGCACAAGGCAAACATCTGCTTGGATCAAGGCAGAAACAGCTGTTGGAGGGGACAAGGAAGAAGATGTCCTACAAAGTGACAAGAAACTTGTGGTGGAAGTCCAGCCTGGTACTTCTCAGAGACAGTGCTGCCACCCTGCTGCCTGCACTGAGGGCTGGGCAACAAGTTGTAGTTTGCACAAGAAAGATCTGGACCTGTTGGTGTGGGCCCAGAGAAGGGCACAGCAATGCTGGGAGGGTTGGAAGGGCTCTGCTGTGAGGCCAAGCTGGGAGAGTTGGGAGTGTTCTTCAGCCTGGAGAAGGCTCCAAGGAGACCTTAGAGCAGCCTTCCAGTACTTGAAGGGGGTTCCAGGAGAGCTGGGAAGGAACTTTTGACAAGAACTGGGAGTGACAGGATGAGGGACAATAGCTTTGAGTTGGGAAAGGGAAGAGTGAGAGTGGAGATGAGGAAGAAATTCTTGAGAGTGAGGGTGGGGAGAGACTGGCACAGGTTGCCCAGGGAGGTTGTGGAGCACAGGTTGAAGGTGGTGAGACACTGGCACAGGCTGCCCAGGGAGGTTGTGGAGCACAGGTTGAGGGTGGTGAGACACTGGCACAGGTTTGCTCAGGGAGGTTGTGGAGCACAGAAGCACCGAACGTGATCTTTGATCACGTTCGGTGCTTCTGTGCTCCACAACCTCCCTGGAGGTCTTCTTCTGTGCTCCACAACCTCCCTGGAGGTGTTCAAGGCCAGGTTGGATGAGACCCTGAACAACCTGGGCTGATGGAGATGTCCCTGCCCAAGGCAGGGGGTTGGCACTGAACGATCTTGAAGGTCCCTTCCAACTCAAACCATTCCACAACTCTGGCAGAAGCTCACATTCACCAGCACAGGAGAAACCAAACCACTGAGAGAAGGTTGGGGGTTTTGGGTTTTTTTTGCCCCTTCCTGGCATCCCAGCAGCCAGGTTAGCACAGATGCCACAAGCACCTGAAAGCTGATGGAGAGAAATCAGGGCAGAAGGCATCTGTGGCACTGCAGGAGAGCCAAGGTGCTTTCAACTCCTTTGTTTAAAGAGTTTCTCCTCCAGCTATGTAGCAGCCTGGAAACCTTCCCAAGGGTTTCACACTTCCCAGCCTGGGCACTGACTGCAATGCCCATAAAAGCTCAGCAAGTGCAAGGCAGGAAGCAAAGCTAATCCCAGAAAAATGTGTTGGGCTTCAGGAGCAGGAATCCTGCATGTGGGGGTAGGGAGATGCCCACAGAGATGCCACCATGCTCTGGATAAGCAGGTAGCATGGGCACAGCAGAGGGACACTGGGTGAAGCTGGAGCAGGCCTTTGGATAAGAAAGCTCCAGGAGCAGGATGCTCTGTGCCACTGCTGAGGCTTGCAGCAGCCACAGGCAGGGCTGCAGAAGCTGCTGTGGGTGCTCAGACAACCCAGAGCTGACACCACCTCACCAGAATCACAGACACACCAAGGCTGGCACAGGCCCTCAGGGGCACCAAGTCCAACCCAGAGCCCTGCTCTACCTTAAACATCTCCCCAAGCACCACCACCAAACGACTCTTAAACACCCCCAGGCTGGGTGACTCCAGCACCTCCCTGGGCAGCTCCTGCCAGGCCCTGACCACTCTCTGTAAAAAGCTTTTTCCCAGTGTCCAATCTAAACCTCCCCAGCCCCAGCTTGAGGCCATCCCCCTTGTCCTGTCTGTATTTAATCACAGAATGGTTTAGGTTGGAAGGGACCTCAAAGCTCAGACAGTTCCAACTCCCCTGTGCCATAGGCAGGGACACCTCCCACTAGAGCAGGTCACTCAGGGCCTCATCCAGCCTGGTCCTGAACACCTCCAGGGAGGTTGTGGAGCACAGAATCACAGAATGTGATCAACCTGTGCCAGAGTCTCCCCCACCCTCACTCTCAAGAATTCCTTCCTCATCTCCACTCAATCTCCTCTCTCCCAGCATCCACAACCTCCCTGGGCAACCTGTGCCAGTCTCTCACCACCCTCACTGCACACAACTTCCTAACATCCACTTTCAATCTCCCCTCTGACACTTCAAACCCATTCCTCCTCCTCCTGCCATTCCAAGTCCTTCTCAATAGTCCCTCCCCAGCCTT
>VWZE01018775.1:42511-59509 GCA_013396675.1 Eubucco bourcierii
GCCGCCCCCCGGGATAGCCCCCGGGGGAGCCTGGGACGGGAGGAAGCCGTGAGTCTACATGTGGAGCAGACGGAAGACAGGCACTCACCGCTCCGGTACGCGAGACTTGCCCACCATGATGGCGACGGCGGCGACACCCGGCCCGGGGACGTCACTTCTGTTTCCGCGGCTATGACCCTACGCGGCCACCGTCCTGCCAGCGGCGCCTGGCGACGCCACGCCCCCCGTGTGGCCGCGACCCCGCTTCTCGCCTGAGGTAGTGGCGCCGCCTAGCGGCCATAAATGAGTGCAACAGCCCCGGAACCGGCCAGCCCAGTACCGTCATCACCGCCCCAGTACCGTCATCACCGCCCCAGTACCGCCATCGCCGCCCCAGTACCGCCATCGCCAGCCCAGTACTGCCATCACTGTCCCAGTATCACCATCCCCACCTCGGTACCAGCATCACTGCTCCAGCTCCTCAGTGTCCTTCTTGGAGTGAGTGGCCCAGAACTGACCCCAGTCTGTAATGTGTGGCCTCACCATTGCTGATCCAGGCCAGGCTGCTAGTTGCCTTCTTGGCCGTCTAGGCATGGATTGGATCATGCCCAGGTCCTTTCCCACCAGGCAGTTTCCAGCCACTCTGCTCCCCACCCTGAAGCCCTCACGGGGCTGATCGCGGTGCAGGACCCATCCCTCTGACCTTGTTGAAAAACACCTCCAAAAAACCCCTCACTGGGATGGGTAATTGTTGCCGTGGCGAAACAATCTTTGGGATAAGAAATCATGACCAGGATCACCGTCACCACCCAGTGGCAGCGGCAGTGGCTGGGACTCCTTTCCCACACACAGACTCAGATGTGTCTCTCTACCCTCACATCATCCCTTTCCAGCCTCCCCACTTTCCTGGCCCTGAGAGTTCTGTCCTGGGACAAGGACTCAGCCAAGCCAGGTCAGGATTTTCCAATCGGTGGCAGCTCAAGAGGGGGGCGGGGAACAGCGCCCTGTGTGCCCAGCCCGGAAAGATGCTGCTGGCATCTCCAGATGGGAGAAAAGCCCAGCAGGAAAACGCTGGGGAGACGGAGGCGTCGGCACCGGGGCCGGCTCGACTCGCCCGGCCGAGCAGGGGACTGAGCTCTCGGGGTGCCCTGCGGTCTTCTGGGCACATGGGGGCTGGTCCCATCCCGTGTTGGGGAAATCAGGTTGAACCTCCTGCATTTCCAGCCAACCCTGTCATTAGTGCTCAGCCCATGCAGGAGAACAGGATCTGGCCCTGGGAAGGAGCCGCAGCAGCCTTGGGGCATGAAGCAGGGACCAGCTGAGCCTGGAAAATTCATCTCACACCCGGACACCAGGCGGTCATCACGAGCCAGGGCTCGGCGTCCCTCTCCCCGCGTCCTCCTTGCTTTCCTTTCTCCTTCCCAGCCCGTTGCTGCTCCAGATCTCGGGATGCTGTTGCACAGGGAGCTTCTGCCCTTTGAGGACCCCATCTGTTGGCACAGATCCACCCACAGATCCACCTGCTCAGTGATGCCCAAATCCCAGACCCCTCCTTGAAGTGGCCGTGGTGAAGATAAACACCCTCCAGCCCGAGGACGGGGGTCAGATGCCACCTGCCCCTCTCGCCACAAACCCCGGGGAGGGGTTTGCCATCCGTTTTGGGAATGGCCCTGACCGTGGGGATCCCATGGCGGTGACTCAGGGATGTCAGGGCTTGTGAAACAGGCCTGGGATGGTTTGGGAGACGCCTCCACAGAGCCCCGCCAAGCCCAGCCGCCCCAGGGAGCCCATCGAGGGAACAAGCCGCGGCAGCGTCTGGGCATTGCGCGGGGCCGACCCGTCAGGCAGGTTTCCCGCAGCAGCGAGCAGAGCCGGAGAGAGCCACCCGGCACCGGGCATGTCCCTCTGCCCGCTCGCAAGCTGACAGAGCCCTGCCCGCTCCCTTCTTCGCTGCCAAAGCCATGCAGGCAGCCGGGTTGCTGCTGGCCTGGGCACTGCTGCATCCAGCTGGCAGCCAGCAATGCCACCCTGCCAGCCCCGCCGGTGTCCTGCGCTTCACCGACACGCACGCCGAGATCCGGGTGCCGGCGTTGCACCGAGTGCCCAGCTCGCTCGACCCCCTCTACAAACTTGTCCGGCGCTGCCTGGATCTCATCCAGCAGAACCCCCTGCCTACAGGTGAGCCCCGAGATGGGATGCCAAGGCCCCACTGTCGTCCATAGTTTTGCTGTCTGCAATCCCTGTGTCCAGAGCTGTCCTAGGGAGGAGGCTGAACCTCTTCACGGAGCAGGATGCTGCCTCCATGCCAGTCCCATTGCCCGGGGAGGGCTGGGGAGGTCCATAGGGTGGGACCTCTTTTACTGGTGCTGTGGTTTCTTTTGCAGAGCTGCTCAGAGCAGCCCTGAACGACCCTGGCTCAGTGAGGACATCACAGGTTAGCAGGGACCTGGGGTGGGGAATCCCATGGGGATGGCACCCAGATGGGACAGGCAACCTGGGCACATGGAACTCCCCGAGCTGGGCTCACGATGCCAGCCAGGCCCTTCTATCACATAGGTGGTGCAGTATGAGCTGGGCTACGTTGTCTGTGCCGTGGTGGCTCTGCTCTTCACCGTGGCCATGCCGGTGGCCGGGATGTGCTTCTGCTACTGCCGGAGCCGCCGGCGGTGTGGGGGCCGCCTGCGTGCCCACCGGCGCTCGCTGGGCTGCCGCCGTCACTGCCTGCTGGCCTGCCTGTCCCTCACCTCCTTCATCATCCTGTGAGTCCCCCCAAAGCACCCCAGAACCAGCCCCCTCACCCTGGGCCAGGGGAGCCGTGTCCTGCGGGGCTGGGAGGCTCTGCCTGGCAGCTCTGTCACCGCCCGCTTGCCCCTGGCAGGATCAGCGTCACCTGCGCCTTGGTCTCCAGCCAGCGGGTGAAGGGGCAGATGGAGCCGGGGCTGGGGGCTGTGCCCACCACGCTGCGCACGCTGCGGCAGCACATCAACAACGTCCCCCAGGTGGGTCCCCGAGCGGCATCCCCATCCCTGGCGTGGGGGTGCAGCCCAAACCCTGCCTGTGCTTCCCTCACGGGGAAGGTCTGGGAGGTGAGAGGAGGTGAAGCAGCCAACATTAAAGACTTATTTTGAAAGCCGACGTGGGGCTTCCTCCCTGCCCGGCATCTGCTGCCCCTGTCCGACCGGCTCCTCTCTCCTGGCAGGGGGTGCAGATGGTGGTGGACCAGTTCGAGGTGCCCCGACAGCAGATAATCTCTGACCTGGGAGGTAAGCATCGCGCCGGACACCGGCAGGCGCCATCCCGAGCTCCTCACTGGGCTGAACTGCTGCTGAGGCACCTGATGCCTTGCAGGGCTCAGCCGGAGCGTGGGGGTCTCCATCCACACGCAGCTGAAGGCCATGACCTACGCGGCGCTGGCGGATCTGCAGGACAGGGCTGGAGGTACGGCCGAGCGCGGCTCTCCCCGGTGCCGGTGCCGGTGCCGGTGCCGAAGCCTGGCCGGAGAGCCGGGGCGGCTGAGCAAGAGCAGCGTGAACTAGCCCTGGGCTTTCTCTTTAAGACCTACAGACCTCGCTGCACCATTTACAGATTGTCGAGCGGACGGCGCTGGCGCTGGCCTCGGCGCAGGCCGAGCTGGAGCCGGCGCTGCGGGAGCGGCGGCGCCGCGTGGTTGAGCTGCTGGACGACCCACGCTGCACCTCCTGTGCCAGCGTCCTGGGCAGGGCACAGAGCCTGGAGCTGGGCGCTGACTACAGCAAGGTGGGATGGGTGCTCGCCTCCCGCCATCACCACACCGCCCCTCCGGTAGCCCCGGGGCTCACGAGTTGCTTCTTCCACCCCAAGGTGCCGTCGGTGGAGAAGGTTTTGAAGGCTTTGTCTGGGCTGCCCCGAAGTGACTTCGCGGAGATGATTCGTCAGGTTGGGGCGGGGGTGTGTGTGTGTGTGTGTGATATGTGTGTCAGGGTGAAGTGATGGGGTTCGGTGTCTCCAGACAAGCTGCTCAGCACCTCCCTTTTCCTCACAGGGTAATGGCACCTTCAACTCCATCCCAGAGCTGGCCGTGGAGAGGATGGCACAGGTCATCCAGGGTGAGTGGGGTGGCTGGAACCGGCGGGGAGCACCCTCCATGAGGCAAACCCCAGTTTGGGGACACAGAGTGGGGCACAGGGATCCTCCAGCATGGCCTCGGCTCTACAGATCTGAGGGGGGAGATGGCCCAGGTGTCGGAGAAGGTGCAGTCCATCGCGGACAGCTTCCCCCTCCCCGACTACACCCGGCCTGTCAGCGAAGCCCTGGAGAAGGCGGAGGGCAGGAGCCAGCCGTACCTGCGGGAGGTGCATCGCTTCGAGCAGTACAGGTGACACCGGGAGGCAGGACGGGGTGCAGGGAGTGAGCAGAGATGAGTGCTGGGCCCCACTCTGAGCCCCGGGCTGGTGGCACCAGCTCCGTGTCTGGAGGCTGTGCTCCGTTGCTCTTTCCTCCAGGTGGATTGCGGGCATGGTGCTTTGCTCCATCATCCTCCTCATCCTCGCCTGCAACGCGGTAGGGATGGCCCTGGGGGCATATGGGCTCTCCAAGAGGGAGGACCCCAGCGACTACGAGTGCCGAGGAGAAGCGGGTGCCAAATTTCTCCTGGTGTAAGCATCCCTGCGGGGGCCACGGACGGGCTGCTGTCATCTCCCATCCCCCGAGAACAGAGGGGCGAAGCCGAGGGAGGGAGCCCAAGCGGGGCGAGTGGAAAGGCTTTTGAAGGCGCCGCCTGCGCCGGCGGGGTTGGGAGAAGCTGCTCCTCCCTGGCAGCTGGCAGCTGGCAGCTCCCACACCCTGGCCCCGCTGCCTGGCACTCCCCACTCCCGCGGGCACTTCCCAGGCAGGCCTGCGTGCCCGGGCGCAGGAGGGAGCCGCGGGGCTGCAGCTGGCCAGGCAGGTCCCCGCAAGCCTCTCTGCCCGCTCGGGTGTGCGGAGCCGCCGCTGACACCTCCCCTCCTTTCAGCGGCGTGGGCCTGGCTTTCCTGTTCTCCTGGCTCCTCATCCTCCTGGTTTTCGCCACCTTCCTGGTTGGGGGCAACATTCAGACACTGGTTTGCAGGAACTGGGTCAACCAGGAGATTTATAAGGTGGGTGGCCACGCATCCACCTATCGCCCGTAAATCTCTGCTTGTGTGCACCAAAATACCTCCAAGCACTCTGTGAGCTCCCCCTAGACCCATCTGGAGAAGTCTCATCCTAGACCAGAAGGTTAAGTTTAGGATTAGATCCTTGGGTTTGCATCAGCAGTGGGGAATTGCTCTCCTATTCATTTGCTCAAGGTGGTGATGCTCCTACGTGCAGGACCCCTGTCCTCTGGTCCTTGGGGATCCCTGGGGAGCTTAGGGGGTGGGAAGCATGCTGGGATACAGTCAGGAGCAGGGTTGGGAATGGGATCAGGGCTCGTTGCACAGCACTGCACAGGGCTGGTTGCTGCTTTCCCTCTCAAAGAGCCTTGACTCTGCAGTGGGATCCTACAAATCAGGGCAAGATTAGCTCTGGCTGCACCTGTGAGGGCAAAGCACCCCCAAAATCATTGCTGGGGATGCCTGTGCCTGATCCTGACCCTCTTTTTCTCCCCCATTTGGCCCAGTTCATTGACACCCCTGGGAACCTGCCTCCATCCATGAACCTCAGCCACCAGCTCAACCTCAGGAGGGACTCCAACCTCACTGCTGCATACCGGTGGGTGCTGCAGGAGCCCACCTCTGCCCCTAGGCACTGGAGGGTCAATCTGGGGTCACACTGCCAACCTCTTTTTCCCTTCCAGAGAGTGCAAGAACGGTGCAGGGCTGTGGGAGGTGCTGCAGCTCGACAGGTCCTATGACCTGGATGAGCATCTGAAAACCCCCAAGGTATGGTCTGGCTGCAGCCAGAGCTTCTGGCGCTGGTGAGAGGGTGCACAAGTTTTACTGGAGGTGACAGATTGCACCGGGCTGGAAGGGACCCTCAAAAGTCTTCCTGCACTCAGCAGGGGCACCTCCAGCTAGGGCAGGCTGTGCAAGGACACGTCAAGGCTGACCTTGAATGTCTCCAGGTCCTCATCTGCCTCTCTGGGCAGCCTGTGCCAGTGTCTCCTCAGTCTCATATGCAGAACTGCCTCCTGATGTCCAACCTCACTCTGTCCTGCTCCAGTTTCAAACCATTGGCCTCATCCTATGCCTTCTGAGCAGTCCCTCCCCAGCCTGCCTGGAGATCCCCTTCAGATACTGAAACACAGCTCTAAGGTCTCCCTGGAGCCTTCTCCAGGCTGCACAGCCCCAACTCTCCCCTCCTGTCCCCACAGGGAACTTCTCCAGCCCTCTGATCATCTTGGTGGCCTCCTCTAGACCTGCTCCAGCAGGTTTATGCCCCTCTTGTGTTGGGGGCCACATAGCTGGACAGAGACTCCAGGAGGTCTTCCCAGAGCAGAGCAGAGCAGAGGGGCAGGATCCCCTCTCTCCATCTCTGCCCACACTGCTCTGGGTGCACCGCAGGCTGCCCTTGGCCTTCTGGGCTGGCAGTGCCCACTGCAGGCTCCTGCCCAGCTTCTCCCCCACCAGCACCCCCAAGTCCTTCTCTGCAGGGCTGCTCTCAGTCTCACCATCCCCCAGCCTGCACTGATGCCAAGGCTTGCCCCCATGCCTGGCTGCCACCCACGGCACCCCTGACGTCTCCCCCCCTCAGTACACAGCAGGGTTCCAGAAGCGCCTGGGGGAGTTCTCGGCGCGGCTGGGGGACGTGCGGCTGCTCCGCGGCGAGGGCAGGCGGGACCTGGAGACCTTCGCCCGCAGCGGTGTGGATGAGGTGGACTACGAGCGCTACCAGCAGGAGGTGAGGGCAGCTGGCAGGATGTGGCACGCCGAGGCTGGCTGCCAGGGCGGGGCTGGGGGCAGCCTCCACCTTTCATCTTAATCACAGAACCACAGAATCAGGGCTGGAAGGGACCACAAGGAGCAGCCAGTGCCAAACCCCTGCCATGGGCAGGGACACCTCACACCAGTTCAGGCTGGCCATAGCCTCACCCAGCCTGGCCTTGAACACCTCCAGGGATGAGGCTTCCACCACCTCCCTGGGCAACCTCTGCCAGGCTCTCACCACCCTCCTGCTGAACAACTTCTTAGCATCCAGTCTGACTCTACCAATTTTTAGCTTCGTTCCATTCCCCCCAGTCCTATCCCTGCCCAACAGCCTCAAAAGTCCCTCCCCAGCTTTCTTGTAGCCCCCTTCAGATACTGCAAGGCCACAATAAGGTCACCTCAGAGCCTTCTCCTCTTCCCCCAGATGAAGATCCCTGTGGTTCAGACCAGCCTGCCCGGCTTGGCAAGGAACCTGGAGGGGCTGCAGAAGATGCAGGTGAGCAGTGGGGTGGGCATTGGGGGCAGTCTGTGTGCCCAGAGGGTCAACCTAACCTCACTGTACCCCCACAGAGGAACAGCACCGTGGCAGGGCGGCTGGCAGCTGAGGCCAGGGCCCTCTGGCAGCTGCAGAACTCCACAGTGCAGTCACAGGAGGCTTTGGTGGTGAGTCCATGCTGGGCTGGGGGCTCCTGCTGCTGCCAGGGTTTGCCTGGCAGTGTGCCCATGAAGGTGGGGACAGAGATTTTCAGTCTTGTCCCTGTCCCACAGGCAAGGCTGGGGGAAAGTGTCCAGTTCCTCTCTCGCCTGGCACCACACCTTCAGGTACTTGCATGGTTTCTTCCAGCTCTCTGAAAAATAAGCAGTGCCCTGTGGATCCTGCCCACCAGTGCCCCCAAAAAGCCAGTTCTAGGGTGATGGCAGAACTAGGACAAACCTGATCCAGGAAGGATCAACATCCTTTAGTGAGGAGAGTTGCTGCTGCAGATCAGAAATGTTCCTGCAGTGCTGGGAGCATTTCAGCATCCCTGGCAGAGCTGTCATAGAATGGGTTGGGTTGGAAGGGACCTCAAAGCTCAGCCAGTTCCATTCCCTGCCATGGGCAGGGACACCTCCCACCAGCACAGGGTGCTCAAGGTCTCATCCAGCCTGGTCCTGAACACCTCCAGGGAGGTCGTGGAGCACAGAAGACCTTCAGGGAGGTTGTGGAGCACAGAAGCACCGAACGTGATCAAAGATCACGTTCGGTGCTTCTGTGCTCCACAACCTCCCTGGGCAACCTGTGCCAGTCTCTCCCCACCCTCACTCTCAAGAATTTCTTCCTCATCACCACTCTCCATCTCCCCTCTCCCAGCTCAAAGCCCTTGTCCCTCACCCTGCAGCAACAGGATGCCCCTCAATGCCTCATCTCACCCACCCTGCGAGGCAGCAGCTCCCATGGGGGCAGGTTCCCCTGTCCCTGCTTTCCAGCAATCAGATTCAATTTGGAGCTTGGCATCTGCCCTGCTCCTGCCATCCCCATCCTGCTGCTCAGTGCTCTAAGGGTGCTCTGCCCTCCCTGTGCCTCCCCAGGAGAGGGTCAGGACCACGCTGGCCACCACAGCCTCAGTGGAAGCTCGGCTGCCTGCGCAAGCCCAGCAGATCCTCCGGCAGGTAGGGTTGGGCTGGGGTTAACCCTTGAGGGGCTACGGAGTCAGCCAGAAAGAAAGACCACAGGCTGCTGCCAGAGGGCAAGGGGCACCTGAAGGTTCCTGCCCTTGTTTCCCAGCCTGGCATTGGCTCCGAGCTGGTTGGGGCTGGGCTGGAGCAGCAGCTGGGAAGCACAGCTCCTGCCCTCCCTGCTGCCTTCCCTCTGCCCAGGAGCTTGGCTGCTTCACCAGGAGGGAGCTGCGCTACTTCACACAGTACCTCAGCTGGGTCGGGCAGACGGTAGGTGCCCACCTTGCCAGCAGGGCGATTCTCGGGGGCTGGCAGCACCCCAGCGGATGCTGCGTGCAAGCCCTGAGCTGAGGCAGCAAAACGCATCCTCTGCACCCCCAAAACGCATCTGGGGCCAGGAGAGTGTCCATGCTTTGCCTGTGCTTCCCGTTGCAGCTGAGGGAGGATGTGGCTTCGTGCCAGCCGCTGGCCACGGCCCTGGATAACGGCAGAGTGATCCTCTGCGACCGCATCGCTGACCCCTGGGTAAGGATCCTACCCTCAGCCCTCCACGGGGGCGCAGCAGGCACCCACACGGCGTGGCAGCCCAATGCCAAGCAGCAGGAATGCCTGGCAGCCAGGGCCAGCAGTGGCTTCCATCAGGACAGGGCACTGCAATACGAGAGAGCTGTGGAGCCGCTGGAGCAGGTCCAGAGGAGGGCAACAAAGCTGGGGAAGGGTCTGGGGAATAAATCTGATGAGGAGTGAATGAGGGAGCTGTGGGTGGGCAGTGTGAGGAAGAGGAGGCTGAGGGCAGAGCTCATTGCTGTCTGCAGCTACCTGCAGGGACACTGTGGGGAGGCTGCTGCTGGGCTCTGCTCACAGTCACTGGAGGCAGACCAAGGGGGAATGGCCTCAGGCTGAGGCTGGGGAGGTTCAGATTGGGCATCACTTAGAGAGTGGTCAGGGACTGGCAGGAGCTGCCCAGGGAGGTGGTGGAGTCACCCACCCTGGGTGTGGATGTGGTGCTTGGGGAAGATGTCTAAGGTGAGTCCTGCAGAGCAGGGGTCCAGGCTGGGCTTGGTGCTCCCGAGGGGCTGTGCCAGCCTGGGGGTGTTTGCCGTTCTGTGAGGGCCACCGAGGCTCCCCAGACTCCTCCCCAGGCTGGGGGCTGCCTGTCTCCGTGTAGCTCAGAGGGGATTCCTGTGCTCTCTCCTTGCAGAATGCTTTCTGGTTCAGCCTGGGAAGCTGCACCTTCTTCCTCATCCCCAGCATCATCTTCGCTGTCAGGCTCACCAAACACTTCCGCCCCATCCGCAATCGGCTCATGTGAGCAGTGGGCAGGGGGTGGGAGCGGGCAGGGGAGGGGGATGTGGGCTCCTCCTTGGTCCCCTGAGGTTTTCTCTTCCTATTTCTGCAGCTCCACGGGGTCAGAGGAGACCTGTCCCTTCCACATCCCCCGGGTGACAGCACTCAAGCTCTAGGGTGGGACCAGCTGGACGTGGCAGCACTTCTGTGCCCCAGGAGCTCCTGCCAAGCTCATACCCAAGCACTGCAGGACTTCAAGTCCCTCTGACATCTCCTCGATGTCCTTCAGGATCCTAACACCCTTCCTGGGTGCAGGGCACAAGTCCCCATGCCCTCTGGGGCTTGAGCCCCCTCTAAGATCTCTCTGTCAGTCTACTTTAGGGTCTGAGCATCCTTCCCAGGTTTGGGGCACTCACCTCCATACTCAGTGGGGTTCTGGGTCTGGGCACCCATCAGGGATGCTGCCAGAGCCTACCTGATCCATGGCACAGGGGAAGGTTCCCCACAGCTCTCACTAACCACCAGTGTACCCCTCGCAGACCCCCCAGGGAAGGACCTGTGGGGGTCCTTACCCACCACTCCATGACGCTTCCCCACGCCTGGGACCCCCCAGGGCAGTGGATTCATTAAAGCCCTCTCCAGCCAAAGCCACCACTGCCTGCTTTGTTTGGCTGCTGTCATCTCCTCAGTTTTCCACAGGCCCCCATTCTGCCCCTGGGAGGTGGGCAACAGGGACATGGAATCAGAGAATGGTTTAGGTTGGAAGGGACCTCAAAGCTCAGCCAGTTCCAACCCTTCCCTGTGCCATAGGTAGGCAGGGACACCTCCCACTAGCACAGGTCACTCAAGGCCTCATCCAACCTGGTCCTGAACACCCCCAGGGAGGTTGTGGACCACAGCCTCAAAGATCCCACTCTGTGCTTCTGTCCTCCACAACCTCCCTGGGCAACCTGTGCCAGTCTCTCACCACCCTCACTGCAAACAACTTCCTCCTGACATTCAGTCTAAATCTCCCCTCTGACACTTCAAACCCATTCCTCCTCCTCCTACCATTCCCAGACCTTCTCAATAGTCCCTCCCCAGCCTTCCTGCAGCCCCCTTCAGACCCTGCAAGGCCACTCCAAGCTCTCCTGGAAGCCTTCTCCTCTCCAGGCTGCACAGCCCCAACTCTCTCAGCCTGTCCTCACAGCAGAGCTGCTGCAGCCCTCTCAGCATCTTGGTGGCCTCCTCTGCAC
Organism: Eubucco bourcierii; assembly: GCA_013396675.1. Classification (NCBI taxonomy): domain Eukaryota; kingdom Metazoa; phylum Chordata; class Aves; order Piciformes; family Ramphastidae; genus Eubucco; species Eubucco bourcierii. The sequence continues at coordinate 53,532 of VWZE01018775.1, forward strand.
TGGCTCCAACCCTTCCATGTCCTTCCTGTGCTGGGGGCTCCAGAGCTGCACCCAGGACTGCAGGTGGGGTGTGAGGAGAGCAGAGCCAAGGGGCACAATCCCCTCCCTTGCCCTGCTGCCCACACTGCTCTTGCTGCAGCCCAGCACACTGTTGCTGTCTGGGCTGCACTCACACTGCAGCCTCAGGTTGAGCTTTTCCTCACCCCACACCCCCAGGGCCTGTTCCTCAGGGCTGCTCTCAGCCATTCCCCACCCAGCCTGGAGCTGTGCTTGGCATTGTGCCTACCCAGGGGCAGGACCTTGCACTTGGCCTTGTTGAATGTGCTGAGGTTGGCCTGGGCACAGCTCTGCAGCCTGTGCAGGTCCCTCTGGATGGATCCCTGCCCTCTAACAAGTGACTGTGCCACACAGCTTGGTGCCAGCTGCACACTGGGTGAGGCTGCACTGATTCCTCTGTCCATGGCATTGGCAAAGATGTCAAACAGCACTGGTGCCAGCACTGACCCCTAAGGGAGCCACTTGGCACCAGTCTCCAGGTGGACATTGTGCCCTTGGTCCCAACTCTGTGTGCCACCATCCAGCAACACAACCCTGGCTGTTAATTGGAGCTTAATTAGAGGTGGGGTCAAAGTTGTGGGTTAAGTGGATAATGCTGCAGGCAAGTTCTGGCTCTTCCCACCCCACTCCCCATTCCCAGGGAAGCCCAGGCAGGGCCTTGGCCCCTCGGTGGTGTTCTGGGGTGCAGAGCCTGCTGCTCATTCATGCCTTCCATCCTCTGCTTTCAAAGCACTTTGCCCAAGCAGCAAATTCATTACCAAAGCTCTGCGGTGTGGAGCCTCACTCAGCCCCTTCCGAGTGAATGAGGATTTCCCAGCACTTCCCGCACTGAATCCTCTCTGCCTGCCAGCCAAGAGACAACTGCTCCATTCGGGATGCATCATCAAAAGGCAGCTGGTGCCCACGGGCAGCAGCAATGGGCAAACCGCCTGCTGGATGCGCTCTTGAGGCTGCTGCTGCCGGCTGGGTTTGCGCAGCGCCTGCAGGGGGCAGCACCGCAGAGGCTTTTCGCAGCAGGGACTTGGGCAGCTGAAGCTCCAAGGGAGGTGTCGAAGGGAACCCCCGGGCCTGGGGATGGCCTCAGCCCGTCTGGAGAGCTGCAGAAATCAGCCTGGCAAAGGCAGTGTTTGTGGTCAGAGGGAGGTGGGGACGAGCAGGGGTGCGGAGCAGCAGCGGTGCTGGTGCCTGGGATGGAATCAGGGAACACAGCTCTGAGCCTTCTGCTCCCAGCTGGGCTGGCTGTGAGGGCTGACAGTTCTGAAAGGCTGAGATCATGGAATCACAGAATCAGGCAGGTTGGAAGAGAGCTCCAAGCTCATCCAGCCCAAACTAGCAACCAGCCCCAGGCAGGCAACCAGACCATGGCAGGCACCAAGTGCCCCATCCAGGCTTTGCTGCAACACCTCCAGGCATGGGCACTCCACTACCTCCCTGGGCAGCCCATACCAATGCCAATCTCTCTTTGGCAGCAACTTCTTCCTCACATCCAGCCTGAACCTGCCCTGGCACAGCTTGAGGCTGTGTCCTCTTCTTCTGTCCCTGGGTGCCTGGCAGCAGAGCCCAACCCCACCTGGCTACAACCTCCCTGCAGGGAGCTGCAGAGAGCAATGAGCTCTGCCCTGAGCCTCCTCTCCGGCAGGCTGCACACCCCCAGCTCCCTCAGCCTCTCCTCACACTGCTGGCTCTGCCTCCTAAAGCTGATTCTTCTCTCTGGGTCATGCTAAGTGACAAACAGGCAGACAGATAACAGGAATTCATCTCCCAAATGGATGTGTAGCACAAATCCCTGTGGTCAGCACTGCCACATCTCTGTCCCTGCCTGGGAGGGAGGTGGCTATGAAATGTGAGCAGCTGCACCTCTCAGCTCAGAGTAAATCACTAAGCCAGAAAACTGCCCTTGAGAAGCCCTGGAGGGCACTTGAATTTTTAGTAAATAATCAAGCTGAGGACAAGCTGGAGGAGGATTCCTCCCCCAAAGCAAGGTTATGGCTATGATTAACCTCCTGTGCCCCCCTGAAGGACCTTCTGGCACAGGCTGGCACAGCTCCTCCTGGCTTGGTTGCTTGTGTTGATAAATGAAAGACTGGAACCAGCTCACCCCCAGCTCCTAGATGTGGGGGTTTAGTCCAGGCCCTGAGTATCTCCTCTGCCCAAGAGGTTTGCTACTATCTCAGTGGCTCTGGCATCCATAGGAGGTGGGGATCAGTTTGCTCTCCCAAGCAGCAAGCAACAGGACAGGAGGATACAGCCTCGAGTTGCCCCAGGGGAGTTTTAGCTTGAACCCGAGGAACAATTTCTTCCCCCAAAGGGCTGTCAGGGCCTGGCCCAGGGCAGTGGTGGAGTCCCCATCCCTGGNATTCCCGGAACTGAGGAGAAATACAGGAAAAGCATTTTCGGCCCAATTGTGCCACAATCAGCCTGTTCCTGGAATCAAAACCCTACCCAGGCTTGCTATTGTGATTTCATTTCCCCTTTTTTTTGGTTTTCTTTCCCCATTTTTCNACTTGATGAGCACAAAAAGTCTTTTCCAACCAACCGATTCTGTGTCCTGTGCACTGATAATGACCTAAGGCTGTGCTGGCTGAGCTGAGCCCTTCCCAATCCTGCTCCCTGGAAAGCTCCTCTGGCACCTCACACCNCATCCCCCTGAACACAGCTCAACAAGCTCAGCTCCAAACCAGCTGCCACCAGGAGCTGCTCAATACTTCATTCCCAGACCCCCACCACCTGAATGTTCATTTTCAAGCTCTTAGCCCCCCGTGGAGCTCCAGCAGTTAGGGTGGGAGCAATGAGACTCCAACTCTCAGCTTCCTTCCATTCCATCTCAGCTGAGTTGCTGTAATTACATCAAACTTTCCTTTATTATTTTTTTTTCCCCTGTTGAGCAGCAGCTGACCCAAAGAATCCTGAGCAGAACAATCCAAGCCCCAAGCAGGCTCAGCTCTGTCAGGGATCAAGCCCCAGGAGGCTTTGTTCCAGGTTTCCTTCATTTATTATTGTTTGTTCTTTTTTTTTTTTTTCACTTGACAAGCTGCTTGGATCATTCTTAGCACAACATATTTGGGGCTCCACAGATGTTTCAGGCCAAAATAGAGACAATAAAACCTGGGAAAAAAATACAGGCAGGTTGTGTTCTTAGTGCTATTGAATGCAGGCAGGAAGCCTCCTTGCACTGAGCCTAATAATTTGTCCTCTCCCCATCCTGCACTGAGCCTACTGTGAGTGATTTGTCCTCTCCCCATCCTGCACTGAGCCTACTGTGAGTGATTTGTCCTCTCCCCATCCCTCACTGAGCCTTGAGTGAGTGATTTGTCCTCTCCCCATCCCTCACTGAGCCTACTGTGAGTGATTTGTCCTCTCCCCATCCCTCACTGAGCCTACTGTGAGTGATTTGTCCTCTCCCCATCCTCCCCCCACCCCTCAGCTCGGGACAAACAGCAGGTCCTGACCTGCTGCTGTAAATGTAGAACTACATTCTGTGTGCTTTGATCATTATTTTCTCTTTGGCTTCCCTCTGGGCTTTCTGGGAAAGGCACTGAAAGACAAGGCAGGGGCCAAGGTCAGCAGAGCTGCTGGGAAAAGGGAACTTGAGAGTCCAGTGGCTGAAGCAGAGGAGGCTTCAGGGATAGCTGTAGAGGGAGGAGGAAAAAAAAAGTCTCTTTGCCCTTCATGATCTGCCCCTCTGCTCTGTTCTGAGAAAAAAAATCTTTGTCCATCATGATCTGCTTTGCCCTGCCCTGCTCTGGCCTGCTCAGCTCTGCTCTGCCCTTGCCCTGCTGCCCACACTGCTCTTGCTGCAGCCCAGCACACAGTTGCTGTCTGGGCTGCACTCACACTGCAGCCTCAGCTTGAGCTTTTCCTCACCCCACACCCCCAGGGCCTGTTCCTCAGGGCTGCTCTCAGCCATTCCCCATCCAGCCTGGAGCTGTGCTTGGCATTGTGCCCACCCAGGGGCAGGACCTTGCACTTGGCCTTGTTGAATGTGCTGAGGTTGGCCTGGGCACAGCTCTGCAGCCTGTGCAGGTCCCTCTGGATGGATCCCTGCCCTCTAACAAGTGACTGTGCCACACAGCTTGGTGCCAGCTGCACACTTGCTGAGGCTGCACTGATTCCTCTGTCCATGGCACCTTCCTGCTTGCTTTATCTCCTTCCTGCTTGCTTTATCTCCTTCCTGCTTGCTTTATCTCCTTTCTGCTTTCCTGGGCCTTTACAAGATTGCTAATCACAGATCTCCAACCAGAAGCTGCAGACACTTCTGCAGTGCTTGCTGCTCAGCTTTGCATATTGCTATTAAAAAAACATTTATCCAAAGGTTGGTGCCTAATGGCTTGCTGCAGGCATGCTCAAAGCCATGCACCTGGTCTGTAAGGCTCTTTGCCTGCACTCCTTGAGTTTTCTTTCAGCAGGGAGAGTTGAGGTTGTTCAGCCTGGAGAAGAGAAGGCTCCAGAGAGAGCTCAGAGCTGCCTTCCAGTGCCTCAGGGGGGCTGCAGGGCAACTAGGGAGGGTCTTTTGATAAGGGCTGGGAGTGACAGGATGAGGGACGATGGCTTCAGACTAGAAGAAGTTGGATTGAGATTGGACATTAGGAGGAAAAATTTCCCCCTGAGGCTTTGAGCTGGGAGAAGGGAGATGGAGAGGGGAGATGAGGAAGAAATTCTTGAGAGTGAGGATGGGGAGAGACTGGCACAGGTTTGCCCAGGGAGGTTGTGGAGCACAGAAGCACAGAATGAGAAGGTCTTGGAATGGCAGGGGAAGGAGGAATGGGTTTAAAGTGGCAGAGGGGAGATTGAATCTGGATGTTAGGAAGAAGTTCTTTGCAGTGAGGGTGGCGAGGCACTGGCACAGGTTGCCCAGGGAGGTTGTGGATCTTTGATCACATTCTGTGCTTCTGTGCTCCACAACCACCCTGGAGGTGTTCAAAATGCTCCACAACCACCCTGGAGGTGTTCAAGGCCAGGCTGGATGAGACCCTGAACAGCCTGACCTGGTGGGACCTATCCCTTCCTTTTTCATTCATAAAACTGGGAGGACTCTCAGCTGCCTCCAAGCTCCAGCTAAAATCCATCCTTGCCCTGCCCAGACAGAAACCTCTTGGATGATCTCCAGCACTACTTATCTACTCCAGCCTGCAGCACTGAAGCTAACAGCAGCACTGTTCCATTGCTTGCATCCCCTCTGCTCGGTGCTGAGGTAACCATGGAGATGCCTCCAGAGAGCATCGTGCCCATGGCAACTCTGCAGGAGCATCCTGAGCCTCTCCAGAGCAGCTCTGTCTCTACCCAGGCTCCTCCTGGCTCCAGAAGGTGATTCTTGACTTGTTCCTGCTCCCACACAGGTAGTGCTGAAGCTTTCTCCCATCAGCAGCCCTGAGGGAGGCAGAGGATGGAACACTTAGGACCATGGAATTGTTTTGGTGGGAGAAGACCTTTCAGATGACCAAGTCCAACTGCTCTCCAAGTCTGCCAAGGCTGGGGCTAAACCCTGGCCCTCAGCACCACATCTCTGGGGCTTTGAGACCCCTTCAGGGGTGGGGATTCAACCACCTCCTGGGGAGCCTGCTCAGGGCTTGATGATCTTTTCAGTGAGGAAGTTCCTCCTAATGTCCAATCTAAACCTCCCCTGGGGCAACTTGAGGCCATTTCCTCTTGTCCTGTCCCTCCTTCCTTGGCACAGGAGCCTGTGCCACGATAGGATGGTTTGGGAGTTCCCTGTGCCCCCTCACGTTATAAAATCCCCCAGACTAGACTCAGCCAGCTGCAGGTTAAGGACTGAAGCTCTGTTTGCTGCTTAGCACAAAGTACAAGCAGAGATAGACACAATAGACAGGAACAGTTACAGAAAGATAGTTCTAGAAGTTAAAGGCAGCACCAAGATGGTTCTAGAAGTTAAAGGTAGCACCAAGATGGTTCTAAAAGTCCAC
>VWZE01018775.1:64934-76302 GCA_013396675.1 Eubucco bourcierii
GGGGTTAAAAATAAAAGCGGGGGGGACGGGGTGGGGGGGAAGGGGAGAGAAAAGGAATTTCCACAGACGGGGTGGGGGCATTACGATAAAGCGAACTGGCACCCCCCCAGCCTCCGTTTTTCACCCCCCATAAACCAGGACCTCTGCTGCGTGGCCAGGAGGATCCCCACACCTCCGCTCCCGAGCATCTTCCCACCCTCCTCTCCGCTTCGCTCCATCACCTTCCCCTGTCCCCACCTCCCTTCAATGCTTCTCCTCCGCCCTCCCCACCCCGGGCACAGTTGGAGGTTGGTGCCGCAGTTCTTTGGCAGCAGGTTTCGGTTTTCCCCTCCGAGCTCCCAGCCGCCTCCCGCCAGCGCTCCTCGCAGCCTCCATTTTCCGCTTCCCCTCCTGCCCTCAAGGAGCTTTATCCTCCTTGTCCCTGACACAACCTCCTGGATCGATGTCTCCTTGCCTGCCTCTGCCCACGGAGAGGACAGACTGGGGAGGGAGGCTTGAGAAAGAGCGGGGAGAAAAACACCTGCAAAGCCATTTGACAGCGGAGCAATAACGCTACGGTGGCGCCGCCGGAGGAAATCCAAACTCCTCCTGGTTCCCTTCAAACCCAAGGATGTGGCTCTCTGCTCCCCACCCCAGGCAGGGGGGTTGGGGCCGGCAGCTGCCTATTTTTGGGGGCCAGCAGCTGCATTTTGGGGTCAGCTCAGCTCCGGGAGGAGCTTAGTAATTAGCGCAAACTCAAAGGAGGCTTTGCCCTGTTGATTAGAGCTCATCTCAGCGAAGGCAATTAAAGGAGCAGGTTGGTGTTGCCATGCTGGGATATCCTCCAGGGCTCTGCCATCCTGGTTTTTGGTTTTTTCCTCCCTCACCTTTCAACTCACTGATTAAGATTTTTATCTTTTTATATTTACTACTGTTTAATTTTTTATTTTTTTTTTATATTTTCATCCCCCCTCCCTTGCAGCAACTCACTGCAGACAAAGATTCTTCTTATTTTCATATTGATTCTTATTTTAATCCTTATTTTTTTTTTATTATTATTTGCAGCCTTCCAAAATAACAACAATTGCCAGTTTGCTGCTTCCCCCTCCCCCCACTCCATTCCCTATATTTTGTTTGCAAGGAATGTTCACCCATCCCAGTTACCTTTAACCCACTGATCCCAGCCTTGCTTGCTCCCAGCAGCTGGGGGGTGAGGACAGCAAAAATACCCCAACCAAACCCCTTGAGAGCAGGCTGCTTGCACCCCGATGGTTGTTAGGAGCCCCCTCAATGTTTGTTAGGAGCAGGCAGCCTGGGCCTGGCTTTCCTCCCCTATCCCAGACTGGTTTAGGTGGGAAGTGACCTTTAAAGCTCAACCAACCCCCCCCTGTAGGGAGATCTGCAACTAGAGCAGGCTGCTCAGAGGCCTAAACAACCTGACCTGGACACAAGGGACAAACCTGGACATTTTCCCTGCTCTTTTAATTAAGCCTCTCACTAACAATCCTAAATAAAATGGTGGCATTAAGAGACCTTCATTCAAGCATATCCAGACAAAAGATCAGATCTATTTCAGGGAGGTGGGTGGGGAGAGAAAGAGCATCACTATTTGAACCCAAAGAGAGATTAATTTGCTTTTTATGGACCATAAACCCATAACTAACCTGCAGAAGAAGACTTTCTGGCTTAAACAGAGCCCTGTTCTGCTTGTCTGTGCTTTTAAGGGCAGCATCTCAGCTGAGACCATCTTCTTTTACCTGCATTAAGCCTGATCTCCATGCTGAGTGGTGACTCATGAGGAAGCTGGTCCATTAATTGCTGCAAAACATCCCATCTGGGACCCAAATCTTCATTGTTTCTTGCTGTAACAAGAGCCACAAAGTGCAGCCAAAGCATCCAAGGATGCTGTGAAGCGCTCCTCCCTCACCCCATGCTCTACCAGGAATGCTCTGCTGCCCCTCAGAGGTTCACAGAATGGGTTGGGTTGGAAGGGATCTCCAAGATCATCCAGTTCCAACCCCCCTGCCATGGGCAGGGACACCTCCCACCAGCCCAGGCTGCTCAAGGCCTCATCCAGCCTGGCCTTGGACACCTCCACAGCCTCCCTGGGCAGCCTGTTCCAGGCTCTTCCCACCCTCCCTGTTAAGAATTTCTTCCTCATCTTCACTCTCACTCTCCCCTCTCAAAGCCATTGTCCTGTGTCCTGTCACCCCAAGTCCTTGCAGAAGTCCCTCCCCTGTTCCCCAGTGGCCCTTCAGGTACCAGAAGGCTGCTCAAAGGTCTGCTTGAAGGTCTCTGTGGAGCCATCAAGAGAAGGCTGCCCAACCCCAACTCTCCCAACTGTCCCCACAGGGGAGGGTTCTCCAGTCCTCTGCTCCCCTTTGGAGCCTCCTCTGAACCTGCTGCAGCAGGGTGAGGGTGTTGCAGAGGTAGCTCAGCCCAGGGCAGGACAGAGAAACCCTTTGCTGTTGCTGGACTCACAGGTTAAACGCGAGGGGAACAGCAGCTCAGCCTCCTTGGCATTGCATGGTGAGATCCAAAGGGATTTTGCAGCTTTGGAGGTGTTTTCCAAAGGCTTTTCCAAAGGCTTGGAAAAACTGATGGGTGCTTGGGGGCTGGGTTTAGACACAGGGAGAGGAGAAGCTTGGCAGTAGTGGTAGGATTGTGAGGTCCAGGGGAGCAGCTGGACCTGATGGTCTCAAAGGTCTCTTCCAACTTCAGCAGCTCTATGATTCTATGCAAATGGGATTGCATCCCAGCCAGCTGGTGTAGGAGAAGCCTGGCACAACCCTGGAATGCCAGCAGCACAATGCTGAGTAAACAGCTGGGTGCAAACACATTAACCTTAAAGAGTTTTGTTCTCCAGTTAGAGCTTGGGACACATAAAGAGGACTTGGGCAAAGCTCACTGAGTTTTGTTCTTTGGCCAAAAAGCCTCTCCAGGGCAGGGCTGGTGCTGCCCTCCTTGCACCCAGCCCTCCTGGAACCCAAGAGCTTTGGGATTGGGTTGAATGGTGGAGTCAAAATGGAGGGGTTCAAAAAGTGAGCAGATGTGACACTGCAGGACATGGTCCTGTGGCCATGGGGCTCTTGGGTACAAGGTTGGACTTGGTGATTTTGGAGCTCTCTTCCCAACCTTCATCATTCCATGAAATCAGTTCACAGCCATCAACCCCATGGCATCAGAATTCTCATTTATGGCATCTGATGGGATGGAGCAGGGTTGAGAGGTGGAATTTTACCTCCCAAGCAAATGTTCCCCTCAAAAATCTTCTCTTCAGCTACTTTAAAATTGCCATTGCTAGGAGAGGACCTGGTGGGAACATGAGAGAGAGACAGAGAAAGAGCAAACACTGCACAGTTACTTTCATACCACAACGAGGCAGTGTGAGGAGCCTGCATGTGCTCTGCAGCACAGAACTGGGGGCTGCTGCTGGCTTCTGGGGGCACTCTGCAGCTTGTCTCCAAGGAGACCTCAGAGCAGCCTCCCAGTGCTTGAAGGAGGCTGCTGGAGAGGGACTTTTATAAGGGTCTGTGGTGATGGGGTGAGGGGAAATGATTTGGAACTAGAGCAGAGGAGGCTTAGATTGGACATTAGGAAGAAGCTCTTTGCTGTGAGGGTGGTGAGGCACTGGCAAAGGCTGCCCAGGGAGGTTGTGGATGCCTCATCCTTGGGAGTGTTGAAGGCCAGGCTGGGTGAGGCTTTGAGCAATGTGGGCTAGAGGGAGGGGTCGCTGCCCACGGCAGGGGGTGGAACTGGGTGAGCTTTATGTTGGAAGGCATCTTCTAAGGTTGCTTTCCACCTCAGACCGTGTCATGACCCAAGAGGTTGCTCAGTGTTCTGTATGTCACAGGGAGTCTGTTCTGCTGGAGAGGGTCTAAGGGAGGGCTGTGAGGATGAGGAGGGGACTGGAGCAGTGCCTGGGGAGGAGAGACTGAGGGACCTGGGGCTGCTTAGTCTGGAGAGAAGATTGAGAGGGGATTGAATCAATGTTTGTCAATCTGTGAGGGCTGGGGGTCAGGAGGGGGGGACAGGCTCTGCTCACTGCTGCCTGGGATAGGCCAAGGAGCACTGGATGGAAGCTGCAGCACAGGAGGTTGCAGCTCAACACCAGGGGCAACTTCTTGCCTGGAAGGGTCCCAGAGCCCTGGCACAGGCTGCCCAGAGAGAGGTTGTGGAGTCTCCTTGTGTGGAGCCTTTGCAGGCCTGTGTGGATGTGTTGTGTGTGCCCTGAGCTGCATTGTCTGCTCCTGCTCTGGCAGGGGGCTTGGGCTGGATGAGCTCTTTGGGTCCCTTCCTGCCTCTGGCATTCTGTGAGCTGTGATCCTGTGCAAGGAGCCCTCAGGCTGTGACGCTGCCTGCACAGGCTCAGGGGCTGGGGGGTGTCTGTGCCTGCTGTCTGTAACGCTGCTGCCTGTCCTTGTGCCCTGCAGCCATGGCCAGGCTCCTCCTCACCTGCTGCCTGGTGGCTCTGCTCCTGGTCTCCTGGACTGACGTCGCCTTCTCCAAGAAGGGCAAAGGCAAACCCAGCGGAGGGGCCTGGGGCAGCCATCGCCAGCCCAGCTACCCGCGGCAGCCCAGCTACCCGCAGAACCCAGGCTACCCCCACAACCCCAGCTACCCCCATAACCCTGGCTACCCCCACAACCCCGGCTACCCTCGCAACCCGTCGTACCCCCACAACCCTGCCTACCCCCAAAACCCCTGGGGGCAGGGCTACAACCCGTCCAGCGGAGGAAGCTACTACAACCAGAAGCCCTGGAAGCATCCCAAGTCCAAGACCAACCTGAAGCACGTGGCGGGCGCGGCGGCGGCGGGCGCCGTGGTGGGGGGGCTGGGGGGTTACGCCATGGGCCGGGTCATGTCGGGCATGCACTACCACTTCGACAGCCCCGATGAGTACCGCTGGTGGAACGCCAACGCCGCGCGCTACCCCGACCGCGTCTACTACCAGGAGTACAGCAGCCTCCCGCCGCAGGACGTCTTCGTCGCCGACTGCTTCAACATCACGGTGACGGAGCACAGCATCGGGCCCGCCGCCAGGAGGAACGCCTCCGAGGGTGGCACCGCTGCCAACCAGACCGATGTGGAGATGGAGACCAGGGTGGTGACCAAGGTGATCAAGGAGATGTGCGTCCAGCAGTACCGCGAGTACCGCCTGGCCTCCGGCATCCGGCTGCACCTGGCCGACGCCTCCCTGGCTGCCGCCCTCCTCTTCACCCTCTTCGTGCTGCACTGAGGTGCCCCCTGAGGTGCCACCTGTGTCCCCATCGGGGGGGGGGGAGGAGCCTGAACCCCCCTCCTGGTCTTGCTTGCAGTCGTCTTTGGTGAAGAGCCCTTGGAGCAGATGGGCACCGACGCTCCCCAGCACCTCCTCCAGTGGCTCCAGTTTAGGCAACAGGATTAAAATTTCCTTCTCCACCCCAAGCGTGTCCCTGGTGTGGCAAGACAGTGATGGAGCTGGATGCCCAATAGAGTGGCCTTCACCACCACCTCCTCCTCCTCCTCGGGGTCACCCTGGGAGGGATCAGGCAGAGAGGAGCTCACTGGGTCCTTGGCAAGAGCATTCCCAAAGTTCCTCTTTGCTAACAAGCAGGGTTTTACCTGACCCCCTTAGACCCTCCACCACCAAACCTCCTTTCCCTGGGCATGCCACAGCAGCACCCACACACCCCAACCCCACACACCCCCACAGGAGGGGTTTTAGGAGGGTCAGAGAGGGGGTTTTTCAAGCAAAAAAGCTGCCAGGTTACAATTTTAACCCTCCAAGCCTAAATTCCACCCTTCCTGCTGTACATCCACACCTGCCCACACTGCAGCCTGCACGCTGCAAGCACCTCCTGCAACCAGGCACAAAGCTGAAGTGGTTTTGTTTCTGCAGCAAGGCTGAAGCCCAGGCCAGGTTTCAGCTGCCCCTTACTCTGCTTTGCTTTCAGCTGCGCCTCGCTGTCTGTCTTGGCCTGTCTCAAGGCAAAAAGTGCTGCTGAATGTTCAAAAACAACCAACCCACCCCGAAATGGTAATATTTGGTGTGTTCCACCCTGAGGAAAGCTATTTTGGATGTGTTTTGGGGGACAAGTTCTGCACACACTGTGGCAACTTGAGCTAAAGGACATTAAAACACAGCAAAAAGGATGCTCAGGGAGGTCAAGAGGTAGCAACAGACTGGAATCAGCTGAAGGGAGTGGCTGTGGCACTGAGAGAAGCAAGCCTGAGGGATGGAAGATGCATAAAAGCCACCCCCCAGCCCACCCTGGGATCTGTGGAGGCAAGGGGTGGAATTCTGGCTCCTCCGCTGTGGGTCGATGCTGGGCAGTGGCACCTGCGAAGCTGAGCCTGGCAAACCAAGGTGCCCCCAGGAGCACCTCAGTGTCTCTGGGCTGTGTTTGGTGGCAATTTTGTTTTTGCAAGGCACTGACTGGCACCATCCTGCCCGACTTGGTGCGTGGGTGTGAGCTGACCGAAGAGGTCTGTATCTGTGTATCTGTGTCTGTATTTAAACAGAGAGAGGAGAGAAACCTTCCAGAGGTGCTCAGGGGAGAAGCAGGGCTTGGAAGTGACCTCCCCCTGTGCTTTGTGACACGCAGATGTTTTGTGACTCTATCTACAGTGCATGCAAGAAATTTACCCTTCTCAGCCTTTTCTAATTGTTCAACCTCTGGTACCAATTAAAAGGGATGAACCCAAGGTGCCCTCAGCCTCCTTCCTGCACTCAGTTCTCGCCCAGCCCCACAGCACCACGGACAGAAGGAGCATGCTGGGACCTGCCTGTCTCTGCCACCCCAGCCTGTGGGTGCCTTTGTTCCCTCTCACTGCTGAATTTGGCCTAAACCTCACAATTTTCAGTTAACCTTTTCTCCTCCCCTGCTCCCACTAATGGTAGTGCCTCCAGCCAGCAATTCATTACTAATAAGGGCTGAGGTGCTGGTTGGGGCCTGGGAGTTCTTCCGCCCCTAGAAAGTCCACACTCATTTATACCTTCTTGTATTTGATCCAGCTACTTTCTGTCTAATAAAAGACTTTTTATATTTGCTGTTTCCATGGCATTGAGCCTGACCAAGCTTCACATGAAGCCCCAAGTCCTGCTTCATCTTGCCTGAGTTCCAAATCTTCCCAGTACCCAGCCCAGCATCACAGAATCCCAGCCCGGGGGGAGTGAGAAGGGAGCTCTGCAGGGCAGCCAGGCCTAGCCCACCCTGCTCCAGCAGGGCACCCCCAGCAGCTTACCCAGCAGCACAGTGCCCAGGGGGGGTTGGCAGCTCTGCACACAAGGAGACTCCACAACCTCTCTGGGCAGCCTGCTCCAGGCCTCCTGCACCCTCACAACAAACAACTTTCTCCTCCTGGGTGCCACTCTGTGCCCACTGCCCCTTGGCCTGGCACTGGGCACCACTCAGCAGAGCCTGGCCCCAGGCTCTTGCCCCCCACAGCTCCTTCAGCTCTTGCTGGGCACTGCTCAGCTGCCCTCTGGGGCTGCTCTCCTGCAGGCTCTCAGCCCCAGGGCTCTCAGCCTTTGCTCCTGCCAGAGCTGCTCCAGGCCCCTCAGCATCTTCCCAGCCTGCCCTGGACTCTCTCCAGCCCTTCCCTGTCCCTCTTGAAAACTGAGTGGGGTGGGGTGGGATGTCTGGACCCCTCATAAAAAACTCCATACCCCACAAAACCATAAACCAACCAACCAAAAAACACCCAAACCCCCAAAATGACAACAAAAAACAATCCAAACCAAACCTGAAAGGGGGAAAGACACAGAACCCTCCACTGAAGAAGGGGGGAAAAGACCTCACAAAAGGAGGGGTGGGGAAAAATCCCCCCAAAAGAGTGAGAAAAACCCCACCCAAAAGGAAGGGCAAACCCTGCGCTGCGGGAGCTGAGCTGCGAGCCAGGTCCTGCTTTGCCAGGTGATGACAAACGCAAAATCCAACTGTGTTGGAATGTTGGGGGATGGTTTCTGATCCTCTCCCTGAAATCCCCCACCTCAAGGCGCTTTGCAGCCCTCATCCCCACCAACAAACACCCACGGGATGCTGCCTTCTCGCCAGAAAGTCCCCGGGTGTTTCGAGGCACAGCTGCGGGGTTTGAGAGCTGGGGCAGGAATAGGCTCACCTGGAGGCTCCGATGTGCAAAGTGTCCGAAGCTCATCCGGACTGCCTTTGCCGCAGCACCGATCCGTGGTGGGAGGGATGAAGGAGCTGCAGCAGCGAGCCGACAGCTCCATCTCCTGCTGGAGACCAGCGCTGGATCCCGGGACCTGCCGCGGGGAGGGCTCCGAAAGAACCCTCCAGAATCAGCCTGGGCAGAGCTACAGGAGAGCTGGGGAGGGACTTTTGACAAAGGCTGGGAGTGACAGGACGAGGGACAATGGCTTTGAGCTGGGAGAGGGGAGAGTGGGAGTGGAGATGAGGAAGAAATTCTTGAGTGTGAGGCTGGGGAGACTCTGGCACAGGTTGCCCAGGGAGGTTGTGGAGCACAGAAGCACCGAACGTGATCAAAGATCTTTGATCACGTTCGGTGCTTCTGTGCTCCACAACCTCCCTTGAGGTCGTCTTCTGTGCTCCACAACTTCTGCCAGGTTGGATGAGGCTTTAGGAAGCTGCTCTAGTGGAGCTGTCCCTCCCCATAGCAGGAGGTTGGAACTGGAAGCTTTTCAAAGTCTCTTCCAGCCCAAAGTGTTCTGTGGCTCTGTGATTCTCTGACTGGTGCCAGGCACACTGGGTTTGGCTTAATATAAGAGAGGATGTCTCAAGGCCAAACTTTATTGCAAGGTGGAGGGATCCATTTCCATGCCCTGCATCCCTCCCTTCTCCCCACCCTGAGTCCCAGTGCTCTTTTTGGGGGAAAGGAACAGTTTCTGGTGAAGCCTTGCAGCAGGGATCTGGAGCTGAGCACTGGCAGAGCTGATCCAGCATCAATCTGGGTGCCAACATCCACGCATCCTGGCAGGGCTGGGTCTGCTCGCGGTGCTGTTGCAGGTGGGGGGTTGCAGGATGTGTCCATCTCCCGGGTGACCCCAAGGAGCTCAGGGCTGGCTGCCCAGCTCCTGCTGGCACAGCACTCATCGTGCCGGCGAGGAGGGAACTGCGGCAGCAAAGGAGCATCTCTTCCACCTCCCCGAGCCACATCCTACCTCCCAGGAAAGTCACTTGCTCAGAAATGCTGCCGGTGGGCTCGGGGACCGCCCGGGGGTCGCTCCGGCTCAGCGCTGCAGCCCTTGGCTGATGAAGCAGGCGGTGGGTGCCAGCAGCAGCGCGGGGCCGACGCCGCCGTGCCGGTTGCCGGAGGCTCGGTTCGGGTGTCCCCGCTTGGCACCCACGTCCTGCCAGCTCGGGGAGTGAAAGCCGCCCGCGGGTGGGGGCTGCCGGGCCGCCGGGAGGCCGTGACCCAGGCGGGAGGGCCGCGGCCGCCCCAAGNACCTTCGAGCCGCGCCCGGGGGTGCCGCCGCCGCGGGACACGGCCCGAAAGCCCCCCCGTAGCCCCCCGCCGCCGCCGCCGCCTCCTCGCCCTCCGCTTCTCCCACCGCCGCCGCGGCGGCCGCCGGTGACGTCGCTGAAGAGGGCGAGCAGCAGCATCACTACCCAGCACCAGGCATCGCGGGGCCTCATCCTGCCCGACCTGCAGCAGGGGCACAAGGAGGGATGGTGAGTACCGGGTCCGGTGCTGGGCTGCCCAGCTCGGGCCGGGCGGGAACGTGCTGGAGAGAGGACAGAGAAGGGCTGCAGGAACAGAGGGGACTGGAACCTCTCTGTGATGGGCAACGGCTGAGAGAATTTGGGCTGCTGAGGCTGGGATAGAGCAGCCCGAGAGGGGATCTCATGGGTGCTGATCAGTACTTCAGGGGTGGGTGTCCCGAGGATGGGGCCAGGCTTTGTTCAGTGGTGCCCAGTGACAGGACAAGGGGTGACTGGCACAAACCTGGGCACCAGGAGTTCCACCTGAACAGAAGGAGGAACTTCATTGGTCGAAACGTGACAGAGCCCTGGAGCAGGCTGCCCAGAGAGGTGGTGGAGTCTGCACCTCCGGAGAGATTCCAGAGCCACCTGGACGTGTTCCTGCGTGGCCCTTTCTAGGTGACCCTGCCCTGGCAGTGAGGTGTGGGGTTGGACTGGATGATCTCAGGAGATCCCCAACCTCAAGCATGCTGTGCTGCTGTGAGCACAGCGAGCCCCACGCACAGCCTGGTTTGCCTTGGGCTGGGGCCAACCCCAGACCCTGCATCATTTCATACATCTACTTTATTGTGTTATGGAGTATGCTTTGTGTAAATATATCAGAGAATCACAGACTCCCAGAAGGGCTTGAGTTGGAAGGGACCTTAAAGATCATCCAGTTCCAACCCCCCTGCTATGGGCAGGGACACCTCCCAGTGGCCCAGGTGGCTCAGGGCTAATATATCTAATATATTGAATTCATGTCATAGGAATAATGCATTGTATGATATAACATAGAAGATATCATACATGGAAAATACATAATGGAATAGAATATAGAATAGGGAATGAGGAACAGAGAATAGAGAGAATAGGGAATAGAGAGAATATAGAATAGGGGATAGGGAATAGAGAGAATAGGGAGTAGGGAATAGAGAGGATAGAGAATAGGGAATAGAGAGGATATAGAATAGGGAATATAGAGAATATAGAACAGGGAATATAGAGGATATAGAATAGGGGATAGGGAATAGAGAGAATAGGGAGTAGGGAATAGAGAATATAGAGAATATAGAATAGGGAATAGGGAATATAGGGAATAGGGAATATGGAATATAGAGAATAGCCCTTCGGGAATATAGAGAATAGAGAATAAGGGATAGGGAATATAGAGAATAGGGAATATAGAGAACAGAGAACAGGGAATAGGGAATATAGAGAATACAGAATATAGAATAGGGAATAGAGAACAGAGAATAGGGAAGAGAGAATATAAAGAACAGAGAATAGAGAAGAGGGAATAGAGAATATAAAGAAGAGAGAATAGGGAATAGAGAATAGGGAATAGAGAATATAAATAACAGAGAATAGGGAATAGAGAATATAGAGAATATGGAATAGGGAATAGAGAGCAAGGAATATAGAAAATAGAGAGTAGAGAATAAGGAATAGAGAATATAGAATAGGGAAAACAGAGAATAGAGAACAGGGAATATAGAGAACATAGGTTATGGAGAATATAGAATATATCAGCCTATTATGTGTTCTATTAACTACAAATGAAACAAAATTCTAAGTACATAAATGAGAAAGAGAAGAAATATTTAAATATGAACCCAACTTACACTAATCAATCTAAGAAGGAATGTGTAAGTATCTAACATTCAATCCATTTCTCTGATCCACTGCAGTCCAAACCCTCCCCTGCTAAGTTCCACCTCCGTTTTTCCACACCCTCCCCCGCA
>VWZE01018775.1:83343-99812 GCA_013396675.1 Eubucco bourcierii
GGGACTTCAAAGGTCATTCAGTGCCAACCCCTCCTGCGGTGGGCAAAGGCACCTCCCACCAGCACGGGGTGCTCAGGGGCTCATCCAGCCTGGTCCTGAACACCTCCAGGGAGGTTATGGAGCACAGAAGACCTTCAGGGAGGTTGTGGAGCACAGAAGCACCGCACGTGATCAAAGATCACGTTCGGTGCTTCTGTGCTCCACAACCTCCCTGGGCAGCCTGTGCAAGTCTCTCCACACCCTCACTCTCAAGAATTTCTTCCTCCTCTCCCCTCTCCATCTCCCCTCTCCCAGCTCAAAGCCATTGTCCCTCCTCCTGTCACCCCCAGTCCCTCTCACAAGTCCCTCCCCAGCTCTCCTGTAACCTCCTTCAAATTCTAGAAGGCTGCTCTAAGCTCTCCCTGGAGCCTTCTTTTCTCCAGCCCCAACTCTCCCAGGCTGCCTTCACAGCAGAGGTGCTTCAGCCTCTGATCATCTTTCTGGCCTCCCCTGGATGTGCTCTAAGAGTTCCATCTCCTTCTTGCATTGTTTTTATTTAAGCACCCAGAAATACTCCACCCCACCCCTGAGCCCCCAGGAATCATAGAATGGTTAAGGTTGGAAAGGACCTCAAAGACCACCACCCTCACACACACCTCCCACTTAGTACAGGTCACTCAAGGCCTCATCCAACCTGGCCTTGAACACCTCCAGGGAGGCTGTGGAGCACAGAAGACCTTCAGGGAGGTTGTGGAGCACAGAAGACCTCCCTGGGCAACCTGTGCCAGTGTCTCACCACTCTCAACCTGTGCCAGTGTCTTACCACCCTCACTGCAAAGAACTTCCTCCTAACATCCAGTTTCAATCTCCCCTCTGCCACTTCAAACCCATCAACACCTGCACAGTGCTGCAGTTGCAGGAGGGAAGTGCCTGGAGCTGATTTCTCCCTTGAGAATTGCAGGTGAAGGAGTGAGACTGCTCCAGAGCTGCCTGGAGCTCAGAACAAGGGGTTAAGGAAGCACCAGGACCAGGCTCTTCCCCCTTCTACAGGGAGGAAAAGCCAGGCAGGGGGAAAATAACTCTGCAGAATGTTGACTTCCCCATGGCAACGACTTCCCATGGCCTCCATTCTGCTTTTCTTCTTCCTTAAGAGCGGAGCCGCCGGGAAGGGGAAGCGCCAACATCCTCTTCCCTACCATCCCACGAGGCTCATTGCTCCATCCTCCCAACCTCCTCCTCACCACATCCCTTTCCCTGAGTGGAAGAAAAATCAGCCCAACCCCTTCAGAAGGGTTTTTGGCCCATCAGGGTTCCAGGTTTTATCTTGCTGCTGTTAAATAAATTGTGGATGGGCTGGAAAGGGTCCAGAGAAGGGTCAGGAGAGTGAGGAGAGGGCTGGAGGAGCTGTGAGGAGAGCCTGGGGGGGGCTGGGTTTGGTCAGCCTGGAGGAGAGGAGAGTAGGGAAGTGATGGTGGCTCTGTGCTCAGGGCACAGCTTGAGTGCTGAGTTCAGGTTTGGGTCTCTCACTCCAAGAAGGGCATTGAGGAGCTGGAGTAGGTCCAGAGGGGGGTGAGAAAGGTAAGGAAGGGAGCTGGGGAGGGGCAGCTGAGGGAGCTGGGGAGAAGGAGGCTGAGGGGAGACCTCCTGGGGCTCTGCAGCTCTTTGAAAGGAGGTTGGGGTTGGGCTCTTCTCCCCAGTATCAGGTGATAGAAGGAGAAGAATTGGCCTGAAATTGTGCCAGGGTCTTACCACCCTCACTCTCAAGAGCTTCCTCCTACCATCCAGTTTCAATGTCCCCTCTGGGTGCTGTGGAATTGGCTTTAAGCCACCTGCAGCAGGACTGGGACGCTGCGTTCTGAGCAAAGGAACCTGCCTGGTTCGCGCTCAGTGACCCCAGACAGGAGCTGCTCCCAGCTGCATCCCGCTGGATCTGAGCCCTGCTCACCTGTGCCGCCACTGGGAGGCTCCGAGCTCAGCCTGGGCTCCACCTCGGTGACCTGGATGTCTGGCAGGGTGCTGGGCTTCAGCACCGACCTGCGGAGCCAAGCAGGGATGGGCTGAGGGCATGGCAACCAGGAGCATTGCCCAGCCCAGCCCCGGGGGTTCTCCCTTGGGGTCTGGCAGGTGACCACCCCTGCAGGGCTGCAGCACTGCTATGATATGAACCCTAAACCCTATTCCCAAACCTCCCTTTGGAGGCTCTTACCCCAGGACCCCTCTCCCAGGAGGCTTTCTTGCAGCCTTGGCCTCTGCAGGCTGCCACCCGTTGGATAAGGACCCAGGGAAGGCAGCTGGGGCTGAGAGGCAACAAACCCCAGCTTGGGGGGCTGGGGGTGTGTGGGGAGGGTACATGTGGGTGTCCTCTGCCCTCCACTCACCCGTGGGCTCCCAGGTTGCAGCCTGAGTGCCAGGAGGAGGAGGAGGGGGGGGGTCGGATGCGTTGGTTGTCGTCCTGCATCTGGAGCCGGATAGGTCGCCGCAAGCCCCAGGAGATGTTGAGCAGCCCCTCCACGATGAGCTCTCCTTCTTCCTGCACAGAGAGCAGCAGCCTCACACACACACCACACACCACACACCCGAGGCTCTTTGGACCTCACAAACCCAAATCAAATCAAATTTCCTCTTGCCCCCCACCCCTGACAGAGAGAAGCAGGTCCCTGGCCCTGGGGGTTTCCTACCTCACGGTGCCGCAGCTGCAGATTTTGTCCTTCATAGTAGATGTTGTAGGTCTTCAAGTGCAAGAGCAGCTCATTTCTGGGGGAGAAGGTGGGGAAGATGCTGAGAAGAGATGTGGGACAGACACACAGATACAGAGACAGACACACAGAGACACACACACACACACACATACAGACACAGACACTGCCCGCACTGCTTGGTGCCCTGGAGCCAGACAGAAGGAAATTTGAGGGATTTAAAGGTCACTCCCTACCCAAACCATCACCCTATGAAAGCAGGAGTTGTTTGCCAGGGTCAGGCTGGGCTGTGCTGCTAAAGTGTCTAAACAGCTTCAGCTGGGACAAAATTGGGTCTTTGGCTGCCTCAGGATCTCTTCTGTTTAGGGTATCTGCTGCAAGTTCAACCAAGAGTTACCAGAATCTCAGAATCACAGAATGGGTTGGGTTGGAAGGGAAATCAAAGACCACTCAGTGCCAACCCCTGCCATGGGCAGGGACACCTCCACCAGCTCAGGTGGCTCAGGACCTCATCCAACCTGGCCTTGAGCACCTCCAGGGAGGAGGCAGCCACAGCCTCCCTGGGCAGCCTGTGCCAGTCTCTTCCCACCATCACTCTAAAGAATTTCTTCCTCATCTCCAGCCTCAATCTCCCCTCTCCCAGCTCAAAGCTGTCACTGTCACTCCCAGCCCTTGTCCAAGGTCTCTTCCCAGCTCTCCTGGAGCCCCAAAGGCTGCTCCAAGTTCTCCCTGGAGCCTTCTCTTCTCCAGGCTGCTCAGCCCCACCAACTCTCTCAGCCTGTCCCCACAGGGGAGGTTCTGCATCTCTGCCCATCTTGGTGGCCTCCTCTGGACCTGCTCCAACAGTTTCATCTCCTCTGCAGCCATGCTTAGGCAACAAACTCTCTGTGACCACTTCCTCCACGAGCTGTGCAAGGAGCCCTAAGCAAAACCATCAGCTCTTGGTGGAGTTGGTCACAAGGCTGAAAGCCAAGGAAGTGTTGGGGGTGCTGAAGCCCTTGGGTCATGCTGGAGTCACAAGTTCTCAGAGGCAAGGCCAAGCAGCTCCTGACCTGCAGCTCAGCCTGAGCCCTGCTCCAGCTGCCAGCTGATAATGAAAAGTAGGAATGATAATAACAACAAAATAATAAACAAAAGTCCAGGTGAAAGCAGAAGCAACCCAGGCCAGGCCAAGCCAACCACAGGGAAGGGATTAATCCAGCCAGGCAGGCTGCTGGGGTCCAAGGATGCTCAGCACCATCAGACTGACATCAAGGAAGCACAAATCCCAGGGGTCTGGGGTCAAGAGAAAGGAGGAGGTGAAAGATCTCATTTAGGCTCTGCCCTCCCCACAACCTTCCTTGAAATTTAGGAATCCTTTTACTTCATTCCCAAAGCACAGAAGAGCAATCCCAAGTCAGGATCTCTCCAGGCAGGGCCTGGCCCCCATGGATGTTTGCAGAGCAGCTGGCAAAAAAGAATTCCAGCTCACACCAAACCCCTTTGGTGTTTTAAAGGAAATTGCTGTTTCTTGCCCCAGAACTGCTTTATCACTCCAAAGACAATCAACTCCAGTTAAAACCCAGGGTCACTGCCCTCCTGCCAGTGGAGATGGCCCTGGAGCACTGCAGCCAGCAGGCACAGGCTGTGTTCCTGCCCCACAGCCCTGCCCACAGCTTACTTGGAGATGTATTTGTCTTTGCCACAGGGAACCAGGAGCTGGCAGCCTCCATAATCCATCCTCCTGCTCCTCTGTCATGGGAGCTGAGCTGCAGAGAGGGAGGAGAGAAAAGCATCAGCATGAGCCACCCTGGCACCACCCTCTGGGTTAGAGGGAAATTCAGTTGCCTGGATGTGGACAAGCTGTAGGGAATCACAGGATTGTTTAGATGGGAAAGGGCTTCTGAGATCCTCCAGGCCAACAGCAGCCCAGCACCACCATGGCCACCAAACCCTGCCCCCAGGTGCCATGGCCACAGGTTTCTGGAAGACCTCCAGGCATGGGGACTCCACCACCTCCCTGGGCTGCCTGTGCCAATCCCTGACCACTCCTGCAGTGAAGAAATTTTTCCTCATCTCCAACCTAGCTCTCCCCCGGCACAATTTCAGGACATTTCCTCTCATTCTGTCACCTGATACAGGGAGCAGAGCCCAACCCCCACCTCCCTGCAGCCTCCTGTCAGGGAGCTGCAGAGAGCAATAAGGTCTCAGCCTCCTTTCCTCCAGACTAAAGCAACTGCAGCTCCCTCAGCTGCTCCTCCTCAGCCCTGCTCTCCAGACCCTTCCCGACCTTCATTGCCCTTCTCCAGCCCTGCTCCACCTCCTCAATGTCCTTCTTGGAGTGAGGAGCCCAAAGCTGATGGCAGCAATCAAGCTGTGGCCTCAGCAGTGCCCAGCCCAGAGGCACAATCACTTCTCTACTCCTACTCCAGCCTCCTTTCAGGGAGCTGCAGAGAGCAATGAGGTTTGCCCTCAGCCTCCTTTTCCTCAGGCTGTGGCAGCTGCTCTGGGAGAATGGAAGGAGGAGGGGAGCTGAGGGGAGCTGAGCTGAGGGGAGATCAGATAAGGGTCGAAGCGTAGCAAACTCACTGAAAATTTAATACCAGCAGCGATTGCCTTACGCTGCCATTTGCATTGCCAGCGGCAGGCAGTGCCCCGGGGCTGCCAGACCGGCAGGAGGGAGGGGACCAGCAGCATTTACTTCTCTTTTCCATTTATCTTTCCAGGGTTCTGCTACCAAGCTGCAGACACACAGCTCTGGGTCTGGCTTGATGCTTCCTCATCTCATCCCGAGGCACAAACTGCGATATAAGCCGAGGAAGGCTCTGGGAGAACTTAGAGCAGCCTTACAGTGCCTGAAGGGGCTGCAGGAGAGGTGGGGAGGGACTTGTGACAAGGGCTGGGAGTGACAGGAGGAGGGACAATGGCTGTGAGCTGGGAGAGGGGAGGTGGAGAGTGGAGATGAGGAAGAATTTCTTGAGAGTGAGGGTGGGGAGAGACTGGCACAGGTTGCCCAGGGAGGTTGTGGAGCACAGAAGCACCGAACGTGATCTTTGATCTTTGATCACATTCGGTGCTTCTGTGCTCCACAACCTCCCTGGAGATGTTCAAGGCCAGGCTGGATGAGGCTTTCAGGATGGCAATTGGATGATCTTTGAGGTCCCTTCCAACCCAAGCCACTCTCTGACTCTATGAACCTCTGTGGTGCTCGGGGAAGGACCTAGGGAAGGCTTAGTGGTGGCCTTGGCAGAGCAGGGTTAGCGTTTGGACTCCACGACCTTGAAGGTCTTTTGCAGCCTGAAGGAGTCTCTGATTCTGCAAAAAATGAAGTGGGTGCTGCAGCAGGCAGAAGCAGCAGGGGAAGGGCAGGAAGCCAACCCAGCCCTGGGCTTGCAGCTGTGCCTGAAGAAAGCAGAAGAGAAACTCAGCCCCAAGAAGCTGCTCCTGGCAGCGGAAAGGCTGACAAAGCCCCAAGCTTCCTGAGCAGCCCAGGAGCTGCACCAGCATCCCTGTGCAGCCCTCCTCTGTGGCTGGCAGCTGCCTCTCCCCCATCTCCCCACAGGAAGAAATAAGGACCCCATTTCCCCCTGCAAAATGCTTAGAGGAGAAGATCTTTGCAGCCAGCTCTGTGGCTGTGGGGGAGGTATTGGCACGGTGGCTGCGCAGCACCTGCCCCAGCAGGGTGACTCTGGGGGTCAACAGCTGTGAGATAGAGGAAGGGCAGAAGCAGCATCTGGGTTGTGGGTGTCCCCTGAAAGAGGTCCACGGGGAAAGCAGCAATGCATGGGGGGGGTTTGAGCTGTCACAGCTGCTTGGGCCATGCAAAAACATTGCCAAAAATGCCCAAGTGGCAGAAACCTTCAAACCCTGCAGCAGCTCAGCCTGGCGTGGGGCAGAGAGTTTGGCTCTGTGGCATTGCAGCCACGTGAAGGGGTGGAGGCAGCTCCCCAGCCTCCTCGAGGGGGGCGTTTGGGTGACCTCCAGCTAAACAAAAAGGCTCATTTTGGGATGGATGAGGACCCCTGAAGTGCAGGTTCATCCCCCCCGTGCCGAGTTTCCTGTTTACCTCCCGGCGCTGCCACCTTCGCCTCTGTCATCACATCCCCTTCCGAGCCAGGAAAGAGCCAAATTCTTCCTTTTTTGGGTCTCAAGAGTGCTGGGCTGTGGCTGGAAGGGAGCAGCAGCTGCCTGGAGATCCCCAAATGGAGACCTGCCACCACCCCACGCTGGTTTTCTGCCATGGCTGTGGGGGGAGGCTGGAATCACCAAAAGAAAAGGGCTGGCAGGGTGCAAATTGCCCAATCAGTTGCTCAATCTCAGCAGCTCTTCCTCTCCCAGCACCCCCCCAGTGCCTCAGTTTCCCCTCTAGGAGCCCTTCACACCCTGTGGGGGCTGAGGCTTGGCTGGGGCCTTGCAAAGTGCTTTGCAGACATCAGCTCAAAGCCATCATCCCTGCAGAGGGGACAGGAGGACTGCAGCTCTGCCTGCCCTCTGCTCCCACAGTTGCTTGCAGGCCTAGAGGGGTCCCAGAGTTATTCCCCTCCTTCAAAATAACCTTCACAGAACCACAGAAGGGTTTGGGTTGGAAGGAAGCTTAAAGACCATTCCAGGTCCACTCCTCTGCCATGGGGCAGGGACACCTCCCACAAGCACAGGGTGCTCAGGGTCTCATCCAGCCTGGCCTTGAACCCCTCCAGGGAGGTTGTGGAGCACAGAAGCACAGAATGTGATCAAAGATCACATTCTGTGCTTCTGTGCTCCACAGCCTCCCTGGGCAGCCTGTGTCAGTGTCTCCCCACCCTCACTGCCAAGAATTTCTTCTCAATCTCCCCTGCTCTGCTTTCAAGTCATTGCCTCTCATCCTATCACCACAGGCCCTTATAAAAAGTCTCTCTCCAGCTCTCCTGTGACCTCCTGGAGACTCTCCAGGACCTGAGACCCTTCCCTGCATCCCCACCTGCCCACCCTGTGCAGAGGGAGCCCAGTCCCACTTGCAGCCCCTCGGGTGGAGCAGGAACAGACATTGGCATCTGCCGAGCCCTTGGGGAGCTTCGTACAGCAACAACAAAAGACAAAAAGAAGGGCGGGGGGGGAAGGATAAAAATCCTGGAGACCCTCCCCAGATCGTGTGCTGAGCTGGAGGGGGTTGGCATCCCCTGCTGCTGCACAGCAAGGAGGGTGTTCAGGGTTGGAGAGGGGGGGAGGAGGCTTTGCTTTCCCAGTGCCCTCCCGCAGCACGCAGAGGCTTTGGCAGCATCCCCACTGCTGCTCGGGCAGGAGACGCAGTCTCGTCCCAGCTGCTGCTTCCCGCCGGCTGTGCGAGGCATTGTGGGAATATCCTGCTCCCGGGGGGGGCTGCGATGCTGCCTCCCGCACAGACCCCGCAGCCCGAGGGGGCTCGCAGCCGTCCCCACCCGCGTCCGCCCCGGCACAACCGGAGCAAAGCATCGGCCGCAGGCCACGGGCCGTGGCTGGCAGGCTACGGAGCCTCCGTGCCCGGCACCGGGACGCGACCGAACCTCTCACCTCCTGCCGGCGGATCCTGCTGCGGCCCCGCGGCGCTGCGTGCGCGGCTGCCGTGAGCCGGTGCGGGGCGGCTCTGGCCCAGGCGGTGCTTTCGGAGCTGGGGTCCCGTCCGTCCCTCCGCCCCTCCGTCCGCTGTCCCTAAGCACCGAGGTGCAGCAGCTCCATTGTTTTCCAGCCGCTATTGTTCAGCACAAGCGCTCAGCCCCGTCCTGCCCAGGGGAAAGGAGGGGAGCGGTGGCAGAGCTGGCGATGGGTGCTGCCGTCGGGGTGCCGGCTGCCCTGGGGACGCATGAGGGGGTCCCCTTGGCCACGCTCGGAAAGTCTAACACCCCCCGGGCAGAGCTGATGCCCAGCCCCAGCTTAGTGCGGGCGATAGGGAAGGAGCTGGGATGCCTCCAGCCGGCTGCGATGGGCACACAGCGAAGGTGCCGCGACCCGGCTGGGGACCCGCGGGTGCTACTGGCTCCCTGCGACGGCAGCCAGAGGAGAGGGCGATGCTGAGGATGCTCGGGGCTGGGGAGGTGACATCCATGAGGCGGGGATGGGGGGGGTCGGATCCCGCTCCTCGCACCGAAGGGATTCAGGGCAGCTCCGGACCGGCACCGGAGCCTCTCCCCACGCCGCGCCGGGGATGGAGAAGGGGATGGGGATGGAGATGATGAGGGTAGGGACCGGGATGGAGCTGCCCCGTCCCGCCCGCACTCACCAGGTCCCGCTCGGCGCCGCGCCGGAGCCCCCCGAAAGGGCCGCCCCTGGCCGGGGCGGGGCGGGCGGAACGGGGCGGGGCTGGCGGAGCGGCGGGGCCGGGATCCCGGGGGACACTTCTCACCAGGTGGCGGGAGCAGGAATCCCGGAGGATGCTCGGTCACCTGCCGTGTACCCCTCGGGATTGCTGTCCCAGAGGAGGCTCCATCTCAATCCCCTGGCTCGGGACCTGGGAGTGGACTCCCAAAGGACTCCTTGTTTCTGGCAATCACATCGCTCTCCGGAACGCCAAAGGATGCTCCTCCCCAGTGCCGGGCCCAGGATCCCAAAGGAAGCCTCATCCCTGGTGCCAGGACTAGGATGCGAAGGATGCCCCATTCTCGGTGCCAAGATCAGGATCCCAAAGGATGCCCCACGCGAGGCACCCAGAAACGCTCTCCTGGTCAGCTCCAGCCGTGTCAGGGCTCCCGGAGGGAGCGTTGTAAGCTCCCAGGCCGAAGCGGTCATCTCTGCCCCAAGCCCTGCGAGGTTCAACCCAGAGCCACGCAGGCATCGCCTGGCACCTTCGGGACACTGCGCCGGGGCCATGCGCTGGCTCCGGCCCCTTCCCGGCCCCGAATCCAAACCCGCCCCCGAGAAGAGGAAATCAACAAAACCTCCCTGCCTGGAGGCTGCTGCCGCAGCCCAGGCTCGCAGTTACCTCCAGCGGGGCGCTCAGCCTCCAGCCTCTGCTCCTGGGCCGTGGGTCCCATCCTGCCCTTGCCCCCAGCGCTGCTGCAGGGAGGGTTTGGGGGGACGCAGAGGTATTGGAGCGTTCCAGAGGAGCAGCAGAGTGAGGCTGTATCCCTCTGCCTTTGTCTGCTCTTGACCTTTCCCAGTGCTTTGTGGCTTCTCCGGGCTTTTTTCCCTCTTTAAGGAATTTGCCTAGAAACACAGCCCACACAAAGGGAAAAAAAAAAAAACCCAACCCTACCCAAAACAAAGGAATAACCTAAGCAGCTGCTGCAGCAAAACAAGGCAGCCCCACAGCCACCCCTTGGCTCGGCCCTGCTGGCTTCTCCCTGCTTTCTGCTAGTTGTATATAAAATAGGAGAGGACCAGGAGGAGCCTCTGGCTTGGGGAACTCTGACCCAGCGAGAGGGAGCTGGGATGGGGTCAGTATTGATATTCCAGCAGCATCTTCCGGGGCTGGCGGCGATGAGAGAGGCCCTTTGTGGCTGGGAGAACCCAGCAGAGCTGCACAATGGAGCAGAGCTGGCCCTGCCTGCCCCTGCTGAGTAAACACCAGCCCCCAAGCACAAGGATTTAGCCCCAACCCCCAAATAATTTAGCCCCCAAAGACTTAATCCCAAACCCCAAGGATTTAGACCCCCAACCCTAAAGACTTTAGCCCCCAAACCCCAAGGATTTAATCTCAAGCCCCCAAACCCAAATACTGAAATGCAGCTCTAAGGTCTGCCTGGAGCCTTCTCTTCTCCAGGCTGCACAGCTCCATCTCTCCCAGCCTGTGCCCACAGGGGAGCTTCTCCAGGCCTCTGAGCATCTTTTGTGGCCTCCTCTAGACCTGCTCCAGCAGGTTTATGTCCATCCTGTGTCAGGGGACCCCAGAGCTGGATAGACAGAGAAGTTCCAGTCCCTTCATCATCCTCACAGCCTCCACTGGACTCTCTCCAGCAGATCTCTGCCTCTCTTCAACTGGGGAGCCCCAAACTGGACTCAGGATTGCAGCTGTGGCCTCAGCAGGGCAGAGCAGAGTAGAGCAGAGGGGGAGCTGCTGGGATTCGATGTGCCCTGATGGTTAAGAGCTGTGGGTTGAGAACTGGAAGGCTCAGGAAGGTGGCTGGGGGCTGCATTTGTGAGTGGCAGCAGACTCTTGGTGGTCACTTCAGCTGGATTCCCAAAGCATCCATCCTCTTCCCAAGGGGAGGGGATGTTGAAAAGGAAGTGAGAGAGAGAGAGCTGCATCTATGCCTGTGTTTATTTATACTGAACAGCTTTAAAAATACAGAATAAAATAGCTTTATCTACTTATTATTCACAACATCTGGTCCAAATATTACAGTTTTAAATATTTAATTGTTGAGTGAAGCAATGTTAGAAACAATTAAAAAAACCCAAACAAACAAAAAAACCAAACCCACAAAACCAAAACAAGCAAAAGAATTTAAGAAGGAAAAACAAACAAATAATAATAAAAAAAAAAGCTCCATAAAATAATTACACAAAGAACAACAAAAAGTGAGAACAAAACCCAAGAACAAAAACCCCTCTGGAACAACCCAAAAAAAAAAAAAAAGGAGTTTGATAGCCAAAGTCAGTCACCAAAAAAGGGAAAATGAAAGGGAAATGAAATCCTATTTATCCCCACTGCCTAAGAACAGTCAATAGTTTGTTACACCAAAGGATGTTACCAAGAGACAAAGCACAAAGAGTTTGGACTGGCAGCAAGGTGATGGAGGGCACAGGGCAAGGCTACAGACCCCTCCTAGCAAGGCCTACAGATGGCAACACACAGGGCACAGCCCAAAGCAGAAGCAGGCAGGATGAGTGTGGCTGGCTCTGAGCACACAGCCCCTGCTGCTCCCTGGGTGGCAGAAGCCAAGGGCTGAGCACCTCCTGCCCTCCTCCAGCACTGCAAGGGTCTGTGGCAGCCACAGAAGGGTGAGGGCAGAGGGTGCCAGTCACCCCGGGGGGCACAAAGGAGCATCAAGGAATGGCTCAGGTTGGGAGGAGCTCAGAGAGCAGCTACTCCAACCCCCTGCCAGGGGCAGCAATGCCTCTCAACCAGACTTGGTTGCCCAAGGCCTCATCCAACTTGGCCTTCAACACCTCCAGGGAGGAGGCTTCCACAACCCTCAGAAACTAAGATACATGCAGCAGAGCGGGGATGTGCTGGGTAAAAACGAGCAGCCCACCAGTGCCCACCAGTGCCCACCCCCCCCTGCAAACAGCACAAAAGAGAAGTTGTTTTGGCTTCAGCCAGCCTTGCCACGGAGGCCTGTGGGTCATGCTGGGCTGTCACATGCATCTCCTGCACTGATGGACAACTGAGCTCTGCAGAGCTTGGGCTGGGTCGTGGGTACCACCCACTGGCTCCCTCCAACCAGCAGACACCAACTGCTGCCCGCCTGCGGCGCTGCTCTGCCCACAAAGGGCACTGTTCCCAACAGCGAGGGCACAAGGCTCTAACCCAGCAGGGTGGCACCCACTGGGGCTTGCCTGGGGTGGGAAGAGCCTTGTGGAGTCCAACCTGCAGTGGGAGAGATCTCACAGATGACAGAATCAAGCAGGCTGGAAAAGAGCTTTGAGGTCACCAGGTCCAACCTGTCGCCCAGCACCATCTGCTCAACCACACCGCGGCACCGAGTGCCATGTCCAGTCTGTGTAACACTGCCAGGGAGGGGACTCCACCACACAGGCTCAGAGGGTGTCAGGGGTTGGAGGGGACCCCAAGAGCTCATCCAGTCCAAGCCCCCTGCCAGAGCAGGAGCAGACAATGCAGCTCAGGGCACACAGAACACATCCACACAGGCCTGCTCCACACAAGGAGACTCCACAACCTCTCTGGGCAGCCTGTGCCAGGGCTCTGGGACCCTTCCAGGCAAGAAGTTGCCCCTGGTGTTGAGCTGCAACCTCCTGTGCTGCAGCTTCCATCCATTGCTGCTTGCCCTATGCCAGGGAGCCCCCAGGGCAGCCCATTCCAACGCCAATCACTCTGCAAACAACTTCCTCCTAATGCCCAACCCAAACCTCCCCTGGCACAGCCTGAGGTTGTGTCCCCCTCGGTTCTGTCACTGCTTGCCTGGGAGTCCCAGCAGGGAGAGACTCAGTAGGGAGGAGTGGGAAGAAACCCTCGTGGGTTTTGGGTGGTTTCTCTTTGGGCAGGACCACGAAGTTGGGTAACTAAAGTATCCACAAGCTGCTATAGATTCATCAATGAAGAAACTCTACCATCACATGACATTGTCATGACAATCACACCACTCCCTCCCAGGAAAAAACAACAACTCTGATCCTGAGTGGAAATGTTTTAGGTTTTCTTTTCTTTTTTTTTTTTCCCTTTTTTTTTTTTTTTTTTTTTTTTTTTTTTTTTTTTTTTTTTTTTTTTTTTTCTTTTTTTTTTTTTTTTTTTTTTTTTTGGCTTGTTTTGTTAATCTATGGAAATAAAACACTGCAAGGTTCATGCACAAACCAAGCTGCCACATTGGAAAGGCAGTATTAAAAAAGAGGGGGGTGGGGTGGGGAATTTTTTTTTAATAATAATAAAAAAAAAAGGTCAAAGAAAGCAGATTTGGGGGTTTAAGGTTTGAAGGCTCTCAGAGAGGTTCAACTTGTGGCTGAGTTCCCTCTGCCAATGCAAGGAGGTACATCAGAAGGGGTTTGTGTTTGTTCTCAGCAAGCCTCAGCTCCTAGAGGTTATCTGCTTTAGAAAAGGTCTTAGGCAGAGCCCTGCAGTGAAGGTAACAAAACCACAGCAGAGTCTGCAGTACAAAGCCCCAGGTGGGTTGGGTTGGGTTGTGTGTGCCTCGGTGCCACCTTCAGGGTGACAAAAGGATCCTTTCTACCACAAATTGCTTTGCCCTTCCCCTTGACAAGCCTGGTGGGAAGATCTCATCACCCTCTCAGCCCACCCCTCAGCTGCTCTGGTTCAGTGCAGAGTGGCTCAGGGTGGCTTCTGCAGCCACAGAATCACACCAGCGTGGAAGGGACCCCCAGGACCAACTGCTCCAACCTCTCCAATCCCACTCTGCTTCCCAAGACTCTGGCCTGGGCTCTGCCACAGATGGTTGAGGGCCCAAGGCTGGGACAGGAACACCCAAGGGACTGGGAGATGGCAGTGACAGCTCCAGGCCAGGGCACAGCCACCCCCTCCAGACCTGCTCTCCTCTGCCAGAGCAGGTCCAGGCAGTGCTGTCTGGAGACACAGCACAGAGCCAGAGCCCCACAGAGGCAGAGGGACACAGGGGCAAGGAGAGGATCCCTCCTCCACGAGCTGCTCCCTGCACTCCCCTCAGCTCAGAGCTCCCCTCCTGCCCCTCTGGCCTCTAGCAGCAATGCCAACCAACGCATCTGCCAACCACAGAGATGCCAGAGCAGATCTGCACTCAGGTTTCTCTGTCCAGCCACCATCAAAGCCTGGAGGGATAAAGCCACCCTGGGACTGGTTGCCCTGGGGTGTGACTGAAGGCAGTGCAGAGCCAGCAGAGCTTCAGAGGGCAGGGGACCAATGCTGCTCCTCATCACCTCAGCTCCTGAAGCACTGAGGTCCTCCCATGAGTGTTTGGGGGCAGAAGTGAGGAAAGCCTTGGCACACAGTTGCCACTGCCACACTCAGCACGGCTGGAGCTGACATCTCACCACCATTCCTGAGCTGGCAGCTGCTCTGGAGCAGAGCTTTTGCCTCCCTTTCTCCACCTCTCCAGACAAGCAGCTCTGGCACTTCCCAGCAGTGCAGCTGCCCTGGGCAGCTCTTTGTTTCCTTCCTCTTACACAGGTACAGACTTCTACCCCCTCCATGTCTCCCACACATCTTTGGCTGCACATAAAGTTGGGAAGTTTGGAAGCTTCATGCCACAGGTCAGAGGCCTCCAAACTCAAAACCGTCTGCAAGTGGAGGTGGGAATCAAGGAACCATGGATTGGTTTGGGGTGGAAGAAACCTTCCAGATCACAGAGGCCAACCATTAACCCAGCACTGCCAGGTCACCACATCCCTCAACACATCTTCAAGGCTTTGAAACCCCTCCATGGATGGGGACTTCCCCTCTGCCCTGGGCAGCCTGTTCCAGGGCTTCACAACCCTCAAGGGGAAGAAATTGTTCCTCATGCCCAACCTCAACCTCCTCCAACACCTCACTACCCGAAGAGGAGAAACCAAAGAAGGATACAAACGACTTTTGTGTCACAGGCAAACCAACCTTGTCTACTACACAGCAACTCTTCCAACCAGCTCTTGGAGATAGTCCAACTGACAGCAAGACTGCAAACTACTGAAAGTTCCCTGAAGCAGGAGCAAACACAAAGCTTTGTTATGGAAAAAGCAGGATAAAGGTGGCTGGGAACAGCCATGGTATGCCGAGAACGATACCCATGGAACCATTCCCACTCTACACTACTCAGTACTGAGCCATTTAAGCTCTTTCCTTGCCCTCCCCACCCCAAACCCTTCCATGCTTTAAACAAACCAAGAACAAATTCACCTGGAAGTAGACTCAGGGGAAAGGAGAGTTCCAGTAGTCAAAGTCTGAGAGAGAAATGAATGAGTGCCAGGATCCAGCGTGAGGTTTGCTCCAGGAGTACCAAATGCAAGCACTGCAGAGCATTTACTGGCCTTGAAACTTTACACCACACCACATTTCCCTGATGATCTCCACAGCTTAAAGATGGGGTTGGGGTTGGCTTGGGTTGTTTGTTTTTTTTTGGAGAGGGGAGGAGGAGGAGGGGAAGGGCACACTGGAAGTCTAAAACTAACTTGCAATAGTTAAGAACATTAAACAGTAAGAAAACTTTTAATGATGAATGCATGATGAGCATGACCACCCACATCATAACATCAGAGCTGAGACTGGGCCAGGAAAAGAGGGGGAAAAAAAAAAAGAAAAAGGAAGGAAAAAAGGAATCTGAATGTGCCCTGAATGGGCCCAATGTCTGTTAGACCTCTGTGGGTGAGGACTTCAAAGGCAGAGTCTCTGCTGCCCAAGGGCATCTCTGCAGCCCTAAGGAGGCTTCTGCAAAGCCTCACCAGGAGACAAGAGGCAACTGGAGGTAAGCAGGCAGCAGCTTCATACCCCAACCAGCCAACCCTGCTCAGAACTGCCAGCAGCTCCTCACTGCTGGGCAACCTCAGCCCGGGGCTGGCCCTGCCTGTCCCTGCTGGGCAACCTCAGCCCGGGGTTGGCTCTGCCTGTCCCTGCTGGGCAACCTCAGCCCGGGGTTGGCTCTGCCTGTCCCTGCTGGGCAACCTCAGCCTGGGGCTGGCCCTGCCTGTCCCTGCTGGGCAACCTCAGCCCGGGGCTGGCCCTGCCTGTCCCTGCTGGGCAACCTCAGCTTGGGGCTGGCTCTGCCTGTCCCTGCTGGGCAACCTCAGCCTGGGGCTGGCCCTGCCTGTCCCTGCTGGGCAACCTCAGCCTGGGGCTGGCTCTGCCTGTCCCTGCTGGGCAACCTCAGCCCGGGGCTGGCTCTGCCTGTCCCTGCTGGGCAACCTCAGCCCGGGGCTGGCCCTGCCTGTCCCTGCTGGGCAACCTCAGCCTGGGGCTGGCTCTGCCTGTCCCTGCTGGGCAACCTCAGCCCGGGGCTGGCCCTGCCTGTCTCTGCTGTCACCTCTGCAGCTGTAATGAGGTTTTGCAGAAGTCCCACCAAGAAAGAAGAAGGATAATGAGACCCTGGCACAGGTTGCCCAAAGAAGCTGTGGAAGCTCCAAGCCTGGAATTTGACCCAGAGACATCAGATTTGCCTCTTACCACCCACAGCAGGAAAGTTTTGGAGTTGGTTTGGTTTTTTTTTTCCCTGGGTTTTTTCTTTCTTTTTCTTTCTTTCATTTTTTTTCCCTGGGTTTTTTCTTTCTTTTTCTTTCTTTCATTTTTTT
>VWZE01018775.1:104919-115280 GCA_013396675.1 Eubucco bourcierii
GTGGGGGGGGTGGGAAATAAAATCAATGTGTTGCTGCCTTTCTCCAGGAGAAATCTGTGAGGGTTCAGCAGCAGGCAGCTGACTGCAGCTCTCCAGCCACCAGATCCTCAGCTGCACTTAGAATGCCTCAACTCTGCTCAGGTCAGCACTGGGTCAGAGTCACACAATGGGTTGGCTTGGAGGGGACCTTAAAGGTCACCCAGCTCCAGCTCCCTGCCATGAGCTGTGCCACCCTGGGCGCTGCAGCCCAGCCCCCAAGCTGTGCCACCCTGGGCACTGCAGCCCAGCCCCCAAGCTGTGCCACCCTGGGCGCTGCAGCCCAGCCCCCAAGCTGTGCCACCCTGGGCACTGCAGCCCAGCCCCCAAGCTGTGCCACCCTGGGCGCTGCAGCCCAGCCCCCAAGCTGTGCCACCCTGGGCACTGCAGCCCAGCCCCCAAGCTGTGCCACCCTGGGCGCTGCAGCCCAGCCCCCAAGCTGTGCCACCCTGGGCACTGCAGCCCAGCCCCCAAGCTGTGCCACCCTGGGCGCTGCAGCCCAGCCCCCAAGCTGTGCCACCCTGGGCACTGCAGCCCAGCCCCCAAGCTGTGCCACCCTGGGCGCTGCAGCCCAGCCCCCAAGCTGTGCCACCCTGGGCACTGCAGCCCAGCCCCCAAGCTGTGCCACCCTGGGCGCTGCAGCCCAGCCCCCAAGCTGTGCCACCCTGGGCACTGCAGCCCAGCCCCCAAGCTGTGCCACCCTGGGCGCTGCAGCCCAGCCCCCAAGCTGTGCCACCCTGGGCACTGCAGCCCAGCCCCCAAGCTGTGCCACCCTGGGCGCTGCAGCCCAGCCCCCAAGCTGTGCCACCCTGGGCACTGCAGCCCAGCCCCCAAGCTGTGCCACCCTGGGCACTGCAGCCCAGCCCCAAGCTGTGCCACCCTGGCTACTGCAGCCCAGCCCCCCAACTGTGCCACCCTGGGCACTGCAGCCCAGCCCCCAGCTGTGCCACCCTGGCTACTGCAGCCCAGCCCCCAGCTGTGCCACCCTGGCTACTGCAGCCCAGCCCCCCAACTGTGCCACCCTGGGCACTGCAGCCCAGCCCCCAGCTGTGCCACCCTGGGCACTGCAGCCCAGCCCCCAGGCTGTGCCACCCTGGCTACTGAAGCACCAGGAGGGGGCACAGGCAGCACCGGGGGTGGGGTATGGGCAGCACCAGGGGGCACAGGCAGCAGAGGGTGCTCTTGGTATTTGCATGGCACCCTCAAACCCACCAGAATCCCCCCCCAAGGCAGAACACAGAAGGGCTGAAGAGAAGAAGATGGCTGTGGGCTGAGTCAGAGGGATGAGAGCAGCAATTCTCTGTCTCACAGAATGTCAGAGGTTGGAAGGGACCTCCTGAGCTCATCCAGTCCAACCTCCTGCCAGAGCAGGGGCACTCAGGGCACACAGGAACACACCTGGGTGGGTTTTGCAAGTCCCCAGAGGAGGAGACTCCACAACCCCTCTGGGCAGCCTGCTCCAGGCCTCCAGCACCCTCACACCAAACAACTTTCTCCTCACACTGAGGTGGAACCTCCTGTTTAAAGCTCCAGCTTGTGCCCACTGTTCCCTGTCCTATCACTGGGCACCACCAAACAGAGCCTGGCACCTTCATCCTGACACCCACCCCTCAGATATTCATAGCCATGATCAGGTCCCCTCTCAGCCTTCTCTCCTCCAGACTAAGCAGCCCCAGGGCTCTCAGCCTTTCTCCACAGCAGTTCCAGTCCCTTCCTCATCCTCACAGCCTCCTCTGGTCTCTCTCCAGCAGATCTCTGTCTCTCTTGGACTGGGGAGCCCAAAACTGGACACAGGATTGCAGCTGTGGCCTCACCAGGGCAGTGTAGAGGGAGAACCTTGACCTGGCCACACTTCTCCTCATGCACCCCAATGGGTACCTGAAGATCTAACCCCCACCAGAGACACTCAGGTCAGGGTGCACCTACCTTTGTGATTCCCAAGACACCAATGTTAGGGCTGGAGGAAGTGGATCCATTCCCTGTCCCAAATACTCCATCCAGGACACAGGAGAGACCCTCAATGAAAATCCCTCTGCAAATCACAAACGAAGAGTCAAACCTGGCTGAGTGTAGACTCCCTTTAGACAATGCTTTGACTGCAGCCCAGCTGGGGGCAGGCTCAGGCACCTGTCCTGAGTTCATGGTTCAAGCTCCAGCACATCTGGGAGCCCAGCAACAGAGCTGAGTTCTGTGCCTTTGCCACCCAAGGTTTTAAGATGAGGAAACCACAAAGTAACCAAACTGAACACAGAGCTGCTCCTTAGCCCTACAACTCTACTGCAGGTGAGCTTCACAGGTCTCATGGCTGGAAGGGATCTCCGAGATGATCCCTACCACAGGCAGGGACACCTCTGCCTGCAGCCCAGCACACAGCTGCCTGATGGGCTGCAGGAGGGCACTGCTGGCTCCTGGGGAGCTCCTCAGCACCCAGCACCCCCAAGTCTCTTTCCTCAGGGCTGCTCTCAGCCCACTCTGCACCCAGCCTGGATTTGTGCCTGGGGTTGGGCTGACCCAGCTGCAGGACCTTGCACTGTGACTTGTTGAGCCTGATGCAGGTTCTGACTCCAGAACTGACTTACAGTTCTGTTCCTAGGGGAAACTGCACCACGAACTTCCATGGGCTCCAGCAGGAACAGGACTGAGCTTCCAATGCTCCATTTGCAACAAAATAATTCCCCATGACAATTGCATCTTTCACTTCTGCCCCTTGGCCTCTGTGCTTCACTAAACTGTAACCTTCCAGTCAGAGCACATTCCTGTCCCACCCCAAGGCAAAGGGAACAGAAGGAAGGAGCCTGGGACATGCACAAATGTTTCTTTTTTCCCCCCACATACCTGTTTATTGCATGGATGGGTGGAGGGGGGGCACAGGACAGCCTGGCACAGGCATAGTAATCTCCTATGGACTCGATGATGCTGGCGACGACGGCGCTGAGCATCCCGATCACCCCCGCAGCTGAGATGGTTGGCAGCCCCCACTGAACTGTGAAGGACACAACACTGAAACCTCCTGTGCCACAGCAGGCAGTTCAGCTATCAAAACACAGAGCAACTGCATGGAAACACAGCAGTGGGTGAGGTGGGAGCAGAGCTCCAACAGCATCAAGTCCCTGAGCTGAGGCAGCACTGCCCCAGGGCAGCACCAAGCTCTGGCCCTCAGCACCACAGCTCCAGGCTCTGAAACTCCTCCAGGGATGGGGACTCCACCACTGCCCTGGACAGCCTGGGCCAGGCCTGGACAACCTTTCTGGGGAAGAAATTGTTCCTCATGTCCAACCTAACCCTCCCCTGGCACAATTTCAGGCCATTCCCTCTCATTCTATCACCTGATACTGGGGACAGGAGACCAATCTCTGCCTGGCTCCAACCTCCTCCCAGAGAGTTGCAGAGAGCAATGAGGTCTGTTCTCATCCTCCTTTTCTCCACACTGAATGATCCCAGGTCCTCCAGCTGCTCCCCCCCAGCCCTGTTCTCCAGACCTTTCCCCAGCTTTGTTACCCTGCCCTGGCCCTGCTCCACCTCCTCAATGTCCTTGGAGCAAGGAGCCCAAACCTGAGCACAGGACTCAAGTTGTGGCCTCCCCAGTGCTGAGTACAGGGAGACAGTCCCTGCCCTGCTCCTGCTGTGGCCCTGGGCACCCTGCTCTAGTTGAAGGTGCCCCTGCTGACTGCAGGTGGGTTGGTCAAGATGCCCTCTGAGGGTCTCTTCCAGCCTGATGCCATCTGTGAATCTTTAATGGGATCAGCAAACTCCCCTCACAGGAACATGGTCTGTTAGCAAGCTCAAGGGGATGAAAGGAGCAAAGGGAAAAGTGCCCAACCAACTGCTTTGATCCTGCTTGGAAAAAACCCAAACCCCCTCTAAACCTCACCAAAAGACAAAGCAAGAAATTCCTGCAGTTGAGAAGGAAGGAATCTGAATAAAACCAAAAAAAAAAAACCCCAACTCTGGCCAGGGAAGATCACTTCATTAGCACTGCTCTAAAAACCCTCAGCCTGTGCTTCCAAGTCGAGCCCACCAAAGGCAACAGCACACATCCAGCCATGGGCACTGCACCAACACCTTCCCCCTTCTACATTTCTGTAGAAGAGGAAAATAAGATTAATTTAAGCCTCTAAAAACCACAAAACAAAAAAAAAACAACCACCAAAAAAAAGCCCAAACCCAACCCAGACCCCAAGAACTTGGCAGCTTTTCCACAGCAATTGGCCTGGTTGCTTTTATCTCTCTGAAACAGATGAGCCTCTCCCAACAAAAGGAACTTTTAAGTCACACAAAGGTGAATGAACAAAGCAGCAGCAGTGGGAAAGGTCTAAGCAGGGTGGAGAAGTTCTCCTCTTCTTCTTTCCCCAAAGCTTCTATTGTCCACCCTGCCAGGGCTGCTTTGCAGCTGGCTTCCATTAAGGACTAATGAGAGCTAAAGCCTAAGGAAAACCACAATGAGCTGCATCATGACAAGGCAGTGGGAGTGCCAAAAATGTCTCTTTAGCCTACTCCAGCAGAGGGTTGTTATTACTATGATCATTGCTATTATTACTACTATTGATAGTAGATTTTGTTATAGATCAGATTATGCTGCAGTAAGTACAGAAACACTGAATGGGTTGGGTTGGAAGGGACCTTCAAGACCATCCAGCCCCAACCCCCCTGCCATGGGCAGGGACAGCTCCTGCCAGCACAGATTGCTCATGGCCTCATCCAGCCTGGCCTTGAACACCTCCAGGGGCATCCACAGCCTCCCTGGGCAACCTGGGCCAGAGTCTTCCCACCCTCAGGGGGAAGAATTTCCTCCTAAAGTCCAATCTCAATCCAACTTCTCCTAGTCTGAAGCCATCATCCCTTGTCCCATCACTCCCAGCCCTTGTCAAAAGTCCCTCCCCAGCTCTCCTGCAGCCCCTTCAGGTAGCTCTAAAGTTGCTCTAAGGTCTCCCTGGGACCTTCTCTTCTGCAGCCAACAGCCCAAACTCTCCCAGCCTGTCTTTGCAGCAGCTTTGTGGTCATCTTCACCACATCCTCTGGACCTGCTCTAACAGTTCTGTGTCCTTCTTGTGCTGCTTTTATGGAAATAATATCCAAAAGAATATCCAAAAATATCCCCCCCAAAACCCCAGGAAAAATGTCTGCCATATGTCCAGTGCCAGCTCAGTTCTTCCATGTTGAGGCCCCCAGCCCCCACCCTGTGTCTCTGCACAGTCCCCACCCATGACAACTTTAGGTCAGTGCATGTCAGAATGCAGCACTGAGAGAGTCACAGAATGAAGCAGGCTGGAAAAGAGCTCTGAGCTCACTGAGTCCAACCTCACCTGAGCCTTCCAATGAGCTCACCCCTGGCACTGAGTGCCTCATGCAGCCTCCTCCTGAACACCTCCAGGCATGGGCACTCCACCACCTCCCTGGGCAGCCCATTCCAGTGCCAATCTCTCTCTCTCTGGCAACAACTGCTTCCTAACACCCAGCCTGAACCTGCCCTGGCACAGCTTGAGGCTGTGTCCTCTTGTTCTGTCCCTGGGTGCCTGGCAGCAGAGCCCAACCCCAGCTGGCTACAACCTCCCTGCAGGGAGCTGCAGAGAGCAATGAGCTCTGCCCTGAGCCTCCTCTCCTGCAGGCTGCACACCCCCAGCTCCCTCAGCCTCTCCTCACAGGGCTGTGCTCCAGGCCCCTCCCCAGCCTTGCTGCCCTTCTCTGGGCACCTTCCAGCACCTCAACATCTCTCTTGAATTGAGGGGCCCAGAACTGGGCACAGCACTCAAGGTGTGGCCTGAGCAGTGCTGAGCACAGGGGCACAAGAACCTCCCTGCTCCTGCTGCCCACACTGCTCCTGAGTCAGGCCAGGAAGCCATTGTCCTTCTTGGCCACCTGGGCACACTGCTGGCTCCTGTTCAGTTGCTACCAACCAGCACCCCCAGGTCTCTCTTTGCCTGGTTGCTCTCAGCCACTCTGTCCCCAGCCTGTGGCACTGCTTGGGGTTGTTGTGACCCACGTGCAGAGCCTGGCACTGGGTTAAATCTCATGGTGAGAAAAGCAGGAAGGCTCCTGAAGAGAAGAGAAAGGAAGGTGAGAGGCAGAGCAGTGGAGAAGCAGCCCCTGGAGCCTCCCATACTTACAGGGATAGGGAACCTTGAACCATGGAGCTACCAGCAGCACCCCGCGGCGCGCGTCGGTGCGGGCGTAGAAGCCGTACTTGGAGCTGTCGGGGGGGAAGACATCTGTCACTGTGAAGATGAAGCACAGCAGCCAGGAGACCAAGATAGCCAAAATGATCTGTGGAAGAGGAGAAACCAAGCTGGGTAAAATGAACTCCCCCTGGCACTGCTCACCTGCAGCCAACGAGTGCTGCAGAGAGGGTCTGGCAGGCACAGGGCAGAGCGAGAGCTCGAGGGCACTGCGAGCTCTGAGCACACAGAACAGCCTGGAGTACAGCTCCTGGGATGCCTGCAGCCACTCCTGGGGTCCTCGAGGGAGGAGGGACATGGACCTGATGGAGGAGGCCCAGAGGATGTGGTGAAGGTGATCACAAAGCTGGAGAACCTCTGCTGTGGGGACAGGCTGGGAGAGTTGGGGCTGCTCAGCCTGGAGAAGGCTCCAGGCAGAGCTGAGAGCTGCAGTTCAGTATCTGCAGGGCACCT
The DNA here is from genome assembly GCA_013396675.1 of Eubucco bourcierii. Classification (NCBI taxonomy): domain Eukaryota; kingdom Metazoa; phylum Chordata; class Aves; order Piciformes; family Ramphastidae; genus Eubucco; species Eubucco bourcierii. The sequence goes on from VWZE01018775.1 coordinate 111,582, forward strand.
CCAGGCTGGGGAGGGACTGCTCAGAAGGGCCTGTGGGGACAGGCCAAGGGCAATGGTTTGGAACTGCAGCAGGGCAGGGTTAGGTAGGAAGTTGTGCACAGAGAGGGTGGTGAGACACTGGCACAGGCTGCCCAGGGAGGTGGTTGAGGTCCAACCCTGGAGACATTCAAGATCAGACTGGATGTGACCCTGGGCAGCCTGCTCTGGCTGGAGGTGTCTCTGCTGAGTGCAGGGAGTTGGACAAGATGCCCTTGGAGGGTCCCTCCCAACTCACTACAATCTGTGAATGAGTCTCCATCAGAGCCAGGAACTGGTAGGGCTCCACCAAGGCTGCTCCCTGTGGCAAATGAGCTTCCAACCCCCCCTGAAGCTTTTCCAGATTCACAGACTGCACTGGGTTAGAAGTGACCCTCAAAGGTCATCTTGTCCAATCCCCCTGCACTCAGCAGGGACACCTCCAACTCAAGCAACTGCCTCACCTTTGTGATTTACTGTGTTAAGAAAAACCACAACCAAGAGAAAAGCCAAACCCCAAAAGTGAAGTTCTGAGGTTGTTTTGCCAACTGAAGGAGAAGTTGAAGCACTTACAGGGAACATCTTGAAGAGCTGCAGCCTGTATGCTGTCCATCCTTTCTTGGATTTGTAGATGGGTAAGGGGAATTTGACATTCCTGGCATACTGAGAGAACAACAAGACCAGGAAAATAGTCCTGGGGAAATAAGAGAGGGGTGGGACAAGAGGAGGAGGTTGTTAGCACCACTGTGACTGACAAAAATCCCAGCAGGGCAAGAGAGGGATTCTGCCCCTTGGCTCTGCTCTGCTGAGTCCCCACCTCCAGTCCTGCCTCCAGCTCTGCTGTCCTCAGCAGGAGGAGGACTCAGAGCTGCTGGAGTGAGGCCAGAGGAGGCCACAAAGATGCTGCCAGGGTTGGAGCAGCTCTGCTGTGGGCACAGGCTGAGGGAGCTGGGGGGGTGCAGGCTGCAGAGGAGAAGGCTCCAGGGGGACCTCAGAGCTGCTGCCAGGGCCTGAAGGGAGCCTGCAGGAAGGCTGCAGAGGGACTTGTGCTGAGGGGGTCTGAGCCAGCCCAAGGGGCAATGGTTTGGAGCTGAGGCAGAGCAGGGTTAGAGTGGGGCTGAGGAAGTGCTTCAGTATGAGAGTGGTGAGAGCCTGGCACAGGCTGCCCAGGGAGGCTGTGGCTGCCTCCTCCCTGGGGGGTGTTCAAGGCCAGGCTGGATGAGACCTTGAGCAGCTGAATCTAGTTGAGAAGTGTCCCTGGGCATGGTGGAGAGGTCAGAGCAGATGAGCTCTGAGGTCCCTTCCAACCTGAGCCATTCTAGGATTCTGTGACATCCTTCTCAGCACAAACCTGTTCAGGCTCTCCAGAGCCAGAATCTCCCTGGACAGTTTGCATGCAGCACAAGAGAAGGCAGCAGCAGACAGAGAGGCAGCAGCAGACAATGCATTCAAATCAATTATTGGTCCACAAAACCCAAATCAGGGTAATTTGTATTCTGAAGTGCTGCCAAAGCAGCCCAGCAGCAATCAGGGAAATCATAGAATGGGAAGGTTGGAAGGGACCTCAAGGATCAACCAGTTCCAACCCTCTGCCATAGGCAGGGACACCTCCCACTAGTGCAGGTCACTCAAGGCCTCATCCAACCTGGCCTTGAACACCTCCAGGGAGGTTGTGGAGCACAGAAGAAGACCTCCAGGGAGGTTGTGGAGCACAGAAGACCACCTTCAGGGAGGTTGTGGAGCACAGAAGCACCCAACGTGATCAAAGATCACGTTGGGTGCTTCTGTGCTCCACAACCTCCCTGGGCAACCTGTGCCAGTCTCTCCCCACCCTCACTGCAAACAACTTCCTCCTAACATCCACTTTCAATCTCCCCTCTGACACTTCAAACCCATTCCCCTTATCCTGCCATTCCAAGCCCTTCTCAATAGTCACTCCCCAGCCTTCCTGCAGCCCCCTTCAGATCCTGGAAGGTCACTCCAAGCTCTCCTGGAAGCCTTCTCCTCTCCAGGCTGCAGAGTCCCAACCCTCTCAGCCTGTCCTCAGAGCAGAGCAGGAAAATGGATCAGACTCCAGAAAGCTCTTCAGAGCTCAGCAGCCATCAGCAGGAGGCTGCACTGCTCTGCCTGTTCCTTCTGCACTCAGGCTCTGCCTGTCCAGCTCTGCTCATCACAAAGGTTGCTGCCTGCAAGAGGAAACAGGAGAGCTGGAGGCCAGTTTAGACCTCATTTTGCATTTCCAGATTTGCACAAAACTGCCAAGCACTTGAAAAATGTCTGTCGAGGGAAAATTCTTTCTCCTTAAAGAGTTGAAAATCCTCTTAAGAATCTCAATTATTTTTGCCTTGGAGTAGCCTTCCAGGATCTGAAGGGGGCTGCAGGGGGGCTGGGGAGGGACTATTGACAAGGTCTGGTAATGCCAGGACAAGGAGCAATGGGTTTGAAGTGGCAGAGGGGAGATTGAAAGTGGATGTTAGGAAGAAGTTGTTTGCAGTGAGGGTGGTGAGAGACTGGCACAGGTTTGCCCAGGGAGGTTGTGGAGCACAGATTGAGAGTGGTGAGACCCTGGCACAGGTTGCTCAGGGAGGCTGTGGAGCACAGGTTGAGGGTGGTGAGACCCTGGCACAGGTTGCTCAGGGAGGCTGTGGAGCACAGGTTGAGGGTGGTGAGACCCTGGCACAGGTTTGCCCAGGGAGGTCTTCTTCTGTGCTCTACAACCTCCCTGAAGGTCTTCTTCTGTGCTCCACAACCTCCCTGAAGGTGTTTAACACCAGGCTGGATCAGCCCCTGAGCACCCTATGCTGGTGCCCACCACAAGGGAGGTTGGCACTGAATGATCTTCGAGGTCCCTTCCAACCTTTACCATTCTCTGATTCTATCTCGCCCTGAAGAGCTTTAAATTGAGCAAACTAAAGCCCCTCCAAACCAAGCTCCTGTTCAGCTGCAGTTCACCACCAGGAACTCAAGTTTCCTCCAGTTTTTTGGTGCCTCATGCATTGTGCATTCCCTCCCTCCCCCTCCCAGCCAAAATTGCTCAGCTTTAAAGATGAATCCAACTCCACAGCTAAGAAAAAAATGAAACAAAACCCCAAACTAAAAAGCCAGGGCAGGTTGTTCAGCTCTGAAACAGCCAAACTCAGTTTTGCTTGGAAAAGGCTGCCCAGAGAGTCAAGCTGACTGCAACAGCAAAGCTCTGCTGAAATCTGAGCTGATGTTTTTTATCAGCTGACTTTAAAAATAAGGCAAAAAAAAAAAAAGGTAGGATTTTAATCCTCTCTCCCTCCAAGGATCAGTTTCAGGCTGTAAGGAACAAAACAGAGCTTTATTCTCCCCTGGAGCTGCAGGAACAAAGAACCCTGCACAAGGAGAGAGTCACTCACAGCCTTTGCCACCCCCCTCCCAGAACATCAGCAGGCCAAAAGCATCTTCTTAGCCTTGCTTACAGGAAGGGCTTTGGCCTCTCTCCCAAAGGCTGTTAGAGAAAGATGGGCACTGCTCCCTGCCAGCAGCTACCCCACCAGGCCCTGAGGACAGGAGCCTCTGGACTGGAGATAAAGAAGAAATTCTTGGCAGTGAGGTTGGGGAGAGAGTGGACACAGGTTGAGGGTGGTGAGACCCTGGCACAGGTTTGCTCAGGGAGGTTGTGGAGCACAGGTTGAGGGTGGTGAGACCCTGGCACAGGTT
>VWZE01018775.1:115744-131014 GCA_013396675.1 Eubucco bourcierii
ATAGATCAAATTATTTGAGCCTGGCACCTGCAGACCAAATGAGGTCAGGGAACATTATTTGGGTAGCTGAGAATCCTGTCAAAGAGCATCTGCAGGAGAGCAGCTCTGGCACAGGTTGCACTCTGCTGTGCCAGGCAGCAGTGCAGCACTTCTGCCTCAAGCCCAGACAATTTCAAGTGCCACATCAAGTCATTCTGGAGTGGCTCTGCATGGCTGTGGAGCCCTTTCCAACACTCCAGTGCACATTTTTGTGTGGCAGGAGCCAGCAGTACTGTCTGGGCCACATTTAAATCCTCATCCTAAATGGATTGATTTCCTTTTTTTTGGTTTATTTTTTTTTTATCCCCATCTGCAAAATGTCAACTTCAATTCTACATTTCCATGTCCAGTCCAACAAAAGGCTGCTGGATTGATTTAACATTAGCCCTAACTTGCAGAGAATTTGTTGTACAGGAAAAGAAAACCTTCCTTTGGCTCAGCTGCTTGATGTAAGAGCTACAGAAGTATTCCTGATGCCAACATCCAAGAGAATTAAAGAGCTCTTTCCATCATAAGCTGCACTCACAGAATGCTTTGCTTGTTCAAAGTGCTGTGCAAAGGGATTAGGCAGAGCAGAATCAATCCAATCACAGAACCACTGAATGGTCTGGGTTGGAAGGGACCTCAAAGATCATCCAGCTCCAGCCCCCTGCCACAGGCAGGGTCACCTCCTGCTGGCCCAGGTTGCTCAAGGCCTGGTCCAGCCTGGCCCTTGCATGAGTGGAGTTCAGGTGAACTGAGAATTGGCTGCAACCCTTCACTACTCTCCTGATCCATCCCTGCTGGCTTTAGTTAAGATTTTACCTCTGAGCAGGGCTGCAGAAGCACTGAAAGGTGGGACAGATGATGGTAAATAGACTCCAGCTGCTTCCAGAGCCAGCAGCTGGTTGCCATACACTGAGCAGAGCAATTCCCTGGGATTCCCTTCAGCCAGGTCCCTCTCTCCACACTCTGCTTCCCATCCCTCTCTGCCTGCTGAGTCACAGCACCTCACAGCAAGCTTTTGTCTCCTCTTCACCTCATTCTGTCATTCCCCTTCACACCACTAAGAGCAATTCTCTGTTCTGCCTGGCAGCTCCAGCTGCAGAAGCAGGAGTGCCACACTCTGGAATTCACTCCAAAAGCCTTTTTGTCTCCTGAGCAGGAATCTGTCTGCATCTGCCCCAGGACTGATGGCACTCACAGAATGGGAAGGTTGGAAGGGACCTCAAGGATCAGCCAGTTCCAACTCCCTGCCATAGGCAGGGACACCTCCCACTAGTACAGGTCACTCAAGGCCTCCTCTCCTCCAACTTCTCCTTGAACACCTCCAGGGGCCTCTTCAGGAACTCCACCTCCTCAGGAACTCTTGGTTGCTGGTAAGCAAACCAGGAACACTGAACCAGCCACTTCTGCCAGTGGTGTTTGCTGCTGCAGAGTGAGGAACACAGACAAGAGCAGCATGAAAGCAGAAATGTTCACTCATCTCTGCAGCACTGAGCTAGCCCCAGCCAAGGGCTTCACTCTGCCCTGGGGATGCCACAGCTGGAGCACTGTGTGCAGCTCAAGAAGGGCAGGGACATGCTGGAGAGGGGACAGAAAAGGGCTACAAAGAGGAAAACTTCTCTGATCTTAATGCTGATTCATCCTTTGTGCTGCTGGGTCAGAGCTCTGGAAATCATTGGCAGCTGGAGGGGACTGGAACCTCTCTGTGATGGGTAAAGGCTGAGAGAATTTGGGCTGCTGAGGCTGGTAAAGAGCAGCCCAAGAGGGAAATCTCATCAGTGCTGATCAATACTTCACAGAGTGAGTGCCAGGGGGATGGGGCCAGGCTTTGTGCAGTGGTGCCCAGGACAAACCTGAACACCAGAAGCTCCATCTGAGCAAGAGGTGGAACTCAGTGAGACACTGGTACAGGTTGCCCAGGGAGGTTGTGGAGCACAGAAGAAGACCTCCAGGGAGGTTGTGGAGCACAGAAGCTCCTCCAGGGGGGTTGTGGAGCACAGAAGAAGACCTCCAGGGAGGCTGTGGAGCACAGAAGCACCGAACGTGATCAAAGATCACGTTCGGTGCTTCTGTGCTCCACAGCCTCCCTGAGCAACCTGTGCCAGAGTCTCTCCCACCCTCACTGTCAAGAACTTCTTCATCTCCACCCTAAATCTCCCCTCCTCAAGCTTAAATCTGCTGTCCCTATCCCCAAACATCCTCCTGACCTCAGCCACCCTCACTCTCCCCCTGCTGTTTCACTGCAGCGCTGAGCAGTCTCCAGTTTATCCCTGGTGCTCCAGAGCTCAGTCCCTCCTACTCTGCCCTGGTGAGGCTGCATCTGGAGCACTGTGTTCAGTTCTGGGCTCCCCAGTTCAAGAAGGATATGGAATTGCTTGAGAGAGTCCAGCACAGAGCCACAAAGGTGGTGCAGGGAATGGAACAGCTCTGTTAGGAGCAGAGCCTGAGGGAGCTGGGGCTGTGCTGCTGGGAGGAGAGGAGCCTGAGAGGTGACCTCAGCCATGGGTGTCAATGTGTGCAGGGTGAGTGCCAGGAGGCTGGAGCCAGCTCTGCTGGGTGATGCCCAATGCCAGCCCAAGGGGCACTGGGTGGAAGCTGAGGCAAAGGAAGTTTCATGTAAACATGAGGAGGAATTTTTTCCCTGTGAGAGTGGCAGAGCCCTGGCACAGGCTNCTAAACTTCCCCTGGCACAGCTTGAGACTGTGTCCTCTTGTTCTGCTGCTGCTTGCCTGAGAGAAGAAAGCAACCTCCTCCTGGCTACAAGCACCCTTCAGGTAGCTGGAGACAGCAAGAAGGTCTCCCCTGAGCCTCCTCTTCTCCAGGCTAACCAATCCCAGCTCCCTCAGCCTCTCTCCATAGGGCTGTGCTCCAGGCCTCTCCCCAGCCTCGTTGCCCTGATATGTATAATGTGGTGTAGGAGACCCTGGTCTGGCAGGGAGATTGGACTGGATGAGCTTTGAAGGTCCCTTCCAGCCCCGCCATCCTGTGTGAAAGAGACCCCAGGAGCTGTGTTTGTACAAACACCTCGGGGCTGATCGAGCCAACATTGATTTCTCTCCTCTCTCCAAACTGTTGCCCCCCAGAGGGCTGAGCCAGAGCCCCCTCAGCAGTACTTACAACATGGCAATACCCCAGTGTTTGCCTGCTCTCTCTCCAGCAGCCTGGAAGCCTGAGAGGCCGATGAGGGCCACGGTGGGGGTGATGGTGAGGGGTCCGATGTAGCGCAGCAGGGCGCCGGGCAGGCCGAGCAGACCGATCAGCACCTCGATCAGGGAGGACATGATAATAGCACCTTGGATCTGAACACACAAGAAGGGGAGGGGGGGGAAAGGAGCCAAGTTCAGTCAAACCCTTCCCAGCAAACCTCAGCCATTATCTCATTTTATTTTCTGCTCTGGATTACAAACTGCAGTTAAAAGAATTCAGTGACACAGAAGGACTCAGCCAATTGGTCGTTGGTTTGGTTTTGGTTTGGGGTTTTTATTTTTTCCCATCATCAAAACAGCTCACAATTGGTTAAGTGACTTTTATTGCTTAAGCATAACACTTATTGGTTTTCTCCACAAAACTATTCCACAACAGACCAGTGGGCCAGTCTGGTAGTTGTGTGGAAAGCACATCACACTGTCAGACAGGAGACCTGGGTTCCAGGCTAACCTTTAAGCTCTCAGATCGAACCGGCAAGGGTTGCTGGCGCCACGGAGGTGATGCTCCTAGCTCCTAGGGGCAGAGTGTGTGCTGCATTGTTCACAAGTGCTCCTTAGAAGCTGGTATAGAGCAGCGTTGTGGTCTCAGGAGACTGTCAGCCCTCTTGGCTGCAGGGCTCTTGGCAGGATGTAGCTATGGTTTGAACATGGGGAAGAGAGAGGGGTTGTTTTTAATTAAGAAAAAGCTTGCAGCCCAAAGCAACGGGATGGGAGATAAATTCCATGACACACGCCTTGGTTTGGACTCCTCTATCTACCACTCTTGGTGTGGTGCCTGGGCACAACCCTCAGCCTGGGCTCTGCAGGGCGTGACGGAGGTCAGAACTGCACTGCTGCCGGTGGAGAAGGAGCTGGATCTGCTCCGGCAAACAATCAAGGCCTTAGCAGAACAGGCTCCGACTCCAGGACACCTGGGGATGCCCTGGGGGTGCTAAGTGCACATTCACCTTCCACGGGGCAGCCTGCTGGAGAGTGACAGCAGGCAGGGGCCTGGGAGCAGCTGAAGTGCTGCCAGGGAGCAGGAAGCACCAAGTGCCAGGAGCAGAGTTCGTCTGGGGCGTGCATTTACCGCACGGCTCTCGGAATGTGGTCACTAACTCCTGGAATTCTCTGTCCAGCACTGACCAAGTCGACAAGGTGAAGACTTCCATGGAATGAGCACAGGAGTACATTCGAATGGAAATTGCAGTGAGAGGAGAAATTAGCAACTCAAAAGACGAGAACACACAGATGGGTGGGTGAGAAACTCAACTGGAATGGGACAGAGCAAGAGCGAAAGGCTGCTCCCACATTACCTCTCGGATTCTGGGGTACCAGATGTGCTCCGTGTGAAGCAGCTCTGCTGTTCCATTTGTAACTGTTAGGTCTTACAAAGAGCAGAAGAGAAAGACAAAAAAACACAGAGATTTATTGACTGGTGGCTCAGCACTGCTAGCAGCTAACACAACAGCACAGAATCAGAGAACCCTGCAATGGCTCAGGGACCTCAGACCTCATCTGCTCCAACCTCCCTGCCACAGACAGGGACATCTCCCAGCCAGGCTTGGCTGCTCAAGGCCTCATCCAGGATGGCCTTTGACTCCTCCAGGGAGGGGGAGTCCACAGCCTCCCTGGGTAACCTGCTCCAGTCTCACCACCTTTGTACTGAAGAACTTCTTCCTAAGCTCCAGTCTAAAGCTGCTCTCCCTCAGCTAGGCACCCTCTGGACAAGTCTCTCTGCAGCCTTCCTGTAGGATCCCTTCAGCCCTTGGCAGGCAGCTCTGAGGTGCCACTGGAGCCTTCTCCTCTGCAGGCTGCACCCCCCCAGCTCCCTCAGCCTGTGCCCACAGCAGAGCTGCTCCAGCCCTGGCAGCATCTTTGTGGCCTCCTCTGGCCTCACTCCAGCAGTTCTGAGTTCTCCTGCTGGGGCCAGTAGAGCTGGAGGTAGGACTGGAGGTGAGGTCTGAGCAGAGCAGAGCCAAGGGGCACAATGCCCTCTCCTGCCCTGCTGCCCACACTGCTCTGGTGCAGCCAGCACACAGCTGCCTGCTGGGCTGCAGGAGGGCACTGCTGGGTGCTGGGGAGCTGCTCAGCACCCAACACCCCCAAGACTCTTTCTCCAGGGTTGCTCTTAACCCACTCTGCACCCAGCCCAGATTTGTGCCTGGGGTTGGCCCAAGCCAGATGCAATAAATCTCTCCTGAAGCTGCCTGTGACAGCTGAGCTTTGGTTTACACTGAATGGGAGTTCTGCAGGACTACAAATCAAGGCTGAGGTTCCCTGGGAGCTAACCACTCATTTTAGCCCAAATGGGGAAAAAAAAAAATCTCCCCTTTTTGAAAGTTTGCTCTGTAAGGAGGAGGAGGAAGTTGGAGAGGTTGATCTCTAAGGTCCCTTCCTACCTGAGCCATTCTGTGACTCTCTGAATCCCAATTCTTTTCCCACTCCAGTAAATGGATGGATGAGGAATCACTCAGCTGCACCCCAGGAACTGAGTGCTCCAGCACTTGGTGATCAGCACTTTAGGTCACCTGCTGAAGTATGAAGTGACCCATGGTGATAACCTCATCTGACACCTTCTGAAGGTTAAAGGGTTCAAGAGTAAGACACAGCAAAGGCTCCTCCTGAAAAGCTGAAGTGGTGCCAAAAACTCCTCTGCCATCAGAGGGTATCAGACAGTGAGAGGTGTGTGAGGCTTCACAGAACCACAGAATGGTTTGGGCTGGAAGAGACCTTAAAGATCATCCAGTTCCAAGCCCCTGGCATTAACAAGGACACCTTCTACTGGACCAGGCCTCATCCAACGAGGCCTTGGACATCTTTGCCATATTTCCTGCTCACTCCTTCCAGCTTCTATCCCCCCAAGGTTTGGCACTGAGTCAGATGTCACTCACAGCTGAACAAACACAAGTGACACTTACCTGTACTGTTACATTTCCACTTCTCCAGGGAGAGGATTGCTCTGGCAGGTGCTAAGAAGGCAAAAGCACTTGCTTGGAACAAGGGTAACCTGTTGGGAAGGCAAAGAAGAGCTGCTGATGCCTCTCGGTGTCACTGCGCAGTGCCAGGCTACCAGCTGCAGCTTGGTGGTTAATTGTCCTCCAAACCATCCTGCCTGGGGGGTATGGAGAGTGGGAAACAGAACTGCTGACTGGAGAGAACAGCCACAGAAATACTGAGTGTGGACAAACCAGAGACCCAACAGAGGAAGCACAGAACATGAGAAGTTGGAAGGGAGCTCTGGAGATCATCCAGCCCAACCCTGTGCCAAAGCAGAGCTCCCAGGGCAGGAACACATCTGGGTGGGTTTTGCAAGTCCCCAGAGGAGGAGACTCCACAACCCCTCTGGGCAGCCTGCTCCAGGCCTCCAGCACCCTCACACCAAACAACTTTCTCCTCACGTTGAGGTGGAACCTGCTGGGTTCCAGCTTGTGTCTGCTGTTCCCTGTCCTGTCACTGAGCAGCACCAAACAGAGCCTGGCACCTTCGTCCTGACACCCACCCCTCAGATATTCATAGCCATGATCAGGTCCCCTCTCAGCCTCCTCTCCTCCAGACTAAGCAGCCCCAGGGCTCTCAGCCTTTCTCCACAGCAGAGATGTTCCAGTCACAGCCTCCCCTGGACTCCCTCCAGCAGGTCCTTGCCTCTCTCAAACCCAAGCTATGAAGACACCACCAAGAATGGCTAAAGCAGACACTGATCTGCCTCAGCAGCACAAGGACACAGATGTCCCTTCTGATGCAAGCAGCAGGCTGAGGGTGCAGCCTCCCCCACTCCAGCAGAGGGAAGAGCTGTGGGGAGCGCAGTGCCTGCTGCAGGCTCCAGGCGCAGTCACCCACACCTTGGGCTCGCAGCGTGGGTGTAAAGAGCTATGAGGGTGATAGCAGCAGATTAGATGTTCCAGCTGCCTCCCAACAACAACCACAAAGGCTGCAAGAATCTCAAGAGGACATTCTTAGCATTGGTGTTTCCACTTGCCAACAGCTTTAAGATCTGAAGAGCATCCCCTGGCACCCGGCAGGGCTCTCCTGCACCGCCCCTGGCTTGCACAAGCCTCCAGGGCACCCAGCTGCAGGGCTCAGGCCCTTGGAACTCTTCTATAAATACCAGACTGAAATCAGATTCTCTTCACCAGCAGATCCCAAACTGCAGCCCATGGAACAATTGCTCCTGCAGCTCTCAGTTACTGCCCTGTGCCCATGGCTGGGCTCTGGCACGAAGCCTCCACACCAGGCAAGCAGCAAGGAAGGAAAAAGATCAGGAAAGGAACAAAGAAGGGGAAAGAAAACCCAAAACTGTGGGGAGAGAAGTCCTGCACACACTGAACACCAGGGGAGCCTGGGAAAAAGGAGAGAAGAGATGAAGCTAGAAGCATGTTACTAACAGTAGTTGTAAGGTTTACAGCATGGAGAGAGTTGAGGTAGCACAGACTGAGAGCAGCCAGTCCCAGCCTTGCTCCAGCAGGGCACCCCCAGCAGCCTGCCCAGCAGCACAGGGTTGGCAGCTCTGCACACAAGGAGACTCCACAACCTCTCTGGGCAGCCTGCTCCAGGCCTCCTGCACCCTCACAACAAACAACTTTCTCCTCCTGGGACCCAGTCTGTGCCCACTGCCCCTTGGCACCACTGAGCAGAGTCTGGGCCCAGCCTCTTGCCCCCCATAGCTCCTTCAGCTCTTGCTGAGCACTGCTCAGCTGCCCTCTGGGGCTGCTCTCCTGCAGGCTCTCAGCCCCAGGGCTCTCAGCCTTTGCTCCTGCCAGAGCTGCTCCAGGCCCCTCAGCATCCCTGTGGCTTTCCACTGGGCTCTCTCCAGCCTTTCCCTGTCCCTCTTGAACTGGGGAGCCCAGACCTGGACCTAGGACTTGAGATGTGCTGTGAGTAGGGCAGAGTAGAGGGGGATGAGAACTTCCCCCACCTGCTGGCCCATGCCCCCCAGCAGACCATTGTGGCCTCCTTGGGCCCCAGGGCAGATTGCTGCCTCCCCCCCAGCCTGTACTGCTGCACAAGGGTACCCCACGGGGGAAGGGTCTGGGTCAGGAGCAAAGCAGGGCTGTGAGCCACCTGCAGACTCCACAAACACAGCAGCCAGCTGGGCACACCTCATGCAAGTCCCTGCCAAGCTTCTTCAAGCTCAACTCTAAGCTTTATCTCTGCTAAGAAAGGGTTGGTAGCACCCAGGGCATGATTCACCTTATTTTTCAAGGTGCATTAAGCAAACTGGGCAAGGTGGAGCCCAGGGCAGAATATGTAAAACCTGCAACAAGCTGTTACTGCTCTGTGCCACCCACACAGGACTCTGTGTCCCCCCAGAGATGTTGCAAATACACCCTGCAAACACATTCTCCAGCAATGAAATCAGTTTGGGCCAGACCTGGGTGCAGATTGGGAGGTTTGCAGCACATAAAACACTCTGCTTGCATCAGAGGGTCTTAGAAGGGCTGTCTGAGCTGCCTGCTCAGCCCTGCTGAGGAAGAACTGGGATGGGGAGCAAAAGGGGAAGGAGGCTCAAAACTGCCTTTGTTCTGTCTAGGCAGGAAGGAAAAAAAAAACAAAACTTTTTTTCAGTTTGGTTTTTTAAACTTAGAACTAGGCCAAGGCCAAAGGGATGAGGTTCAAAGCCAAGGGTTGGGTCCTGCTCTTGGCTCACAACAGCCCCAGGAAGGCTCCAGGCTGAGGGCAGAGTGGCTGGAAACTGTCCAGTGGGAAAGGCCTTGGGGGTGCTGGTTTGCAGCAGCTGGAGATGAGCCAGGGGGTGCCAAGGTGGGCAAGGAGGCATCAGCAGCCTGGCCTGAAGCAGCAGTGGTGTGGGCAGCAGGAGCAGGGCAGGGATTGTGCCCCTAGACCAGGCACTGGGGAGGGCACAGTTTGAGTGCTGGGGTCAGGTTTGGGCTCCTCACTGCAAGGACATTGAGGAGCTGGAGCAGGGCCAGAAAGGTGGGGAAGGGTCTGGAGAAGAGCTGGGGAGGGGTAGCTAAGGGAGCTGGGGAGAAAGAGGCTGAGGGGAGACCTCCTGGGGCTCTGCAGCTGCCTGGGAGGAGGCTGGAGAGGGAGTCCTGGGGCTGAGAGCCTGCAGGAGAGCAGCCTCAGAGGGCAGCTGAGCAGTGCCCAGCAAGAGCTGAAGGAGCTCTGGGGGGCAAGAGGCTGGGGCCAGATTCTGCTCAATGGTGCCCAGTGCCAGGCCAAGGGGCAGTGGGCACAGAGTGGACCCCAGGAGGAGAAAGTTGTTTGTTGTGAGGGTGCAGGAGGCCTGGAGCAGGCTGCCCAGAGAGGTTGTGGAGTCTCCTTGTGTGCAGAGCTGCCAACCCTCCCTGGGCACTGTGCTGCTGGGCAGGCTGCTGGGGGTGCCCTGCTGGAGCAGGGTTTGGCCTGGCTGCACTGCAGAGGTCATTTCTCAGCCCTGCCATGCTGGGGCTCTGTGAAACTTCTGATGCAGTGAAACTCCTCAGGAAACGTCTCCATTCCCTTCCCTTGCCAGGCAGCTGTCAGAGTGCTCAGCACAGATGGGCACAGCAACAAAGCTGTGGAGGTGTGAAAGCTGTGGGTGATTGTCTCAGCCACTAATTACCCTGAGGCCTGGCCAAAGCCTTTGGCTCATTACACACTCTGCTAAATAGCTTGAATTCCTCTAATTACTGGGGGGGCCAAACTGATCACAGCTCCACCTCAGAGCTGAGCTAAATCCATCTTTAAGGGCCTTGAAACCCTGGAATTTGACCTCTGGGATCCAGAGTGACTTTACTTGCTCAAATGCTTTGCCCTGGACAGACTTGCCAAGAAATGCTTGAAAACCTTGCCCCAAGCCCATGGCTGCTCCAGCCCATTCCCAACCCTGCACACAGGCAGGAGCCCAGAGGCAGTGTTCAGCAAGGGAAATTTTCTCCTTAAATACAGAATTGTTTGGGTTGGAAAAGCTCTCGGAGTGCAAGCATCACCTAGCAGCACCTTGGGCATCAGAGCACATCCCCGAGGGCCATGGGGTTCAGTTTTGGGCCTGTGCAGGAAGGACTTTGAGGGGCTGGAGCAGGTCCAGAGAAGGGCAACAAAGCTGGGGGAGGGTCTGGAGAGAAGAGGGCTGGGGAGGGTCTGGAGAGAAGAGGGCTGGGGAGGAGGAGGCTGAAGGCAGAGCTCATTGCTCTCTGTGACTCCCTGAGAGGAGGTTGCAGCCAGGTGGGGGTTGGGTTCTCCTGCCAAGGAACAAGAGACAGGACAAAAGGAAATGGCCCCAAGGTGCCCCAGGGGAGGTTTAGGTTGGACCTTGGAAGAAAATTCTTCCCTGAAATGGTTCTCCAAGCCTGGCCCAGGCTGCCCAGGGAGGTGGCTGAATCCCCACCCCTGGAGGTGTTTCCAAGCCCCAGAGCTGTGGTGCTGAGTGCCAGGGCTCAGCCCCAGCCTTGGCAGAGCCAGAGAAGGGTTGGAGTGGATGATCTAAAAGACCTTTTCCAACCCAAACCATTCTGTGACTCCAGGACATTCAAATCTCAGGAAGCATAACAAAAAACACTTCCCCTGCTAAATGGGAGGCAGAAGAGAGCTGGAAGGGCACAGGAGAACCAAACTGCCCTCTGAGCTCCTCCACAGCTCTGTGCTTGGGACAAAATGGGAAGGTGATCACTTCAGTGACCCCAGGCAGGAGACAATCCAGGTTGGATAACAAAATCCTTCCACTTCCAGTCCCTGCCCAGGTCAGCAACCCTTTCATTGCCTACATAAAGCACACATGGAGGAGGTGGGATGGAAAATCCTTCTCACCCCTGCACTACCTGAAGGGGCTACAGGAGAGCTGGGGAGGGACTTGTGACAAGGGCTGGGAGTGACAGGAAGAGGGACAACGGTTTTGAGTTGGGAGAGGAGAGATGGAGAGGGGAGATGAGGGAGAAACTGTTGAGAGTGAGGTTGGGGAGAGACTGGCACAGGTTGAGGGTGGCGAGACCCTGGCACAGGATTGCTCAGGGAGGTTGTGGAGCACAGAAGTGATCTTTGATCACGTTCAGTGCTTCTGTGCTCCACAACCTCCCTGGAGGTGTTCAAGGCCAGGTTGGATGAGACCTTGAGCTGGTGGAGGTGTCCCTGGATGACCTTTAGAGTCCCTTCCAACCCAAATCACTCTGTGACAGGAGAGGTTCAAGGCACCAAAGGTCACAGCTCTGCTGCTGGCTCCTCCTTGTCCATCTCTGGGCCAGCTGCTGCAGGAGCACAAAGGCAGAAAAGATGAACCTGAGCTGGAGGGAGGTTTGGCTGAAAGAAAATACCTTGGGGGAAAGAAAGTTTTCTCTTTCAACAGTGTTCCTTAGGTTGCTGTGTCAGCAGAATGACCTACCCAAGAGCAGGGCCATTCTGTATGCTAAGACAGAAGAAAAATAAAAGTTGGTTTGGGTTTTTTTTTCCCCAAGGACAAAAGGCAAGGAAGGTAACCAAGGATAAAGTAAAATAAAGGTGAGGTTGGAAAACCTCAAGTGTTTGGCAGATGTGTGGGTGAAAAGCTGAGCTACCAACTGCTCTGCCCTCAGCCTGCCTGCTGTACCCTGCTGACAGAACTTCTCCTGCCAGATTCTGCTGCTTGGGTAAACCTCAGGAGGTGGGGAGGTTGTTGGTCTGGTTTCTGTTGGAGTCAGACAAGGGTTTGGGTTGGAAGTGACCTCCAAAAGTATCACAGTCTCACAGTATCACCAAGGCTGGAAGAGACCTCAAAGTTCATCAAGTCCAACCCATTACCACAGCCCTCCAGGCCAGACCATGGCACCAAGTGCCACGTCCAAACCCACCCTGAACACCTCCAGGGACGCTGACTCCACCACCTCCCTGGGCAGCCCATTCCAGCAGTCAGTGACTCTCTCAGGCAACAACTTTCTCCTCACCTCCAGCCTAAACTTCCCCTGGCACAGCTTGAGACTGTGTCCTCTTGTTCTGGTGCTGCTTGCCTGAGAGAAGAAGGTAACCTCCTCCTGGCTACAAGCACCCTGCAGGTAGCTGGAGACAGCAAGAAGGTCTCCCCTGAGCCTCCTCTTCTCCAGGCTAACCAATCCCAGCTCCCTCAGCCTCTCTCCATAGGGCTGTGCTCCAGGCCTCTCCCCAGCCTCGTTGCCCTTCTCTGGACACACTCAAGCACCTCAATGTCCTTCTTCAATGGAGGGGCCCAGAACTGGACACAGGACTCAAGGTGTGGCCTAAGCAGTGCAGAGTCCAGGGGGAGAATGAGCTCCCTGCTCCTGCTGGCCACACTTTTGCTGCTGCAGGCCAGGATGCCATTGGCCTTCTTGGCCACCTGGGCACACTGCTGGCTCATGTTCAGGTGGGTGTCAATCAGCACCCCCAGATCCCTTTCTCTTTGGCTGCTCTCCAGCCACTGCCACCCCAGCCTGTAGCTCTGCATGGGGTTGTTGTGGCCAAAGTGCAGTCCTCCAGTCCAACCCCCCTGAGGTCAGCAGGGAGATCCTCCACTAGATCAGGTTGCTCAGAGCCTTGCTGAGCCTGACCTGGACTATCTCCAGGATCAGAGCCTCAGCCACCTCCCTGGGCAACCTGTTGCTGTGTTCCAGCTCTCTCCTGGTGCAGAGTTTGTTCCTCACATCCAATCTAAATCTGCTCTGCTCTCATTTCAAACCACTGCCTTTGGGAGCAGTCCCTCTGCAGCCTGCTTGTAGCCCCTTCAGTTATAGAAGGCTGCTCCAGGGCCTCCCTGGAGCCTTCTCCAGGCTGAACACCCCCAGCTCCCTCAGCCTGCCCTTACAGGGGAGGTTCTCCAGCCCTCTGATCATCTTGGTGGCCTCTCCTGGACCCTCTCCAGCAGCTCCACAGACACTGATGCAGTGCTGCAGGTGGGGTCTGAGCAGAGCGGCAGAATCATCCCCTCAGGTACCCCCACCCCCAGACACCTGTATCCCAACAACTGGAAACAAAGCCCAAATCTCACCTGCACCCAAAAGTTGTTTGTAACAATGTAGTGATGCCCACACAGAAGAAAATGGTCCCAATCAACTGGCTGGTGGCCCACTGGTCAAAGCCAACACACATGGCATCAGCCAGCAGGAAGGGCACCGCGATGGTGCCACTGAAGCAGGTCAGGTAATGCTGTGGAGAGAAGCAGCCTGGTTAGTGCTGAAGGCAGTGTTGGCATGGAGGGCACTGCTGGCATGGAGGGCACTGCCTGCCCCCTTTGCTTTTGCAGGTGGTGTTTAATCATAGCACCCTTCCAACCTAAACCATGCTCAAAGCTCAGCCAGTTCCAACCTCCCTGTGCCACAGGCAGGGACGGATCCAAATAGAGCAGGTCACTCAGGGTTTCATCCAGCCTGGTCCTGAACACCTCTAGGGAGGTTGTGGAGCACAGAAGACGACCTCCAGGGAGGTTGTGGAGCACAGAAGCACCTCCAGGGAGGTTGTGGAGCACAGAAGAAGACCTCCAGGGAGGTTGTGGAGCACAGAAGAAGACCTCCAGGGAGGTTGTGGAGCACAGAAGCACCGAACGTGATCAAAGATCACGTTCGGTGCTTCTGTGCTCCACAACCTCCCTGGGCAAACCTTTGCCAGGGTCTCCCCCACCCTCAACCTGTGTCAGTGTCTCCCCCACTCTCACTCTCAAGAATTCCTTCCTCACCTCCCCTATCCCAGCTCAAAGCCATTTTCCCTCCTCCTGCCATCCACAACCTCCCTGAGCAACCTGTGCCAGTCTCTCACCACCCTCACTCCAAACAACTTCCCAACATCCACTTCTAATCTCCCCTCTGACACTTCCAACCCATTCCTCCTCCTCCTGACATTCCAAGCCCTTCTCAATAGTCCCTCCCCAGCCTTCCTGCAGCCCCCTTCAGACTCTGCAAGGCCACTCCAAGCTCTCCTGGAAGCCTTCTCCTCTCCAGGCTGCACAGCCCCAACTCTCTCAGCCTGTCCTCACAGCAGAGCTGCTGCAGCCCTCTGAGCATCTTGGTGGCCTCCTCTGCACTGGCTCCAACCCTTCCATGTCCTGCTTGTGTTGGGGGCTCCAGAAGTGTTGAACTACCCCCCCCCAAACCCCTCCCTTCCTGGTTCTTCCAACCTGAGCTACCACAAACCTGTTGCTAGTGAGCACTACCTCTGTGGGACCAAGCAAGTTATTTACACTGGTGCTGAGGAGGAGGTGCCCAGGTAAGGGAGCTGGGAGCAGCTTTAGCTCACACAAAACCCAACTCCATTCATGCCCAACCATGTGAAAAACCATCCCTGAGCAAACCAAGCCAGAGCACACAGAGCTGGGAGGTAAACAAAGCTCCCAGAAACCAGGAAGCCTTCACTGGCCTTGACTTCATATCCAGGGAGTAAACAAACAGGAACCATCATGGATTCATGGAATGCTTTGGGATGGAAGAGACCCTAAAGACCATCCAGCTCCAGCCCCCTGCCATGGGGCAAGGGACACCTCCCACCAGCCTGGGGTGCTGAAGGTCTCATCCAGCCTGGCCTTGAACACCTCCAGGGGAGGTTGTGGAGCAAAGAAGCACAAAATGTGATCAAAGTTCCCACTCTGAGCTTCTGTGCTCTACAATCTCCCTGGGCAGCCTGTGCCAGTCTCTCCTCAGCCTCACTCTAAAGAATTTCCTCCTTGTCTCCACTCTTCATCTTCTCTCTTCCAGCTCAAAGCCATTGTCCCCTGTCCTGTCACTCCCAACCCTTGTCACAAGTCCCTCCCCAGCTCTCAGGCACTGGAAGGCTGCTCTGAGGTGTCCCTGAGCCTTCTCTTCTCCATGCTCAAGTAAAAACATCACTGCTGCTGGACTGCCTGTCCTGGAGGAAAGGCAATGGGGACAAAAAGGCTGCTGTGGAATGCACTTGTTTGGAGATCTGCACATACTTCACAGATGTGATTGGCATGCTCAGCATTCCTGAGGGACAGGCCTCCTGCCACCAGAGAGGGAAAGCAGCTGAAAGGAGCTGTTCTGCTTCTCAGCAGTCAGTGGCTAAGCTGGAGGTAGGCTCCAGCCCCCCACAGCATCCCAGCATGGTGGGGTTGGAAGGGACCTTTGGAGATCAGCCAGGCTGGATGAGGCCTTCAGCAACCTGACCTAGTGGAAGATGTCCCTGCCCATGG
>VWZE01018776.1:0-14004 GCA_013396675.1 Eubucco bourcierii
TGGTGCTGTAAAGGCCTCAGCATTGTCAAAGAAGCCATAGTACATATTATGGGGGCTTTCTGCTTTCAAATCTACCAAACTCTGAATTCTCTCACCTTCACATAAACTCTGCTGAACTTTTCTATCTGCTTTGTGGTGATTCAGTAAATGTCAGAATTGATTTTACTGAGGTTCTATGTAAGTATCTCAGTAGATGAAAACATTGCTGTCCTGACTTCCCTTAGTGAAGGATGGTACCTGTTTGGTTTTTTGATCCATGCTGTTTAACAGCAAGCAGAAAAATTACCTCTTAGAATTTTGTCTGCTACATTCTGGTCCAGGAGAAGCTGCATGAAGAGAGGAGTTCATTGTTTTCCCAAAGCAGTAACTGTCTAGAGTGCTGGACGGTGCAACCAAGAGGGAGATTTGCAGCAGGAGCTGAGGCTGATAGACTCTTATAAATAGTAGAGAACAAACATCATCAGGCTGCAAAGGGGATTGGATGGAGAAGTGAGCATATCTGGACAGACTGTTCAGAGCTTGTTCTAGCTGTAGAAGCTTTTGAAAGCTGACAGGCTAAGATTTAGCAAAGCTGAAGGAATGACCTGCCTACAAGGTCACCATTGCAGGTGAGCAGCAGCATGGACAAAATGAGCAGTGGAGACTGGTTTTTCAAGTCTTTGTTGTTTTGTTTTAACTTTAACCTTTTTCACTGTTGAGTATGTTTTATCAATACTTAAGAGTTCAAAATGCCTTTTGCTGTCCTCAGTATAGCCATTTTAAAGGAATAGTGCAGGCCAAGCTATCTCAAATCTCTAGCCATCTTGAGGTCTCTTCACTTTGTTATCTGGACTTCAATTTGTGTGAAGATTTCTCGTTTATCATATTAGCGGCTTGAGTGAGTTGCTGTGACTGTAGTAGGGAATAACTTCAGTGACACACTATCATTTAATTCCCAAAGTGCTGAGGTGTTATGTTTGTTGTGGGAAAAATACATACTGTGATCATTAACCAGATAATTTATAACATTAATCTGTAAGTTTTTCTTGTACTAGAAATGTTTGAGTTGCAGCTCATTTCATTCATTCTGTGTTCAAGTGAATTTAAATTCCAGGGTCTAATAGACTTCCGGTTTAGTGCATTGGAAAGGACTTCCTTTACCAGACCATAATTCAGCTAATGGTGGCTGCTATATTGCAAATTATTAATTTCTTGGGATGATGTTTTAGTGAAGTCAGGGAAATAAAGGCTTTTAGCAGTTTATTTGTATCAAAATCTAAAATTGGACTAAGTTTTACTGAAAGACTAGGTATAATACCATAATTTTAGTAAGTTTATAGAGGGAGTGTTCTAGTAACCACACAATCAGTCTTTTCCCTGGATATTGAGGGCAAATATTTTCCTGAAGTCTCACAAACATTTATTTGCTTGCCATTTAAGTGAGATGTTTCTTATGTCAAAATTTACCTGCAAAGAAAAAGAGGAAAAATTATACTATAAACCAGTTTGAAGACTAATCTGTCCTGTTTCAGGCTTGCTTGTTTTTTAGGAGGTGAGGTTAGACAGTATTGTGAGATAACTGTCTTCAGATCCATCCAACTTGTTTCTCCAGTCTGGAGATGAGCACCATGGTTTTGCAGTTGCTGTGCTGCAGAGGAGGGGATAGTGTCCTGGTTCCTACAGCCACTACTGTTCGCAGCGCTGACAAGGCCTCGGGCACAGCCCGGGGAGCTATGGCCTTGTCATCAGTGTCACCAGTAGGTCAGAGACAAGAGCAATAGAGAATGACATTGATTAGAATACTTGATTCAAATCCAGACAGACTCATTGACGTAGTTTATCTTCATGTATTTGCTTCAGGGACATGTATAGGTCTTGGATTTGATTTTTTACAAGTTTATGTTAATAAATGCATGAAGTCCTTAGCCTGAAATGAATGTACATCTTTGTGCCAGGGCTTACCTTCAACCATCTCCATTAAAAATTGATCTGAATGTCATCAAACAAATTCAGTTTTGTATGAAGTCCAAGTTCATGTTGAAGTAACATAAAGCAGTTTGTGGCTGCCCTGGTGAAGGGAGTCATGGGCTGGGAGGTTTTGTGTTCAGCAGTAACAACCTCCCTCACTGCCTTCCTCATGATATTGGGAAAGACGGAATCACAGTATTGACATACAGAAGGAACAAGAGTCTAGTAAAGGTGTCATGAATTTATTATTATTGTTGTTGTTATTATTGATGGATTTATTATTTGATTTATTATTTATTGTATTACTTACTGTTATTAGTATTTTCTTGTTATTTGTGGAAGAATAGGAGCAGCACACAGGAACTGCTTGCTTAGTGCACCAGGAAAGTAACACAAAATAGGCTACCCTGAAAGTGCTACAGGAGACATCAAATACCTAGGACTCTGAGAAAAATTTTTTCTCTCCAAATCCGTACAGAATGTGCCATCTGAGTTCTGATCTAGGATTTCTGAATCAGCTGACAAGAATATGCGCATTTTGAGAAACAAATATTGAGCAGAAAAATCTTTCCTCTAAAACTATGAGAAAGTTTAAATGCAAAATACTTATGTTAGAAGGCTAATGATAGCATGGGTTTTGTTCTTACACTGATACTTGAGAAGCAAGTCAGAACAGAAGTGTTTACAAATTATGATTCTATATTGTTCACAGTAGTAACTATGAATTTGTAGGTTTGAGGGAATTATGTTCAGGTCGTCTGTGTATCCACAACTAAGATAAAAAAGTGATAGATTTGTAACTGCAAATTGCCTACTTTCCACGATAAAAACCAAAAGCACAAATGAGTAACACAGGTGTTAGAGATGAGTGCTGGCATCAAGACAGTTGTCAGTGTTGGTGCAATTTGACAGTTGGGCAAATTGTGTTGACTTAGTATTATGTAGTTACGTTCCAAAAATCATTTAAGCAAGGTGCATATTGGGATTGAGGTTTGTAGTCTTAGCCCTCTGGCTCACACAATTCCTCTTTAGCCAGTAGCTGCTTCTCTTTGGTGAAAGGGCATCTGAAGTAAATAAAAGTATGCTTAGTGGTTACTGGGTTTAGTTTTTTGTTGCTTCAGGTTGTAAATTTCTGCTTTCAGTTCTGCAGTTGTCAGACCATCATAATAGATGAATGTGTGGGACTATTCTGGCTTCTGAGAAAACGTTTGTACTGCTGGCATCTTTGCTGACAATTGAACTGGTGCTGTTTGTGCTACAGTGGAAACTACTCCTAGCACATGGCCTCTACTTTATGATTTAACATAAGACTTTGACACCCTTGAAATCAACCCCTAGTTATCTTTATCAGCTTGTCTGTATTTCCTTTTTTTTTTTTTTTTCATACAGACTTTTTAACACTACTGGTACAGAGAATACAAGATAACAAGAAATGACAGGAAATAAATTAATTGTCTTAGAGTTATATGTGGAACAATGGGTGAAATAAAATTCCTTGTGATGCATGAGATCTTTTCTACTCATATGCTGTATAGGCACTTTTATTGTAGGCCTCTCTGTCCTAGTTTTATTTCTGTAGGGTGACAGTATGAATATTTCAGGCAAGAATTTGATTTTGTCTAATTTTATAAGTCTAACCTGCTTTTGAAAAAAAACAAATCAGCAAACCAAACACACACACACACACCCAACAAATGCAACTCTACAAAACTACAAATACAAGGTAAAATACAAATACAAAGGTAAAATACACAGTAAGATAAATCTGGTCTTTCCTATCTGTGGATGCTTGATTTGGTATTCTTGTAGACAATTTAATCTAGGAAAAGTGTTGGGATCAGCTTATACCATAAGGGAAAAAACCAAACCTTTGAGGAGTAAAAGTATGTGCAAAGGGAGTTAGTGCAGAATAAGTTACTGCTTTTTCAATTCTCACCCTTACTTTTGTTACACCAACTTCTCTCTGTAGATGATTGTAAGAAAAGGATAATTTCTTAAAGACGAAACTCAATTTTCAGAGGGGAATGGGATTTAACAGTACAACTCTCATTACAGTTTGTGAGCTGCGTGTAAAGATGTCGAGAGTTTTAGGGCTTCCATTTTTAATGCAGCTGTGTTTAAAATAAATGTCTTTTAAAATATTCTGCTGCAGCATCAGCTTTGTATCATGTAGAACTATGCTGAATAGAACCTTCTATTCAGGCATATTCCTGGATATCATTAAAAATAACATTTTATGGTCAGATCATGTGACAAAATGTCAGCTGAATGCATTGTTGGTTATAAGGTCGCTCCTTGAAGAGGACTATTTTTTGAAATATGAAACGATACACATTGTCTCTGCCCTCTTTTCACCTGTATTTTCATCCTTGTTTTCTCCAACAGAAAGGAGAACCAAACTGCAGTATTCTTTCTCCAGAAACCACAGAGCAGCTGACCTTTGAGATCCCTCTGAATGATTCTGGCTCTGCTGGACTTGGTGTGAGCTTAAAAGGCAATAAATCTCGGGAGACTGGAGCTGATCTTGGGATTTTCATCAAATCCGTTATTCACGGAGGTGCTGCCTTTAAGGTATGGAAGAAACACATCAGACAATGACTACATTAGAATTCTGACATTTCTATGTTGAGTACTGCTGATAAGTATTTCAGGAACTAATACCTTTTAGTCACTTATTCATTTAGGTGAACTGTAAATGTACTCATGTTTTGTCCCAAGATTTTGGTGTGGTGTGTGATAGGGTTTACCATAAGGAAAAATGAATTGATGGGAACTGTGATGGGCATTTGTATGCTGGAGGATATGGAGAAGGGGAAGAAGAAGGATGTGAGTATGAGGAAAGGCTACCACAGCTTTGCCACAGTCTGCAGAAGTGCATGAGAGAGCTAGTATGCTGCTAGGCTCAGTGACAGAGAAGTTAGGTATCTGCATTTACTGTCTGTCTACACTGCTTTTGGTCCTCCCAAAGTGATGCACACAAACAGATAAAAAACAATCAAAAGGCAAATTTCTTTACAAAATTAGAAATTGACAGTTCTGTGAGATTAGGGATTATGTGCTTTATTTATGATAGCTCATTGTTTTCCTTTTTTTTTTTTTTTTAAATAATTCAACATGTTTTTACCATTATAGTAAATAGGCAGTTTGATTGAGCCTGACATCAGTTATGTGGAAGTTACCACTTGTTCATTAGGTGGGTTGAATTGGTAATATCAAACTGGTAAATGACAGTGTTGTGAATTGTTCTGCTCCCTCTGAGGACTATACAAGGACTGAATTGTATTTTTGTGATTAAAAAGTATTTGAATTATTCTTCAGTCTTTGGGAAATCTGTTGCAGTATGTTTTTCTTTGAATAAGACTTGAAAAAGATAGCTCTTAAAATTAGAAACTAAAATCCTAATCTTTCAGGGCTAGTATATTTAACTCTTGTAGATCCATAATGTAATTTTTTTTTCCTACTGTGTTATGTCAGCGAATCCTTGCAGTTCTCTTTTCTGTAAAAATACCCTTTAGTTTAGTGTATGTAAATTCCTCTACCGACATCAGCCTGCTGAGCAAGACAATCCACAACATTAAAACTTTCGTGACCATCTATTTACAGCAACTGGTAAATAGCAATAATCAAGGATTTCACTTCGATGCAAATGTTTACTACTTCCCCACTTGTATTATTCACCTGTCCTGGATCCACAGTTATTTCAAAGCTCAGATCTTCTCAAGTGTACGTGAGCCTGGGATATACAGTTTCCAACACTGACCACGGTTAACTCAGGGCTAAATGACACCCAAGTTAGCTTGTCTACTTGGTGTATATCAGAAATGAGCTAAGGCATGACTGGCTAGATTAGGGATGGATAAACTCAATTTATGTGCATGTCTGCTGCAGAGTACATCTCATTTTATGGTGAAAATGAGAATGCCCTCCTTGCTTTCCTCAGTTCTGCGTTCCCTGGGTGATTGTCCACACCAGTTCAGTGACTGTATGTTGCCATAAATGACCTCGTTGCTTTGAATAGCAAAGCTTGTGTAGCCATATTGAAGCATTAGTGGACTGGCTACCTGAGTTATAATATTATAGACAAATAAGAGAGTACTGTAGTGCACTCTCTTATGTAGAGTGTACGTATTTACCACTCCCTATTCTCCCATCATTACTCACTCCAGAGCAGTTCATTTTGGGTTGGGGGTTCTGCAGACTAATAAAGCATGGCTTCTGTGCTCACACCTATGTAAATGGCACAGATAGTCCCCATGACTGGAAGATTATTCTGTTTTCTGATAACCTATGATCCCGTGACCTATTCTCTTTTCTACTTTGTTCTAACTTGTAACTCTTTCAAGTAATCTAGTAATAGATCTGAGTATGGACTTCAGAGCAGATGAGAAAGTAGCTGAGGCTCTAACTTCAACCAGAACCTCTCAGAGAATCTCTCCTATGTATGCTATACAAGTACTCAGACAATGCAGTTCTTTTGGCAGTGTCTTAGGAACTGCAATTTACTGTTGTATATGCATGGAGAACTGCTGTCTTTCTCCTGTCTAATGACTTTTATAATGGAACAAAACATAATCAGTGGGTATTAACAGCTAATAAAATTTCTTGTATCAAGTTAAAAAGTGTGCATATATTTGTGCATAAATATTTAAAGATGTCCTTATTTTAAATGTCGTCTTGAATAAAAAGCCTTTCTTTCCAGCTGGTAGTTGTCCAGAACATTTGCCCATGATGTTCATTGTAACTCTCTGAAATGGAGCATTATGGATTCAGACACATGCACTTATTTTTCAGTGTACAGAGTTTTCTGGGGAAACTAGCACAGGAGGAAATCATAATGCTCACTGGCATGAGAATTCTCTGTCACTATTCCTCGCTTCCTCATTTAGAGTTTAAAATTTGTTTTCATTTTGTGATATCCTGCTAATATAAGGGGGAGCTTTGTCCCCTGTCTACACAGTTACCACTTCTCTTCAAAACAAGACATTCAATACATTGAAGTTTGACACATTTGTTTCATTGCTGAAGTCAATGCTCAGTCCTTCTAATGCTGTATAAAGGTTTTGATACATTAGAGTTCTTTTACTACTGTGTCTTCTAGAATGAATGTATGAGATGCAAACAGTTTTGGTTGGCTACTGTTATCCTTTATTGGTCTGAACCAAAGTTCTGAAGAGAGATCAACAGGTTTTAGGGTTGTTTGTTGCTGTTGTTCTGTTTGGTTGGTCGATTTGTTGTTTTTAAACGTTAACACAATCTAGCTCTAATGTGTCAGTGGCATTGCAACGTACAGTAAAGGAGTTGTAAAAAAAGAAAATAAGGGAAAAATGAAGTCTTTATCTCTGTAGATCTGTGATTTTCTTAATCCTAGCTAAATATTTTTGAAAACATCCATGCATCTTGCATCATACATGCTACAGTAAAGACCCAGTTAGGCCTATCACTACTGTAGCTCTTGCTACAAAACCAAAGTCAAAATGCCTTAATGTTCTTATCATGCAGGAATAAAACCAGTTACTTTTTGCTGATTGAACCATTATGTCCCTTCTTAACCTCCTTTTTCTAGTTTTTTGAAGTGTCCTATTTTTTATCATCCTTAAGACAAAGAGGTTACTTGAATACTTGACATTCCTAATTATGCAGAACCTTTCATGTGAAGAAAACTATCATTCAACTGAGTTTAAATGTGTCTTTCCCCATAACTTCTGGGATTTCAGCCTTCATCTCATGACATCTTGGCTTTTCATTCGTGGTGCATTCCTGTTGATCAGATACTTGCTGTCTACTGTATCTGAAATGCAGCAGAGTCATTATTAGAATAATGAGGTATTTTCTATGTGTGCATTTGTTCAAATCAGTTACGGTGTAGCATGAACTTGGTGCTTCTGAGTGCTACTGCAGTAAGCATTGCTTGTTGTGTGTAGTGGGTGGGGAAATTGGATGATTCCAACAAATGGCATCAAGGAATTCCATCTAAGAGAAGTTTGATTGGTGTAATAAGGGAAAGAACTGTGTGCTTTGTTTGGAAACTTAAATTGATGAAGAGCATGCCGTCATATCTCCCTGCCTTACTGCAAAAAACATCAGTGTCTCAAGACTTAATATGGCAACCATGTGGTGGAAAGTTCTACCCCTTACTCCATTAAAAAAAAAAAAGCATTAAAATTGAATAAACAAAGGAACAATAAATTCAGCTTTTATTAGAATAGCTCACTTGCAGTTTCAGAGATGGCATTTGAAAACTAGTGCTGAAATGCCAAATGTTGTTTTTCTACTTGGAAACCACAAAAAAACCTACCTTTCAGAGATGAAAGAAAAAACATGTTAAAACAACATTTATCTTGTTTTGAGCCAAGCAGATTGTCTTGCAGTTCAGGCTTTTAAACCAGGCCATAGCACCAGTGATGTGAAAATCTGTGTTTGCAAGCTGTATAGACTTTTGGGACTTTTTTTTTCAGTCTTTAAAATAACAAAACGTTTTTCTGTGAAATAACTTCTACCTGAGCAGATGTGAAAGCAGTGTTCAGCTGTCTTCCAACCTACCTTGTACAGGTAACTAAGCAAGTGTAGTTGATCAGCAGTGATAAAACACATAAACCTTTTTTCCTCCCACCATAGTCAAAGCTGTTTATTTCAAGCTGAATTTTGTGTTTAAGTGGAGCATGTAACAGAGTGGGGGAAAAGGGAGATGCATCAAAGGAAATTCTTTAAGAACTGAGAATATTAAAACACAAAATCATAGAATGGTTTGAGTTGGAAGAGACCTTAAAGATCATCTAGTTCGATAGCTCCTACCATAGGCAGGGACATCTACTAGGTCAGATTGCCATCCAACCTGGCTTTGAACACTTCCGAATTTGGAGCATCCACAACTTCTCTGGGCATCCTGTTCCAGTACCTCACCACCCTCATGGTGAAGAATTTCTTCCTTGTCTAAATCTGTCTTTCTGCAGTTTGAAGTCATTACCCTTCATCCAATCACTGCATAGAATCATAGAATGGCATGCCTTTGTAAAAGTCAGTTTCCAGCTGTCTTTTATGTCCTCTTCAAATACTGGAAGGCTGCTTTAAGGTCTTTCCAAAGTCTTCTCTTCTGCAGGCTGAACAACTCCCAACTCTCTCAGCTTGTCTTCATAGGAGACGCTCCAGCCCTCCTCAATTCATCTTCATGGCCCTTCTTTAGAGCTGCTCTAACAGTTCCTTGTCCTTCTTGTTCTGGGGATGTATAATTAAATACGAAGTCTCATACAAAATTATTACAAGGCAAATTAAAAATCAGACCAATTCAGAGATCTCTGAGGCTGCAGTAATTCATACGAAAATACCATTATGTTCAGGATGGTTGCATAGTCAACAGAAGTAATCACAAGAAGATCTATTTGCTATTGCATTTGTATATACTTTAGTTAGAAGCTCCAACAGCTATTTATACATGGGGTTTATCTGCAGAAATTTGGGGGGGGGGGAATAATCTTAGAACCTGTGGGACCATGGGAGGAGAACATGAGTACCTATAAAATTTTTTAAGTAATACAGAAACTCACAAAAAACAAGATCTTTATTTGTCAAACTGCTGCCATGAATGGCTCCATTTCAGGAAATTTTGATAGAACACAGAGGAATTGCAACATGTGCAAATAATAAAACTCTCTGTTCAATAATGTTAACTCTTCTCTCCCTATACTTCAGTATGTGTGATGGAATCATTTTGTACATAGAGAAAGGGTGGAGTTAAACTAATGACTTTAGCTGTATGTGAATTCATGTGAGTGTGAAATAATCAGCAGAGGAGCAGGACAACTTTCAGTATCTTTTCCAAATGACGTTACTGTTTTCTACCCTCCATTTCTAGATCCTCCTAAGAAAAGTTGTATTTCTCTTCATTTTCTTTCAGTGACTCACTTCCAAATTCTGCTTTCCTATCATCTTGTCCCTCCTAGTTTATTTTGGATTCTGATAAATGAGGTTCTTCAGCTCTGTGGCTATTCATACTCTGCCATGGTAATGATGATACCTACTTCCAACAAAAATAACACTTAAGAAAGCTGGATTTGTCACAGCTTCTGTAAATCACTTGAGCACAAATGACTTAAACTTGGCAGCAAGAGCAGAATAGTTAATTGAACATTTTAGTGGCAAAAAAGAAAAAAAAGTATATGTATTTTAGATTACTCAGATACACTGTATTTGGATACTGTAAACTGTTCAGATGAGTGCTTTATGAAGAGTATGTAATGAGCTTATGAAACAATCAGACTCATTTTAACCAATCAGTGTATTTCTGTGTAAGTTTCTTCTCTGCTGTTCTTTCACTGCTGCCCTTTCTTCACTGCCTTTCAGTTTCCTATTCATTCTCTTCCCTCTTTGAGGTTTGATGCCAACCTGATAATTGTGATCTTGACAAGCTTTAAAAGAAACTCTTTTTCTTAATTAAATAGACCGTGGTATATATTTTTATGAAAAGAATTAAATCACAGATAATAATGACAACAGCAATAGAAGTCCTAAATCATAAAATAACAGCATTCAGTACTTTTTACACCTACAAATGTCAGTTAACCTTGATGAAACTGAATTACTTTTTCAAAGCATAGGCTACTTGATGTGGCTCGACTCTAATTTTCTTACCAGCAAAGGGTTTGGATGTTAAACTACATGGCCAGCAATAATTAAAGTAAGGATGCTTAAGTCTTAATGACCATTCTGAAGTGAGAGCACTACCCCATGTGGTATCATGGTAATTTTGATAAGACTATAATACAAAATTTTTGGAGGTGTTTCTTATCAGACCCTAGTAGTAGATAATAATGCATGGGAATTACATTGAATTCTCCTATCACTACTCCTCAGTGATAGCATTGCAGATACTAACAGCTACATGGTGTGGGTTCTTTTAACTAACCCAAGGCACCTTTTCCCATTTTCTTTTGTAGAACCAATGCAAATTAAATTGTACATGCAAGGAGAACAGCAGCATGTGCATGCACTTCTTTATTCACAATTGCCCTATGAACTCTTCCCAAAATGTAGTAAATAGGAAAAAAAAAAAAATCAATTAAAGGACAAGGTTTGTTTTTTTTTTTTTAATTAATTTTTTTAAGATCAGACACAATGCAATCTCTTGCTTTTTTTCAATTCTAGAAAGCAATGTCTGCCTGTCTGTGTCTTACTTTCCTGTACATAGCACCTCTACCTAATAATTCTTGATTAAAAAAACCCAACTTGGTTTCTGTTTTTTTGCCTGCAGGATGGCCGTTTGCGAGTCAATGATCAACTTGTTGCAGTAAATGGAGAGTCACTTCTGGGCAAGTCAAATCATGAAGCTATGGAAACACTGAGGCGCTCTATGTCCATGGAGGGGAACATTCGTGGGAGGATCCAGCTGGTAGTTCTCCGGAGGCTAGAGGTGCAGACAGAGGTGAAGCAGTAAATGCATTTATTAGATAAATCTCTTTCCAATCCCAGTGATTTTGTATACCAGAGATGATGGCTAAAGTCTTGCTCACAGAGAGCTCCTCTTAGTGGAATGAATTCTTGACTTCCTGGAGTTAGAATTCATGCAGTGTTTCTAGCTGTTATCTCCTGGTCTTGCTATTCCTGTTGAGATCAGCTGAGCAGTTCCCCTCTTATTTCACTTTGACAAGTATTAGAACAAAAGTACATGTGGTTCCAAAAAGGATTAATTTAGGATTAAAATGTTGATGTGGTTTTGACTATCTGCCTCAAGGCAGTAGCTGGCATACAAATGTTTTGAATTCTTCTGATTTGATTTGCTGTCATGATTAGAGGTCTTAATATCCTATTGTGACTTTTATTTTATTTCACTCTTGGATTTTTATTTCAATAGTGTCTCAGTTAACTCTTCTTTTGCTTATGTTTGTTCTTCTGATTCTGTTCTATTCCCCACCTTTTGTCATCTTCATCTTTTTGACCTTCAAGGTATTAATATTTGGCTTTCCCTGGTCAGTCCTTCATAATGGGTTAAAACTTGTTAAAATAAGGTAACAAAGTAACAGAAGGATTCAATTGTAATGATTATGTTTTCTAGATCTCATATAAATGATGTTTACCAATCACCTCTTATTTTTAAAAAGATTGGGTTTATGATCTCTCTTGCTCCCTCTTTCATGAATTCATGCACAGCTGCAGACTCTTTCTTCATCTTTACATAGATAATATGTATGTACATACGTATTTATACTGGCCTTACTGCTTGAGTAGCAGTTTTTTAGCATCTGTACAGTTGTTTAAAATAAAAATACGTAGAAATGGATTTGTGGTATAAAAGGTTGTAATAAATCTCATTATAGAATTCCAAGAGATTATTTCAATCTTCTTGTTTTATTAGTCATTGCAGGAACATTTAAAAATGTTACGAACAGTCATGTTTGTGGTTATATTTGCATATAATGTCAGACAGGTATCTTTTAGTATAATTAACTCTTTATATTTTTCTGATAATTTTATATTTGATTTACATGATTTATCATTGACCGATTGAGAAATAGGTTTAGGAATATGTCAATTTCCAAACATTTATGCTCTAACTGTTGGGAGGACACTTTGCCTCACTGATGTCAACTGTGCCAGGAAAATACCAAAAATATTCGTTAAGAATTCTGGAAAATATGAAAAGAAAACACATATTCAGATGAATCTCATTTCCACAAGTTCTCTTCATTTAACAAAATCCAAAAATTTATAATTAAAAAAAACTTCTACTCTGTCATCATTGACTTAATGAAAATTTGAGGCTGCTTTTTATAGTTAAGTGTATGGGTTTGTATATTATCCATATGAGCAAAAGAGGTAAATAATCTTGGCTCATGTCCTGTGAAGAATGCATAATGAAACCTTGATTGAATCAAATTCATTTTAGACAGGAATTAATGTTTATAGAATAGTCTTTAGGTTCGATTGTAATTCCATTTGAGTCTGGAGACCAGAGCAGAAGTGGGTTGTTACCCATTCTTTCCTCTCCCTAAAACTACTTCCTGTGTACTGCTTCTCAGCTTGGTAGAAGGGGAATACGTTTAGAAATGCATTATTGTTCTTATTGGTCAGGACACTAATGGAGGTCTTCCATGGCAGCTATGTTTTATAAACTGAGTACTCTGATTAGTCTGGTTACCGATCAGTTGTTGGGATATTGATTGTGTCGTTTATCAAAGAGCTAGAAAAGCAGATTTGTTGTTGCTGTTAATTTAAGGCTCCCTATCCCACTGGGTACAAGTCTCCAATGTAGTAATAGTTTGAATGTTGCAAGGCACAATTTAGCTAGCAGTATCCATGAGAAAGCAGTAAAGGTGGACATTACAATGTAAGGAATCTTGTATAAAGAATTTCCAGTAATGAGAACATAATAGTGATTGTGTGATCTGTGCATTTCAGTTCAAACAGAGGTTCAAAACAGCCTTTTCAAATGACTTATGGTGCTCTGAGGAGGAAAGAACATTTCATGTGCTGCCTGTCCACTGTGACACTTGTAGCCATGTTGTCACCAAAAACATCCTAGCATTGATTTGCTTTATGAGGTGCATTCTTTGCTGGTTTATCATTACTTTTTAATAGTTACTATTCTATTGCTATTCTTATTTTGCTTTTATTATTTATTTAAAGTATTATTCTTCTTGAAAGGCAGGTTACAAGTTGGTGTAAGATACTGTCCATTCTCATGCATTAGCTTGCAGGCAGGTATTTGCCAATGCAGTGAACCTCTTGTATCATTTTACAAAGAGATTCTGTGGGTTAAATACATGCATTTCTTCTGGAGATGTGACTGTGAAGGAATGATATAGTTAGTGTAACATTTGCTGGCATAATGAACATACACTTTAAAAATAGAAGCCTGTTGGAGGCTTCTTCAAAAAAAAAAAAAAAAAAAAAAAAAAAAAAAGAAAAAAGGAAANAAAACCACAGAAACTATGAAGGTTATTTTGAAAACTAGCCATAATTTCCCCTGTGTGGGATTTCTGTTTTTCCTGAATAACAAGTACAGAAATGTCTTTCTGGGTCTGTCCCAGTTTTAGAAACTGTGATTTATTTCCTCCCCCCCCCCCC
>VWZE01018776.1:14051-64975 GCA_013396675.1 Eubucco bourcierii
TGCTCAGGAGAATAAATTAGGCGATGTGGTGTGTATGGGGGCTGGGAAATGTCTCAAAAGAAAAGCTGACTAGAGGTGTGACAGGAGTTTGTTTAGCTGCTAGCCAGAAGACCTGTGTTTGGGAGTTTGGTGTAACTCCTTACTTGCAAAACTGCTCTAGTGTGTGATCGTCAGAACATATGCACTCAGTCTCCAAGAGAAGGGAACCAGCTGGCTGGCAGAAAAATACCATTGGCATTGCCCGTGTTCTTGTGTTGACAATGTCACAAGCTGCCCTCCCAGATGGAGAATTTGAATGAAGCCAGTTGTGGGTCATAAAAAAAAAAAAAAAACAGTCTTAATTTTTGTGCATCATTCTTAATGATTGTCATTGCTTACATACTGTCTTCTTTCATGGTCAGCAAAACCAGTCATTTTGAAGACACATTTTAAGTTTCTCTTTTGAAAGAAAGCAACGTACAGAGAATGCAGTTACACTTTATTTGTGCACTCTGTAGTGGCTAATCTTTTTTTTTTAATTATTACAATGTGTGGTTCTGTGTTTTTCCGTAGGATCGCTTAGACCAGCGAGTCTTTCAAAAATCAGCGTTTGATGGGAGTCATAACTTTGCAGCTGCTTACCGACGTGACGATGCTGTTCTTCAACAGTTCGTAACGTGCAGTCCTCAGGAAAGAATAAAAGGTAGTCTCTAGATATCCTCCTTTCTTCGGTGAAAGAAAGTGCTGTGGCCTCTTGGTTTTCGAAATCCACAGCCACTAGAAAAGCAGTTAATTAGAGTAAGTGCACACTCTGTTACTTTGAGGCTTGAAGATCCAGCGAGGGTGGGAGAGCTGACTCAGAAGTTGTGAATTAGATTCCTGGCACAAATTCCACTTTAAGTAACAGCTTCTAGCTCGCTGCCCCAACACGTAAGGTTGGATAAAAAACAAATGATGAGTGCAAAATATATGTTGTCAAAATGTTTATTTTCTATATACCCTTAATTAGGCAAGGATTTTTGCATTGAGTTCTTAGATTATATCCCATGTTGTTATAAGCTAAGTGAGTTTATACAAAAGCAGGATATTCATAAAATACATTTGCTTGTTTTAGACTTAAAGATAAAATTTCTTTAAAGGTCATAAACATTCCTTTAATTTACAAATCGTAATTATATTAGTGAACTCATGTTAAAAAAATTAGATTAACACTTACAGCGCACAAAGAAACCCGACATGTGTGAGCATATGCAAGCACAGAAGCAGAGATTTTTAGGCCACTTACTTTCCTTCCTTCTTTCATTTCTGACTGCATACTGTACTACCTGTTCAATTTACACCTGACTGAGCAAGGTAGTAGCTACTTGAAAAGTGTAAGTATTAGAGATGGTCTTGACCTCTTTATTCTTTTAAGTGTGCTCTTGTTCTTCAAACCAAGAACACACTTAAATACCCTCCGGTAGGGGGAAAAAAAAAAAAAATCTTTGATGATGTTGAATTATGCATGATTTTTCCCACCTCCCTTGATAACTGTGAAATCTGGGTGACCTGCAAAAATAGTTTCATAGGCTGCTGGGATGACTGTGTGAAGTACTTTTAAATAAAACCAAAAAGCTCGTATCACTAAAGCTTAAGAGAAACCCTTATAATTTAGGGGTAAATAATTTGTGTTGACTTCAGTATTTTGACAATGTGACTCCAGGCTAAGGATTAGATGTTGACTTCAGGATTGTAAACACTCAATGATCGGATCTTTTTTTTTTTTTTTAGATCTACCTTGCATTTCCCTTTTCTTGAATTCATGCTGATTATGTAGTTATATGAAAGTCATCCTCAGACCTAACCTGCCCTATAGAGTTAGTTTTTACCAAAGGATCAGAAAATAGGAAATACCTTTAAACATACCCTTAAAAAAATTAAAAGCAACTGATCCAGAGCCATTGAGGCAGGTAAATAGCAACAGGTAACTTGGGACTTAAGGTTCAGAACAAAGTATGTGGAAGAGCTGTACTTTCAGACATTCTCCCAACTGCAATCAAAAATCAAGATGACCCATTCATAAAATCCTTTTCGATAGACATCTTTTTACATAAAGAATGATGATAAAAAACCATTATAGCAAAAAACCTTGGTGGCCTTGGAACCAAATGTGTGTCTGATATGGATAGCATGCTCTAGAGTGCTGCTGTGAGAGGCTGTTGTCAGGGAGCATTTGGCATGACCGGGGACTCACAGACATGGACTGGGAGCAATTCGAAATTGGAGTCAGCGGCCAACAGATAACAAAGACATTTCTAACACTAAAAGTATCATTGTATTGCAATTTCTGTTGAATATTTGGCATTTAATAAGTAAAATTAAGTGATCTTAATGGCACTTTCAGCAGCAGGGTTGTCTGAAGCAGCGCTCCATCTGAAATGTTCTTGGTGAGAGATGCTTTGGGTTTACTGTAGTACTGCACACTAAAGAACTCTTTCTTTAATTTTGAAGTCGTAGTATGAATTGTTGTTCAGCTAGTTACTCATTCTACTTTCCACATAAACTTGTTATTTATTTACCAGAATTGGTTTCAAATGTTTTTAGGTTTTTTAGCATTGTTCCTTACAAAGGTTTGTCCTCAGTCTTTCAAGGCATCTGTAAAGGCATAACAATATGCCTGTACACAACTCTCATTTAATTCAGTTATGAACTTTAGATTATCTATCTTGAATGATGTGAATCACAGACATGGTGAGATTCTTGTGACTGGCAGGAATGCTCCTTTGTACATTTGCACAGTGTACTACCCACATCTTGTACATGGAAGTACAGTTGGTACATTTTTACAGAGAATAATAAAAGATAGAAGAGATTTTTAACATCATACAGGATCTAGTCTAAGAATTTAATGACAGGGGCTGTATTGCATTTAATAAAATGTCACTTTCTCAATTAATGTTTTCTAACAAGCTATTTGCACTATCATTCACTGTTCCTACCAATAAAATTCTTATAAAAGCTCAGCAAAAATATACTGACGCTTGGCCTGCTAATATTGCTGTCTGTTTTAAGAGTCTTTTTTATTATACATGAGAAAGAAAAACTAATGCCTGGGGAAAAGTGGTTATAGCCAAGACATTACATTTTGTCTTGCCTCTAGATATTTATATAAAGGGGGAGGGGGTACTGATCCAGTCTTGAAATGCCAATGTTTGTTCTATTTTTGCATGAATAATACTTGCTGCCTTCAGGTCCTCGCTTTTTTTGCTGCCAAGCTGTTGCACAGTTTCAGTGTTTTTTAGGACAACCTCTTTGAGATTGATACTTCAGTGCCAGCAGCTTTACATTTCTGGTGTTGAAAGATTACTGGAATGTGTTTCATTAGAGGGTCTTATATATTTCTTATAATCCTACATTATAAATGGTTATGGGGGAAATGCTGTCATCTGTCTGGTTAAGCAGTAGGAATAATCATAAACACTACTACCATAGACTGCCAAGTCTTCAAGGTTGTAAAGTATCTCTGTTTTCATACGTGTGGTAATGTCAAGATAGAAAATTAAGATGTGAAATTTTAAATTAGGTTCTAAGTTTTGCTTTAAACATTACATGTATCTTTTAGACAGATTAAATTATTTTCTCTCCTAAACTGTTTAATATCTAAAAATTCAATACAATTTATTTAGTGGATTAGCTGTTTCCTCTACCTCTCTAGATCCATTAAAATAATTTCCTGAGGTCTTGAACACGGAGTCAGTGACTGCCTCTTAGGTTAAATTCTTTTGCTACTGCTCCCATTTTGCTAGGAGCTATAGCACCTTGTGATCATTTCTGATTCGCTCAGGAAGTCTGACATTTTTCTGTTTGTACCATTTGTGTACTGCAAGAAAAATGTCTGTGGTAACCCATTAACAGTCTTTGTGAAATGACTTAACAGTTGCTATGAATCAAAGGTAATATAACTACATGATATGCTCACTCTCTTGCTATGGCTATCACAGGCTGCCAAAAGAGGGTAAGGCACAGTGTATGATGTGATTATTTTCTTTATTTTTCTTCTGTTTCTGTTTTTCCCTTTTATTCCTACTTTGGGTAGTCAATGATTTAGTGACTTCCTAAATCAGAGGTTATGACTAGACCATTGTACCGCTGATTACCTCTCTAATTTTCAGTTCATTTTGCAATAATTTTCAAAATTTTGGTTTCCAAAACATCCTAATGGCAATAAGTTCCATGCTTTCATTCCACAGGAAAAAAATACTACCTCGTGTTTGTCCTAGGTGCTACTTGGTAGTTAACTGAACACCTTCTAGTTACTGTGCATGACAGAGTCATTGAGAGCTTCCTTTTTACCTTATGCATAGTTTTTGCAATTTCCTATGATCCTCTTGTATCTCCTTTTATTGTTTCTTACTTTAAACCCAGCCAACCCTAGCCTGTGTTCCTTGTAGGAATGCTTCTACATGCATCCAACTACCATTACCATTCTTTTCAATATGTTCTTGAATTATATTACATGCTTTTTCAGATTGGAAGAATGAAACCTTAGATGCTGTGTACAAACTAGGCACACCGTTAACCCTGAGTTCTAGATGGCTTTTAGACTTTTCTTAAGTGTGCTGGTTTGAGGCTAACTGGAATATTTTAATAGAGAAAATTGCACTATAGGCTGTGAAAGGAAAACATCATGATGTCTACTTCACTCATACGCTTGCTGGAGAATTGTTTGGGAACACTAACCAAAACAATACATAAGTGAGTCGCTCTCTGTCGCTTGCTTGAGCAGGAGCTGCTGGTGGGATCTAGCAGCTTCTGGGCTCTGGCTCCTCTGCTGATTAATCCTCACTAACCACTTTTCTTCTAACCCCCCTGGCCGATCCTCCTAATTTACCTTGCACGTAAGGCAAACCTTGGGGTAAGGTACAGGGGTGGGGAGAAGGTGGAAGGGTGGTTGGGAGCCCCTCCTGGGGTCTCTGATTTCTGGGAGGGGAGTTGTGTTGTTGTATTACCTTTTACTTGTATATTTCTGTAAATATTGTGTATATAGTGTAAATATCTGCTGTACATTGTGCAAAGCTGTAAATAGAGCTTCATCATTTAACTTCCAGCCGACTGAGTGCTAGTCTGGGTCATTTTACAAAGTGTGGGGGGGCGGGGAATTCCCAAACCTTCACATTAAGGCTCTAAATGTCTGTTTTCTTTAGAAAAAAAAATGTATATTCAAATAACAATCCAGTGCACTCCTGCTGTATTGTTCCAGAGTGAGATTCGCTTAAGTAATACTTTTTCTGTATGTGTCAGTAGTTTCCTGTACTCCCATGTGTATCACTTTGCGGTCACTGACAGAGAATTTTACCCACGTTTCTCACTTAATCTCTGGCAATCTCTTTCCAGAGCTTCATAGTATGCTTAGTTTTGTTAGTTCAAAGTATTTTTATGAGAATTTTTTTTTCATCTTCCGATTTAATTACATTGAACAGTTTCCATTCATTCTAAATTCTCTTTACTGTAGGTACTTGCCATTTACTCCATACCTCTGCTTCCTGTCGTTAAATTGCAACCTGAAGTAACATCATTGTAACACAAGAAGCCAGTGTGCATGTATGTTAGGTTGCGTGCCCATTTTCTCTGTCAGACCGGCAGTTGATATTTTTTAAGGCCTCGTTAGAACTTTTGTAAGAGCATGCTCACCTTCACTTTGTTCAGATGACATGCTCACTTCTTTTGAGATACAGGGTATGAGCTGTTTTTTATCCCCCTGATCTTTATGAGGCTATTCAACCAACAGAGGCTTTCTAGGATTCCTGAGCTAATAGTGTGAGTTTATTGGGTTTTTGTTTGTTTCTTTGCTTTCAGGGATCTATGTCAGTGCCTTTATCTAATACTCTATTGCTGTCTGCTTTAATTCCCTTCTCTTAAACCCTTTTCTTTCAGATTAGATTAGTACCTTTGTGCAAGATTGTGCAAAAAGACTAGCAACATTCAACACAACAGAAAAGGTCATAACAAGTTGTAGTATGTCAGTATTGTTAAATAGCTTACTTGCCGTGAAAATCTACAAATTATTAAGCATCCGTATTTCCTGTTAAGTTTTGGAGGCATGAAGACATGTTCTGCATTGAAAAATGTAGGGACTTTTTATGAGATTACACCTCCAGATTGAGAGGTGAATTTACAGGACAGTAATGAACTGGCCTACAGCAAGCACAACAGTTGTGTTAATTACTGCAGGTATGTATGTAAGTATTGTTGCTTAGCAAACAAACCACTGAATGGTTTAATTGAGTAGTTCATGTGTTCGTGCAGAATAATTTTCTAGGGTGAGCTGAATACCCTCTGCAAAGATAAACAAGTAGTTGTTGTAATGGTAGGAAAATGAAGACTATGATTCAGAAATGCTCCTCTTACCATGCAATAACAGAAATCATTCTTAATCCAAACTTTTTGCTACGAATGTGGTTGTCTCCTGTACATGAAGGGAGGTAAATGCTCCTCATCAAAGGGAATGAAAACATAAACCTATAATTCATTAGGATGCTGCTATGTAGAAGTGAAAATCCACTCAGATGGAGTAAAGCATTTTGTCTTGCACTCAACTTCACTATATGCACAAAGTTTCCCTATATTTATCTTTAATTATGCATATGCAAATCTGAAAATCAACTCTTCAGGAAATCCCAAGGGCTGTATTTTCTGCTTGGTGTGATTTTAATTCTAGTTTAGTTAGTTTAGGGATTTGAATAATTTGTGAATCACTTCAACATTGCTTGAGGCCTTGCAGTCCAGTCATTGATCAGCGAACTGCTGTAATATACTTGTTTCTGCAGCCTATTTAATGCCTTTTAAATTTTTATTTCAGAGTTGCCACCGTCCGATCATGGCAATACTGAAAATGAAACCCCTCCACCTCTCCCACCGCATCCCAGCGAAGATCTACTGGATGGGGATTATACTCATAGGTTGGACTTAAGATATTCTTAACAGTTATTACTCATTAGTGGGTGTAATAGTAGTTCTAACTGACTTTAAAATAACTGTTGGTTATGTAAGAATTTGTACCATTGTTTTTAGCCACCTGAATGATCCTTTAATATAAACTGGGAATGTCGTTTTAATCATTTAGGGTGTTGTTCATTTCAGTTGTTCACAAACTACAGTACACCTGCTACCTGTGTTATATGGATCACAACTCCCAGTATGTGTTCAGTAAAACAAAAAGAAGCCCAAAACATAATCTCAATTTTTAAAAGTGTATCTAAAGCTATACCAATGGGTGCTACAGATAGATACAGTGCCTCACATCAAACAAACTGCCAGACAAAACCAAAGAATTGGTACATCAGAGAGTAATAACAGATAGAATCAGAGAATAATAGAAGATAGAAGAGATTTTAAACACAAACCACACTAAAAAACATGCCAAACCCAATGCAAAACAGAGAAAATAAAACACTAAAACCCCAGTCATAATACTTTGGAATGTTTCAGAGTGTTGTGGTATTCTCTATAAGACTCTTGCAGGCTCCAGCCTCTGTAGAAATGGTACAAGGTTGTAAAATAGCTTTATATTAGAGATGAAGTATAATTGAGCCAGGTATGTTGGCAGAATTTTTTCTCCTTTCTTTATCATGTTGTAAATGCAGTGGTAAATAGAAATAGCAAAAAACAAACAAACAAAAAAACCCCAAAACCCCACATATATTTAAAAAAAAAAAAAAAACAGGTACTGGTACATTCCTCTTTTAATCTACTAAATAAATTATTAACTGTTTAAAAGCAGTTGCATTTATATTTGCATCTGTGCTTTAAAACAATGACTGGGTACGTTAATTCTCAGAAAAGAAAGAGGATAAATAACTGATTTTAAGATGCATGGCTTGGCTATAAGCAACTGGAATAAGAAATGTGTATTTGTGCATCCTCTAATTAGTTCACTTCTGTTCTAAACTTGTGTCTAAATATTTCAAATGTTTGTTTGTGTTGTTTTTTTTTTCCTGCAGCCCTATCATAAATTCAGTAGTGCATTTAACAGATCAGCACATCAGCTTCAGATCTTTGACACCAGCCAAGCAACCTGAATCAATTAATCTGAAAGCCTCAAAAAGCATGGATCTGGGTAAGAAGGGATGGGGTGACATAGGTCAGCTTCTTAGCCTTAACCAATTTGCACTATCTCGGTTTCTTGCTTTTGTTTCTTAAACACAAACATCAGGGAGTAACTTCTGTAGAGGAGCTACAGTGATGGGGACAATGATCAGGCTTCTTTAGCATCTAATTGCAGGTACCCTTTTTATTGAAGCTGAAAAAAAGATTTTTTTTTCTTTCTTTTTCAAAGGCTATTCTATCCATTGTATTGAAATCTCAGATGAGGAAAAGAGGGGGTGTTTATGAAAATGAGCAGAAAGAATTTGCACTACAAGTTTTATATGTCTAAAAAATATAGCAAAACAGCAAGAACAAAAGTAATTTTTGTATAGAATATAAATTATTGCAAAACTGCACTGGACAAAGGCTAACCTTCCTAAGACAAGTTGTGTATTTCTTCATTGACAATGACAAACAGAGGCAATCAAAGCATTGCAGCAGATCTTTATAAATGCTTGAAGAGTGGTAAGGTTATGGTACTCTACCCATCAATGCTATGCAGAAAATCTTGCAGAGTGGGTGAAGCAGAAAGTAAATGTTTCTTTCAATATAAGGGAAGTGTTTGTGGGTGGAAGATTGAAGTGTTATTGTAGTTGAAAACCAAGTTATATTTTAATGAGAGTTCAAGGAAAAATACAGACATTTTATAAGCTTTAAAGAAACCAAATAAGCTTTTCTTCTTTTTAATTCTGCTTTGTGACACTCATTCTTTATTTTTTTTTTCAAATGCAAATGTTAATGGTGTAACTTTCAGACCTAACATTAGAATATCTTCAATTATAGATTTGTGTGTTTCGTCGGATCAAATTTCATGCATTAATTTCACACACAGTTTCAAGGTAGCTTTTTTGGTGGTGCTGATATTTTTTCCCTGAAATGTTCTGGATTGATCTTAGGTTTTGTATTGTTGATTTTCATTGCCATCTTAATGTCATATTTGAATGTAACATAAAATGGATGTACTCCTCTAATGGAGTGCAAAGAAAGTAAAAAGTTACTTATGCACAGTAAGAGTGGGTAAGAATTTATTTGGGTGAGACAATTTTAAAGCAACTGCATGACCAGAGCAGAAGTTGGTCCTTTTGCAGTTCTGTTGCACTGTTTACACCAAAAGTGATGCATTACTTGCTTAAGAATGGAAATCCTCATCAACAATGGAATAAGTTTTACATACTTGAGCTAAAACCTGTATTGTACGGACTGCAGTAGAAAAAAATAATGTTCATTCTTAGGGAGTCTTCTTTAGAAAGATTTACTTTGAGTTCCCACAGAACGCACTATAAAGAATGCTTGCAAGCAACAATGTAAAGTCAGGCAACAGGAGTGCACTTGAAAGTGTATTCAGAACTACCAGGTAACTTGTGCTCCCTCCTGTCATTTTCTGTGTTCATCTGTATTGTGAGGTTCAAATTCATTTAAGTAATCTGCACTTGACACACAGAAACAGTGCTTTGAGAATGTACATTAGTGACTAAATCATACTGATTAAAAAAATAAAATAAAAATTTGGATACAAAAATAAGAAAAATTTGAGTATGAAGATGTCTCTAGGATCTTTCAAAAATTGTTGCTTGTAGAAGGTAACTGTTTAGAATACTCCTTTGACTACAAAATAAAATGCTTCTAGTGTGAATAAAATCACAATAATTTGGAATATAAAACCATGCTTCCATTTAGAGCATTCCTACAATAGACACATCAAAATGCAT
Organism: Eubucco bourcierii; assembly: GCA_013396675.1. Classification (NCBI taxonomy): domain Eukaryota; kingdom Metazoa; phylum Chordata; class Aves; order Piciformes; family Ramphastidae; genus Eubucco; species Eubucco bourcierii. Next base: position 23,864 of record VWZE01018776.1, read on the forward strand.
TTTTGAGGAAGGAAAATTATTCTTTGTTTTCGTATTTCACTCATTACTGAACCGAAGTCATTACCAGTTGTAACTTACCCCAACGTGCAGCTGTGTACACATTAATGATTGCAGTGCATTGTTTGCCTCAAAAAAACACTAAACATGTGAACTGCTGCTGTCTTCATCTTCCAGACTCAGAACTGAGGTTCTTCTTCAGAGGAAATCTTGCTCTGAAGGGATTTTCACAAATGTAGAAAAAGCTGAAATTTGCTTGTCCCTGGGGCAGGTACAATTTAGTTTATCAACTCTTGTTGCATTTCTGTATTGTAAATTGGACAGCTGTGTATATATATATATATACACACACATGTATATATACACATACATATATATGCATTATTTTTATATATATAGTGTGATTTCAAAAATTTGTGTGAGGCTGTGAAGGTTTGGGAGTTACCCCCGCCCCCCAACACTTGTAAAATGACCCAGACTAGAACTCAGTCGGCTGGAAGTTAAATGATGAAGCTCTATTTACAGCTTTGCACAATGTACAGCAGATATTTACACTATATACAGAATATTTACAGAAATATGCAAATAAAAGGTAATACAGCAACACAACTCCCCTCCCAGAAATCAGAGACCCCAGGAGGGGCTCCCAACCACCCTTCCACCTTCTCCCCACCCCTGTACCTTACCCCAAGGTTTGCCTTACGTGCAAGGTAAATTAGGAGGATCGACCAGGAGGGTTAGAAGAAAAGTGGTTAGTGAGGATTAACCAGCAGAGGAGCCAGAGCCCAGAAGCTGCTAGATCCCACCAGCAGCTCCTGTTCCAGAGAGAGCCAGAGAGAGACTGACTTATCTATTGTTTTGGTTAGTGTTCCCAAACAATTCTCCAGCAAGCGTATGAGTGAAATAGACATTATGATGTTTTCCTTTCACAGCCTATAGTATAATTTTGTCTATTAAAATATTCTAATTAGCCTCAAACCAGCACAGGGGCCAAATGAAATAGTTAGAAATAAGTTAGAAACAAATTCAGAAATGTTAAAGACAGATGTCATGTTGTACCTTCCCACTTACATGGTACACTTTTTCAAAATTTAAGGGCATACTGAGAATGCAGAAGAAATAACAGTTTCTATACCAGTCACTGGAAAGATGATTCTTTCCTTTCTCTTAACAACCTTCTGTACGCACACATTTCCCTGTACATTATCATAGTTGTTTAGAGGATAATTCCTGTGTACTAATTCATCAGGATGCATTTGCAGTAGTGTTCATTCTGCCTTTTAACTGTATTAAAAAGGTAGTTTTTGCAGAGAATGAATGGCAATATGTTCTTGGTGGGGGTTTTTATTTGTTCTTGTCTTTAAAAAAGGCTATATTGGAATGTGAAAATTGGTGCTCTGTAAGAAAAAGAAAGAAAAGAAGGTGTTTTATTGTTTACCTCAAACACACTTGCTTTTCCATAAAGCTTTATGCACAGGAAGGATTTGGGCTGCGCAAATGTACTGTAAAAACTACAGCTATGGGAGCTGTTTTCAAACGCATGAAAGGGTGGCTTGTTTTAACCTGAAGCAACATGAAATTGAATCATACGAGTATGTAGCAATTTAGCTGTGTATCTATTCAGGCAAAGTACTGTGTAGATATATATATGAGGATATTGGTATAATAACCCATGACCACTATCCCGAGGTACTGTTCAGCTCCCCATAAAGAGCAAAAAACCTGTAGATCTTATTTGATTAAGCTCTACAACCTGAAGAAATGAAAATGTCTTTTACTTGATTTTGAATGTGAGTGAAATATTATTTGCTAAAATGTCATTAGACATAGTCAGCATTCCTTAACCTTGGGGCATGTTTATTAAAGAAATCATCCGCCTTATTTACGTATTTAGGAATAATTAGCAAGTGAATATGCAAGATGTAAGGTAAGGAGTATTCTGCAAGGAAGCTGATATTTCACTAAATGCTAATTTCTTTGTTAGTGAAGGGATGCATTTGATTACAGTTCATACTTTTAGGACACTTCGAAACAGAGAGAAAGCAGCCTCACATGCAGAAGGATGTGGAAAATGCACTCAAGATGCTAGTAGCTATTAGCTATTTCGTGGTTTACTCTGAACCAGATTGTTCTTATTCTGAATGTAATTTTGGATATTGAAGTAAATATCTCAAAACATGACCCAATTAGGACCAGAGAGAGCTAGGGATTTAACTTTTCAACCTAATGTTTTGAACTGGATATAATTAAAACAATATCTTTTGGGAGGTCCCTAATGAGAGTTATGATATTAGTGGGACAAAAAGTGGTTCGATATTTTTAAAGTCATTATTTTGTTAACTGTGTCATGTATCTAGAATACAGTCACTGGATCTTTTGGGTTGAACCCAACTTCAGGACTGTATTTGGAAGCTAGTAAAATTCATCAAAATATTAACGAGGAAATAGAGAAGAAGAAGCTGCGAAATTCTAACACACTTTTCAATAATAATGGTTTATATAAGTAATTTAACAAATCATCTCTTGAAAGGAAAGACCTTTCAAAAACACAAATGTCTTGGGTTTAGGAAAACTGCTTATGGCTCTAATTGTGATCAAGGTCCAAAAGAAATTTGAAAATCGTTCTAGGTTGTGTGATGAGTACTTTCTAGTACTGTCAGATTAGGTGTGTGTTTTCCAAGGCCACTCTGAAGAGTAAAATTTTAGAAATGAAAATGACATAGTAGTTTTCTTAGCCTAAATGACTTTCAAACTTCTATTTGTAAGATCTCTAAGTAGAGTGTGAAACAAAATAAGTTATTAAATGATAGGGACACTGTGAATTGAAGTGAGACTGAAATTAGCTTTATTCTGTATGAAAAGAAGGCTTTTAACAAGGTGCATTCCATTACTCAATTTTAAAATAAATCTGTGTTGAGGAAGTCAAGGGGGTGGTGAGCTATGGCATAAAACCGTAAAGAGAGAGGAGGGAGTATCAACTTTTTGGCATTGTTTTATAGAAATCTTCTAAGATTCAAGGAAGCTTACTGTGGAGCAGATGGAGAGCATTGTATGAGCTGTGATGGTAATAGAGTGTCCTGATTTCAGCTGAGATAGAACTAATTTTCTTCTCAGTAATTCATTTCTTACTTGGTGAAGTAGTGCTGAATTTTGGATTTAGTGTGAGAAGAATGGTGATAGTATATTGAGGATTTTAGTTGTTGCTAAAGCATTAAGAACTTCTCAGCTTACCATGATGTGCTCCTAGGAGCACAAGCTTGGAGGGAGCAGAGCCAGGACAGCTGACCCTAACTAGCCAAAGGGATATTCCCTGCCACAGAATGTCATGTGCACTATATAAACTGGGGAGGGGAGTTGGCAGAGGGGTGGATCCCTGCTTGGGCATCAGTTAGCAGGTGTTGAGTGATTGCATTGTAGATCACTTGTTGTCGATGGATTTTGTTTCTCTCCCTCTTTTTGTTACATTCCTTTTCATTACTAGTACTATTATAACATCACCATATTTTATTATTGCTATTATTATTTTATTTTAATATTATTGCTATTATTATTTTATTTTAATATTATTGCTATTATTATTTTATTTTAATTATTAAACTGCTCTTATCTCAGCCCATGAGTTTTAAGCCACAACATAGAGCCAGAAAAACAGTGACACGTGGTTGAGTTGGGAGTTTCTTAACACTGCGTTAATGAAAGTTTGAAGTGAGTTATCTTTTAGTGCATCTAGATTATTAAAATGTTAGGAAGAGAAAATAGCTATACTGTATGAAAGAAAGTGCAGATGATAATGAAGTAACTTCTAAGAACACCTTTGTAATAAATCTCTTCCCTATGCTTTGTCTTAAATCTGTTCCCTATCAGTGTTTTCAACCAGTGAATGACAGATTAGATAAGGAACTTGCGCTTTAACCCTAGGAGTTTAGAAGTGTTGATGACATGCAGGAGATGTGTAGTGTTAAAGCTGGTTTAGGTTTAGCCCAATACGGTTTCTGTCAAGCAGAACTGAGAGAGGATTAGAGAGGACAACAAAAGCATCGAAGAAACCATGATGGCCTCAATTATCAGTGTAACCTTCAAGAACAAGTAGTTATGGCACTAGAAGAAACGCAAGCTTAGTGCTTTCATTTTCAAATACTTGCACACAAGATGTATCCCTTGGGGACCTTCTCTGGATACAATTGAATCCAAGTATTAAATCAATTCTAACGAAATTGTTCTGAAAAATCTATTTAGTGAAAACCTTGTATAGGTGATAAAAAAAGAATCCAGAATCTTGGTTTAGATGTGATTTATTCCTGTCTTTGAATATGCTGAGTAGGGCATCCCAAATGTTGTGTCAGATGACATTTTGAAAAAGATTTACCTCTTTTACCACTTAAGTATAATTTGTCCTTGGCCCTTGAGCAAGATATTTTCCTAGTCTCATTGCTTTTTCAACATTGAAGTGAACATGAATCTATCAAGGACTCATCCTTCAGGAGTGAAGATGGTGGGCAATCAGGTGACACCAGCACAGGGAAGATGCAACCCTTAGGTGAAGTTACAGTGTCAATAGCAAAATAAAGAGTGAGAACTACTGAAGGAAAATACTTGAATGCAATGCAGATTTACCCTTCCTGATACACACATTTTCTTGCACCTGTTGATGTTAGTATAAAAACCTGTGGTCTTTGTACATCGTACCACAGGGCAAAACTAGAAGTGCGAGCAGCATTCTAAGGGGTGGTTGTGAGCCAACATGTGACACAATTCCTCTGAGTGATTTATGCCACTTCTAGGTGGGGAAACACTTCACCACCGAAAAACCTCAAAGGCGGAAGAATTATGTCATTGCCACAGTCACTGACTAAAATTAATTAATGCTGTGATGCCTTTGTTATGATTAAAGGGCTGGGTAAAAATATGGTTCATCAGAAAAATCAGTGATCAATTTATTTTCATCTGTTTATACCATAGAAACTGATGGATTCTAAAAAAGGAGGACATATGTGGTTTGGGAAGATAGCTGCTGTTAATTGAGAAATGTATAATGAGAAATTTTATATTGAACTTCCTATAGACTAATAAAGGTATCAGATTTTTTTTTCCTAGGAAATTCTTTGATATTTCAGTGTCTCTTCTTGTTATTTCTAATTATTTGTAATTTTAATCCTTGTTTGCTTCTTTCCTGAGTGCAGAACTGCAGCTAGCCTTCAAAGGTACGTGTCAAATTGTCCAGCAGAAATACAAGTACTTTTCACACATTTAGTCAATGTGCAAAACTGAAATGCCTTTGGAAAACAGGCACTGAGTGGAATAATAGTGCCTTATGTCTTCCAAATAGTAGTAACTCCTCGTTTGGGGGAAACATAATGGTACAGCGATTGAACTTGGTAAAAGGAGAGAAATTGGTTATGACAATTGGCATCAGCATTGATTTGTGCTTCTCTAAACCATAGTTGGGAAGTATCTTGACCTTTAAGTAAATCTGGACTGTATTTTGATGCAAACTTTGAAGCATTACAGGAGGCTTGTCATGTACTAAATTATTGAAAACTGCACAATTCAAGTAAAATAACTGCCTTGGTTATCTTGAGTAGGGTGCAGAAATGGCAATCAAAAAATTATGTGGAAGGGTATGGATGCATTGCTGGCTACTTTCACTGTTGCTGAACAATGCTACTTATTTTCTTAAAGCAAAAGCAGCACTCTGTAAGAAATTCTAATACATCTGATTATTCGTGGCATAAAGGGTTGAGCTTTTACAGTTCTTGTGATTGTTGGCACAGTTAAAAAAAAACAAATGAAAAAAAAAACAAACAAAACCAAACAAAACACCAAAAAAACCTAAACAAACAAAAATACCAAAACAACAAAACTGTTGGTTGTTTCCCATCAGCAGGAAAGATTTGTTTGGTTTAGTAATAGTTCATCTTTCTTATGTGGTCTTGCTGCTACAGAAATTCTGTCACTTTAATTTCAGCAGTCACTTTGAGTACTGACAATGAATACGTATCTGGCTTCCCTGGTGAAAATGTGGTTCCTAAATTATAGATATTTTAAAGAGCTGGCATCTCCAGCACCGACAAACATTAATAACTTCATAAAATAACATCCCCTGGAGTTCCAGGGACATTTTGAAATGTGAAGTATTTGTTTGATTTACCACTTGGGTATCTTTTTCTTTGTGAATATATTTACTTCTTTATACTGATCTTTCTTAGATTGTTGGTTAAGGTTTGTATTTATGCTCCCCCAGTTAGGTGCTTTCATTCTTTTGAAATGTTTTGTATTTAATGATTTTAGCTTAGGAATATCTAGTATTTCTGGTGTCTTAATGAAAACAGTTACAGCTGAAATTTTGTTATAAATGTTTTTCTGACATATTCCAGTCTCACACTGTACAATCCCAAGTGTGGTCCTCCCAAGCTGAAATTTTTCAGTTATTTGCAATGTAATTACTTTTTGATGTTGCAATATTAAAATAATTAGATTTTTTTTTTTTTTTACTATTTAAAATCTTTCAGTTGCATTCCTGCAGTGATAGTACACTAGTAGAATCTTAGAAGAGAAATATCCACTTAAATCTCGCTCTTTTCGAAATCCAAGAATGATATCCAGGGAAATACTATTTTTGTCATAAGCGGAGGACTGCGTGAAGTTTTAAGAACATACAGAGCAGGGTTTTCAAATGCTGCTTTGTGGGACAAGGCATCTTTAAAGTACTTCTTAAATTAAATCTTCAGTTACAACGTTTTCAGCTTCAGCACATGAACAGGCTATCTCCTGTTAGCCTTTTCCTTCATTTTTGTTGTCATCTCCTTGTTCCCAGAAGAAACAAAGGAATAGGATTCTTACCCAGTGGACTTGTCTGTTCTGCTCAGGTTCAGTCTAATAAAAGATGGTCAACCTAGAAGTCACTACCAAAGTGATCACTGCCTTTTCATTTCATGGGATATAACAATGAAATGAAAAGTAGCCCATGGAGGGTCCACATTTTCTTTAAACTTTTATATAAAACTGTAACTTTTTTTTTTTTTCTTTTTTTGGTATGTGTGCTTAAACTCATAATGCTAAACTTGTATTCTGGTAAGATTATTTTTCATTTTCTAATCATTTTAGTCTTCCTTTTTTTTTTTTCCTCCAGTATTAAAATCTAATTTTTGTATGTGAAGCTGGTGTGTAAAGTATGATTAAGTTACATGGATTTATCCCTTTTAATAATGTAAAATTTAGTTTCAGGCAAACCAAGTCATCAGCGTAGTTGAAAAAAAAAATACTATGAACCTTGATGTCTTTTTTTTTTTTTTTTTTCCCCCAAGCTCCCATGTGTGGTACATAACCAGCTCCAAGTAATTATACTATTATAGTGGTTGCCATTAATGACTGCTATGATTAAGGCTGCAAATCAATTTCCATTATAATACCTCATTTTCACGTAATCATAAATTATCAAAAACACTAAACTTTGGGACTAAAGTTTTCCACAATTGTTCTGCTTAGAGGTAAATTTGAGGGGAGAGAAGAGGAAAAGGAATTTGAATTATCCTTATAACAAATTATTGACCAGTAATTTTGCATTATAGGATCAAAATGCATATTCAGCTAAATAGTTTCCATGGACTAGAAAAACTTAGAAGAAAGGTTAAATGACAGGGAGTACAGAACTGCCTTGAATTTTGGTTGCACCTCTAATTTTGGCTAGCCCCACTGCTATTCATTTTGCCACATCTCTGCAAAACCCTGCAAACGGTGTTGGTTTTATTCTATTAGCATCTACATCCCACAACAAAACTACACTGTCAGTTTCACTGATAATCAAAAAACAATGGGATTACAGAAGTAGAGAAGAGATACAGTGGTCAGTTGTGGCTTTGTGATTCCAGTTATGAATCCCACTCCTGAATCTGATACTGGTTTTCTTGAGGGGAAAAGTTTCCCTTAAAGTGGGAAGACCACAGAAGTATTTACAGTGATTGTTTTCCCAATAGTATCTCTTGAATGTCAGTAAGTACTGCACTGCTCTTTCCTGTGTTGAAAATAACATCTTTCTGTATCGTTGCAGATAAGTCTGTATGTAAACTTTTTGCAGTGACCACTACACAAAGCTTTTTTCCCATTTAAAGTATTTTTGGTACAACGTAGCAAGTTATTTTATTGTACAAAGAGATCACATTTTAAGACATAATGTTAGTGAGTACTTGGGCAGGCAGACTGGATAAGCTGGAAAGGATAAGCTTTCAACCCTAACATTCATTTCCTGTGCTTGTTTTATCATCCTTAATGTTAAGTTAGCATCTTTTTTTTCCGTAGAATTCATTTTAAGAAATGGTGATTGGTTCCTTCCCCTCAGCCCTCTGGGAGAGTATTTTAATTAGGTTTTTTGAGATCTATGATGATAAACTGAAGTACTGTTACTGAAGAAAAAACACAATTTTTGTTACATTCCTAATTTACTTCTCCACTGGTCTATCTGTAAACCGTTGCTACTGTAAACATCTTTTTTACGAGATGTTGTGAAATACTGCAAAGGCATAGTTTGCAGATAAAATAAAATAAATCCTACATAGAAAAATGCATAAGCTTTCCAAAAGGTCAGGTTCTGGGAGACTTCATTGCCTGCAGAGGGTCTTGGGAGTCAGTGAGATGCCCTGCAAATGGAAGTTTTCCAGATCTGGATTCTTTTGCAACTGGGGTCTTTGATCTGAAAATGTTACAACTCTCCTATGCTCTGTGAATTGTCTGGCAAGATGAGTGATCTAAAAATGCAACTGCTCTTTTGGGTATGTAAGTGCTGAAGTCCTGATCTGTAACCCGCAAGGGCTGCTGTAGTCCTCTTATTGGTTTCAGTGGGCTTTGAATCAGATAGTTGGACTTTGAAGCACCCCAGGTGGATTGAAAAAAAACCAAAACAACAAAACAACCTTTAACAAACAATTATAATTTGAATATTTAGGATGCTGTGTGCCTGAAATAATTTGTCAGTGTTTCAAAGGCTTCTACATTTAAATATTTCTGATCTTTGTGTCTTTTCTTTTATTTCTCCAGTGGCAGATGAAAGCAAAGTCGGTTTGTTGGCTGGACACAGATCAGGTAAGCTTTTCCTGTTTTGGAGGAAAAGTCAGCAACTTGAAAGTAGCATGAGCAGTAAATTAAAAACAGCTTACAGAAACTATGGTGACTAAAGGAGCTGCAAATTAAGGCATTACTTTGTGTGTGCTGACTCCAAGTTGAACAATGATGATTTAAGGATTGTTCTTTGACAGGCAGGCTATGTAGCTGAGCCCTTTGCGCGAAGAGTTGTAACTTTCTTTTTCAGTGCAAGTGTTGTAAACTGAAGAAGATGCCCTTTCAAATAAGGACAAGTGCAGTGTATCTTGTGAAGTCTTAAACAATACACATTTTGAGAGAATTTTAAATATTACTTGCTTTTTCTCCTTACTCTGAGTTCAGCTTTTATTACGAGGAATATCAGATAACTTTAAAATAATTTCTACATATTAAATAAAATAATAATAATTTTTTTAAATGTCAGAGCTTTTCCTTTCATTGTACTCGAGTAGTAGAGATAAATTATTTCTTTCTTAAGGCACTAGTAATAAAAAAAAATAAAATTGGTCCATACTGCTGTCATTACTGTACCTATTTATTCAGCCAGTCCCACAGACTACACTGTGGCATTGTACAACTCACAGTTCTTGTATTGAAAACGTTTCCAAGGACTTGTCATGTAAGATTGTAATTTTTCATAAACTGAGGTTAAGTTGACATAAGAATCCTTCAACTTTCTAGAAATCTCAAGTTATTTGGCAGCCTCCTCTGATGTTAAAAAGCCTGAAGTTTCAGGCTGCCCCTTTGTAGTGCGAATGCATGTTACCTTCATCCACTCCTCCGCAGAAATAAAAGTCTGTACTCATGTAAAGGGAGGTCAACTATGGGATTCTTGACTGTTTATAGTATTCCTTCTCTCTGCAACTGGATGTCCTTCTTTAGTTCTGTGCGTGGATTTTCTTTATCTGAAGACCTTTTCCTGAACTTTGTAGACAAATTCTTTTAAAATTTTTCTGGCATCTTTCCTCAGTCTGTGAACTTCTTGGATTCTCTCTCTGAATCAGAGGGTAGTTCATATGTCTTGTAACACCATCACTCCTGGGGAGAAAAAATTCTTTCAACTTTTTGTTTTGGGAATGTGAAAGCTTCAAAGATATGTCAGCTCGAAGCAGCTTGGATTTTTTCCTGTTCAGAGAAATTACTACAAACATTGCAAACTCATGCAGTTTTCCACAGATCAGTGGAATTTGCTGCTATCAAAGATTATTGGAGGGAAACCTGGTGAGATCATAACTCTCTGGCAATCAGTTGTTATAAGTACATTAAGCTTTTTAATACTACTTTTAACAGCATTTGATCTTTCTGCTGCACACTTCTCCAGATTCTTGAAAACTGCAGCTTTGAAAAGTTTTCTGTTTGAAGACAGCTACAAATTTCATATGAAAATGTGGACCTGCACTTATTGTTTGCTTTACTTATCCTTCATAGACCTCTTACATATACCTAAAATCTTTTTTTTCACAGACTAAAATCGGTGATCAAGGAAGCACCTAAGGAATAGATACAAAGAACCTACAGGCTGTTTCTTTTTTGCCCCTTCAGAATAAAAAGAGCTAGACAACTTCTGAGAATATTGGAGTATAAATTCTTTGGAGTATTGGAATATAAGTTCTTTCTTCTTTAAATACTGTTCAAAATTATTTCAAAATTACTGTTGAAAATTATTTTCTCTCTATCTTCCATTTTTTAACCCTTCATAAAGAGAAATCAAGCTGCAGTGTCAGCTTTCTCAGTGTTCCATTCATATATTTATTAAATTTCAAAGATTTGCTCAAGAACACAGTGTTCTTTTTCTCTGGTCCCCTTTTACTTTTTTTTGAATTATATATGCTGTATGCATTTTGCTGACATTCAGTCACATCACAGACCTTTTGTTTTAGCATAGTTCATTGCGCTGCCTTCCCAGAGATACCTTTGTTTTGTTTTGTTTTGTTTGGTTGGGTTTTTTGTTTTAAGAACGTGTGAAGGGAAACTTTGCAGCTTCTTGTGTTGGGAGCAAAACACCATTATTTTCTCATTACAGAATAAAGGGCTTCCATACTATTCTAGACTTCAGGAAATGAAACTTATTTCTACACAGAATTAATTAACACCTACTAACAACCAATGCAATTATCCCTTCTCTACTTCAACATGACTTGTTCTATGAAATATGCAGTTGAGTAATTCTCTCTAGGGAAATACCCTTTCTGTTCTGGTAGAGTGGTTCTTCAAGTATTTAGTCTCGGCTCTTAGTATAGCTACTGTATCCCTTCTTTACTTCATGTTACTGAGCAGCAAGGAGTTAGTAGCATGTATTAATTTCAAAAAGATTATCACAATTCTGCAGAAGACCGAGGCATTAGAAGCATCTGTAGCTGTAGCCCCATCTTTCTGTCTTTTTATATATTGCACCCACAGACAGTAGTTTGTTTTTTCTTAAAAAGTAGATTTGATTTTTAGAAGCGTGTCTGGATACATCTGAGCATGTTCTCAGAGAAGATGGCTGGAGACTTGCTCCTGTGTTTCACCCTCACAGAAATGCAGGTGTGAATTCTATTTCTCATAGCTGACCAGTCCTTCATTCTGCCATGCAGAAGACTCCTGCAGTGCTTATAGGTGTTACTAGTGTGCCAACGTTTCCACAATACCACTGGAAAAAGCATTGATGCAACCTACTTGGTCCTTTCTGGAAAAGACAGGGTTCAGAGTGTGTAAGGCATCTTCTCTGAATCCTGTAAGGATTTTGTCCTCTGTAAGCATCCTGTGTGCTCAGCAGTGATGTACCCACCTTCCCTGAACTCAATTCCAATGAGAAGCTGAGTGGTACCTCTGTCATAAAGCAGACATAATCCCTGAAAATTCACAAAGATGAAAAAATCATCAAGCTTTAACTCTGTTTTTTCATGAACCCTTAGCTTGTTGGAAAAGCGATTCTGGGGACAGCTCAAGGACACTCAGAATGACAGGACTATTGTACATCAAATATTACCTGATTTGCATCAAATACAAAAATTGAGTACTAATTCTTTACAACTTTTTTTTTTCCTCCCTGAAATTCTTTTTTTCGTGTTCTGATTTACTGCTTCGACCACTTTTACTCTGTATTGACTGTCTGCTAAGGCCTCTGCTGACACAGCTCTTTCAGATGATGCAGTGCTGGAGAAAAGCTGATGAGACTTCCTTTATGAGCTCTGACATATTAATTAGCAAAATGGGCAAAAAAGCTTTCCTATTTTTATTTTAATGTCACTAGACCATGCTTTTGGCTGGGGTTATGTTTCGTGGCAGTTTTGAGACAAGACAAGTTGAAGGTCTTATTTTCTTGCTGAATGCTATGAAAGGAACATGTGCCTGGGCTATGGATTAGTACTGGTAAGACTAAAACATCTGAGGGGTAGCTCTGTTACAAAGATGAGTTTGAATTAATCCTCTAGAGTGAGATATAAAGTTAGTACCTGAACAGGAAAAGGCTTATTAGGATAGTTTGAAGGATACTTTGACTCAAGTTCTGCCTCTTGCTGTTAATTTTGCTGACCGTGTGGTTACCAGGTTACTGTTAAAGCCTGCATGTAGGATTAATGTTCTGGGAAAGAAGACTTGAAGAGATAGGTGTACAGCTAAATTCTGAAAGGTCAAGGCTTGGATGAGGTTTCAGTGATAGCACATGGTGGACCTCTAGTCTGTACTGCTTTGTGTATAGGTAACTGAGTTGTAGTTAACCTGGGATTCAGACTGGGACTGAAGATAGTTTGTAGTAAGGTAGGTTAAAAGTCTTGGCATATCTCTGCATCCTTCAATGCCAGGATAAATTTTGCTGGGGTTTTGTTAAGGCTAAGATGAGGATTAAGATTATAGTTTAGGCCACAGAAGTGGTTGAAAAGTTAGGTTTATAGGTAGATTTTTTTTTTTAAATATCCCACCAAAATAGGGCATGGAAAGTGCAACAGATTAAACTGCATTGTTAACTTCAGGGAAGCGTTTCCAGGTAGATGCTGAATTGCCTCTATACAAGTGTAAACTGAATGTTCCCTTGGCTTTAAAGTTGAGCAGCACAGACTTATCCCCATCTGTGCTCTGAGCCCCTACTATAGGATGACTTCAGACTGCATCTGGAACCTGTGTCTGGTATTATCCTAGCTCCTGAACCATGTGTTTGTGAGAGCAAAATGGCTATATATAACACATTCTAGTGAACTTAGGTGTGCCCAGCTACTGCTACATTTGTAAATATAAACATGACATGTAATTTTAAGAACTCCAGCATAGCCTTAATTAGGAACAAGGAAGGGTCTGGTGCAGGCAGAGTCATATGTTAAAGGTTGTTCTTGCAAAAGCATGAATAATGGCTAAGCTGACCTGGTTGCTGCAATTCGAATTTGGAAAGACAGACAAACTAGAGAACATTCATTTTATTATTTTTTTTTTAGCTGGAGGAACCATGCAAAGGTTGAGCTACTGGAACACCAGTGAAGTCTGGTGGTTTATGCATACTTCACACAAAACTTTATTTTAATCAAGGATTTTGGTTTGTGGTTAACAATTTACATCAAAAGTGCATAAGGAAGTGGTCTTCTCATGCCAGATTGCATAATTTTACTAAACAAACCTTCTTCTGTAGATCTCATTAAAGCTGAGCTTTTCAAAGGTGGCATTTGATTTAGTGCTGAGTTCATAAGAATTTGTATTGTGACTGGGTCCACAGTAGAAAAGACTCATGTAAATGGCTGAGCTGCCTGGTGCATGCAAGTAAAGTGCCTGTCCGAACAAGGACCAACAAGAAGTGCGTGGCTTATAGAATCCATCAGTTACCTGTACATTTGTGAGAGGAGAAAAAAAGGTTCATTTTGTTTCTCTTTAATATCAAGGGTATAATATTGTCTGTGTCCATCATTCTTCCAAGCGTGAAGAGTAATTGTCTACTTTGCAGAATGCAGTATATCTTAGCAATACCAGTGTAGCCCCTCTAACCTATTTATCTTGGCTTGGATACTGGAGACAAGCAAACTGGTGTCACTGTAAGCTGTGCAGTGTGATTTTTCCCTTAGATCAACCAGGATGGTGCCCAGTGCTATTTGAGTTTGACTGACACAAAAAGAAATCTAAGTTTTCCTCTGCAATGCTCTGAATACACCATATTACGTGTAAAACCGTGCCTCTTGAGGCTTTGAGTTATTAAGCTATGGGTTAATTTTGGTGCTTAATGGCTGGGATTTTTTTCCCCCCCCCAATATATTCATTGTTATAGTGCTGCTTCCACTTTGGGCTTCTCTCCCTGGATGATTGTTTTCCTGTGGTGATGGTGGTAATAGTAATAGTAGTGGTATCAGTCTTGATTATGATTCTCGAAGAAAAGTGTTCCTTTGACTACATGATTCAAAATGTTTTCATCTGAGAATCTGTATAGACTCTTGCAGTCAAGAAACAAGAAGTAGAATTCCTTTTTGTCGCTTACAGAGTTAATGTTTTCTTCTATACTTATGTCGGGTAGTGTCTAAAGTGAAAAATGTTACATTGAATCTATCATATTGGATTTATAAGAATTTCTAGCCCAAAAGCTAAAATGCTTAGCTTTATGTTGTTTTTTTAACTTATTTTCAATATAGCTTGTCTAGTGAGACTAAAATTATGCATTAATTTTCATAGCACTCTATGCCAGTATGGCTTCACTACTGCTTTTTTACTTTTATTTTTTAAAGTATCTGTAATAGTTTCCATGTTATAGATGATTCTAACCATCCATCTATACTTGTTAGAGCTTGAAGGAGGTAGCTTGTTCAACACCGTGTAGTTGTGCAAGAACCAAAACTATGCTGTGACCAAGCCCATGGAACAGGGCAGTATAATGCTAAACTGCTGGGCTGCAGGATTTTGTCCATATCTTTAGGGTCAGAATCTAGAAGTCTATAGAAGTACGACCTGAGCCTCCAACTTTCATCAGCTTTTAATTTCTTCTAATACTTTTTNTGGAAATTCCAGATATTGATTCTTTTCAAGAGGCTATTAAAAATGGGGCTGATGCAACAGTCTCTCTCTTCCCTCCCTTTCCCCACTTCCTCTATCAAATTCTATGTAATTTTGCATGAGAAATTTGATTTTTCATTGACTCAGGAAGAAGAAGGCTGAACACTTACCAATTCTTGGGCTTCAAACAATTATTTTAAATCAACAGAACATGCTCCATTTTTAAAAATCTGAATCAAAACCAGTTTGCTGGTCAAAATCTCTTCTGAACGTCCGATTGCCAGTCTTTACAGACCCTCTTGCTCACAAATAGCCTGGGTGGATCTTTCTCCTCTGTGAAGTGCAACAAACTCTTATTTGCAAGATGAAATGTAAAATTTTACACCCCCAGTAACTCACCAACTGTACCTATTCCTTTGACAGCTTTCTCTTCTTGTTTTTGAAGACTTTATTAGCTGTGTGATGATGATTGTTGTGACCCCTTTTTTTGTTAGACCCTGAGAAAGTCAAGTCATCTATTGATAAAAATTCCTCACTTGAGGGTGCAGTTTGATGTTGCCAGGTTGACCTAAAGCTTGCTGCTGCTGCGAATAGCATACTGTCATCATGCCTCCTACCCACAGCAGCCTGGTTCCATTACTTCTTTTATTCCAGTGTCACAGCTTAGCTGATGAGATGGTTGAGAGGTAAACCAGTTAAAAAGCAAAATAAGAAGGACGGGAGTGAATAGTGCTGGCCTTATCTTCCAGAACCACTTGTTTGAGAGAGACAAGCTTGCGTGCCAGTAGAAAAGAACCTAGGCAAGGGGGTGGGCATGAGAACTATGGCTTTCAGAGGCAATTGTCTAATTATTAAAGTACCTTATCTACCATGTCATACCATATCCTTATTAAATTCCAATGCCAAACCTACAACGACTTAAAAATAAAAGAACTTTTTTCAAAATATATTTACTTAGAATCATAGAATCATAGAATGGTAAGGTTGGAAGGGACCTCAAGGATCATCTAGTTCCAACCCCCTGCCATAGGCAGGGACACCTCCCACTAGTACAGCTCACTCAAGGCCTCATCCAACCTGGCCTTGAACACCTCCAGGGAGGGAGCAGCCACAACCTCCCTGGGCAACCTGTTCCAGTGCCTCACCACCCTCACTGGAAAGAACTTCCTCCTAACATCCAGTCTAAATCTCCCCTCTGCCAGTTTAAACCCATTGCCCCTTGTCCTGTCATTGCAAGACCTTGTAAATAGTCCCTCCCCAGCCTTCCTGTAGGCTCCCTTCAGATACTGGAAGGCTACAATAAGGTCTTCATGAAACCTTCTCTTCTCCAGGCTGCAGAGCCCCAACTCTCTCAGCCTGTCCTCATATCAGAGCTGCTCCAGCCCTCTGATCATCTTTGTGGCCCTCCTCTGGACCTGCTCCAACACTTCCATGTCCTTCTTGTGCTGAGGGCTCCAGAACTGCACACAGTGCTCCAGGTGGGGTCTGACGAGAGCAGATCAAAGGGGCAGAATCCCCTCCCTTGCTCTGCTGGCCACGCTGCTCTTGATGCAACCTAGGACTCAGCTGGCTGGCTGAGCTGCATGCACACACTACTTGTCATGGATAACATTACTTTCCCAATGCCAAGAGAAAGAGGAACAAAATGGCAATAAAACATCTGCAAACCAAAGAAGAGCATCCCTGCTGTCTCATCCTCGATTTGCAAGAATCTTCTCTTAAATCACTTATTCACTTTTACTTTCTGTGTTGTGTTAGGGTGGATCCCTCCCCCGATAGAGTAAACTCACAACAAAACAGATTTTTGGAAGGTCAGGAAAAAATGATATTGTATTTCTTATAGTTTAAATAGTTAAAAACAGTATAAGGAGAATATATATACTACAGAAATATAATAACCTTAAGGAAGATGGGGAAGGGGTCAAGCGGCAGCAAAACAGCAAAAGCAGCAGCAGCAACCAAAACAGCAGCAGGGGAAGATAGGAGTGGGTACAGCAGAAGCAGCAAGGGGAAGGTACAAGCTGTGCTTCCAGACATGAAGCTCTTGATGCTCCAGTGAAGTTATATTAACTTACCCATTGTTGCCATTTTATGGCCTGTCGTTAGAATCTCTTTGCTCAGAGCTTCCGCTTCTAAGTTTCTCTGTTCCGGATTTTTATGTCTGAGCTAGAAATCTAGCTCAAACAGACACACTTTTTTTTTGTGTTCTGTGACTGACTTCTAGCATGCATTGTATAAGGTACAGCAGAGCAATGGCCATCAATATTTCTTTGAACTACACTTATTAAAGTGAATAGATCTGATCTGCTGAGAACAATAACAAACTTTCAAGAGAAACTTTCTTTCCCTTGATGTTCTTGTGTGTGATTTAGGATCTAGAGCGGAGCTCAATGTGAACCAACTGCAGCACAGATGCAAATTCAAGTATGACATAGCATAGTTGATTTAATGTTTTTCTCTATCCTGAAGACGATCCTATTATAACCTTGTATTCACGAATGTCTAGCCACATGTTTGTGCTCTCTTTCTCTCTATGCTGGTATTATTATTATAATACTATGATGAGCTGTTGCAGAGAACTAACCTAGTAGAAAAATAAAATCTACAAAAAATAAAAGTATTCTTCTGGTTTAGGTAAAGGAACAAGAAAAAGGAAGTTCAGGAGAAGAGAAGAATGGTTTTCTAACTGACAGTATTTGATCTTTGGATCAGCCTTAGCTGAAGGAAGTTGGCTAGGGTGCAGGGGGTAGACAGACACATCTGAGGAAGAGAACATGGATGAAAGAAGATTTGCAGGTCTTCAGAGATGTCTGTGCTGAAAGAAAGGAAGTGGGGGAGCAAGTTCAAGTCTCTATTTCTTGTCCGGAAGACTAAACTGAAAGTGAGCTTCCAAGAGATTTAATGGCTGGTGAAACTTGTTTTTGTGTGAGTTTGGCTGTGTGATGTTGTTTCCTGTTAAAGGGCTATGGCTGTTCTTTCCCTTTGTTTGGGCTGCTGCACTCTGGATCTTGTCCTGTCCCAAGGAGTGAGATATGACTAAGCAGACCCTGAGGGCAGCTGAGTATCACATTCAAGGAGAAGCTTTCATAAGTGCCAGAGAGAATGAACTTGCAGCTTAGACAGAAAGGACAGTTTTGCTTAGGAACTACTGTGTAGGGTTTCTTTCAGACCAACCCATCACAGAAAACTGCTGAACCAGAGAACAAATGACCTTGTAAAAGCTTAAGTTGAGCAGAAGCTTTTATTTCACACTGTCTGACCCAGCAAATGTGAATTTTCTATATTACAAAAGTGTAGTAAAACAAGCCTAACTGCAACAGCAAAGCACTTTCCATGTTCCCATTTTCAGAACAGAAGTACATGTACATCCACCAGAAAGTCCTGAACAACTTATGGTGCCCTAAAAATGTACCAATGATAGATATTTCCATTTGACCCTCACAAAATAGGTCTTAAATTGTACAAAGTGCTCCTGCAAATGCCTAGCTAGGGAAATGCCTGCTAGAGTTGTGACATGAAGTTTATTAGAGCAAGATGCTGGAGAGTGATTCTTGGTGTCAGGAATGCCTCATTTTTGCATGTGGGTAAATTTGGGGTGGAAAGTCTGCATGGCAGTAATGATGATCTTTTCTGAGAGGAGAAGGCCTGGTCTGGCAGATAACCAAACTGCAGTCTTCAAAACTGAACAATAGAAGTGAAAAATTTACTTCTTTCCCATCATATGTCAGCAATGTGGGAATTATGCATTACCCAGTATGAGCTGTTTGTGTCCGGGGATTGCAAAACAATACCACTTTTCTTATGAGTATTCTTTGTTCCAGGAGCAGAAAAAGGGTCAGGAACTTAGTTTAATGTAATCTGGGAAATTTCATCCTCAGCAGTTACCCAGTATTGCAGGTCCCTTATGATACAGAAGTGGGAGAAGTGACTAGGAAGACAAATTTAACAGACAAGATTTTTTTTCTAGCCGATATATCCATACATTCATATTTTGTTCTATCTCCTATTTTCTTCCTCTTTAATTTCCTGAAGTGATTCTGGCATACTCTTATATTAACTGAGGCTTGGGATGGGGGTGGGGGGAGGTTTGATATTCATATTTCACAGTTGCTATTTCTTCCCTTGGTCAGTATTTTCGAATGTTGTTCTGTGCAGAAATCAGTGAAGCAAGTTAAAACAGTATTAAACCCTCCTAGGATGTTTAAGTGGTATGAAATGAAGCACAGACTTTAAATAGTTGTAATGAGCACATCCACTCACCGTACGGCCTGCTAGTATTTGAAATAAGTGGTCATCTTGCAGTGGTAAATATGTTGTCCAAGTCAGCTTGTAGTGGACTGAAGCAGTCTGTATCTATTGCATGCTGAAGTACTCTCTCTGGTATATGATGCAGTGCTGGCCTGAATTATCAGTTGTAGGCTCTTTGAGACATACATTCCCTTCTTGAGACCTGGTGATACTTTACCCTGTGACTGTGCTGAGCCTGCCATTTTTCATGTTTTTGCTGGAAGTTTCTGCTTCCTCCTGCCTCCTAATCCAGGTTGTTTCTGACATGAGAGCAAGAGAGCTTGTAAATACAGTGACCATGTCTGTATGCGGAGTGCTGTATCCAGCAGAAATAAAGCTTTCTCTGAAAGCAGAAGCAGTGTAACTGTGTCAGTGCAGTATTACACAAGGTAGCAGATACTGCAGTTCTGCAGAACTGCTTGTCAAAACTTGAGACCTTAACATCTCTGGGTCATGGAATATCCTACCCAGAAAGAATTGTTATTAAATTTTAATTGACTGTAAATGGCAGAGAACAATAAGAAAAGTGGCATTATCCCTAATGAATGAATAAGATACAATAAGTTTGAATTCTGAAGAATGTACATTTAAAGATTGAAGAATGTGAAAAATTTGGTGCAATTTTTATTGAAACTGTAATAATTGTAAATAAGGCAAAGCAGCCAGAAAACAAATTTAATGTTTAAAATCCTGGGGACTTCTTGCTCTATGTTCATCTTTAGATCAGAGAGCTTCTGTGGTGATGGTGCCTGAACAGATGGCTCATGAAAGAACCTGCATGACTGAGAGTAAGGTGATTTCCATCATGAAATTCCCTTCTTGGCCCTAAGAAGAAAGTTTAAAACAGCAAGTAGACCCATCAGATCTGCATTTCTAGGGCCTTGTAAGGCTCTTCAGTCAGCAACTCTGTAGCTGGTGACAGCCAGATTGCATATATTCCAGAAAGCAGAGTGTGTTGCTTCAGAGGACATCTTCTGTAACTGAGGAGAAAGTGTTGATAACTTTCTAACTCCCCTGTGTAACATTTACCGCTCTCTACAGTTAGAACTGGAGTCACAGCCTTCCTGCCAGTCTTTTCCTCTGGCTGTTAGGTTTGTGTTCCTTTAAGCAGTATCTGCATATTTTTCAGGCTTTCCGATGAATGATCTGCAGATGTTTGGGAAAGACCTTCAGAGTACTAGATACTGAAAAGTTGGCTGTGATCAGTGTTGGCAGCTACAGTGATTCTTTTAGTCGCTTGTTGTGACCAAAGAGACCAACAGCCATTGCTGAATGCTTCATTTTACTAATTCCTTCCCTCCAGGAGCTGAATTTTTACTGGGCATAATATTCAGTGCTGGCAGTGGCTATCCTGAAGTCATTGGTGCCAAACAGTTAATGAATTTGGAAAACTTCCCAGATAATACATCTGGCCCTCTAACTTATATTTTGGACTATGAAGTATGAGATGTAGAAAGGAGAGCACTGAACTAAATGAGCTACTGGCTGAAGAGGGGAAGGGAACACTTTTCTGGTTTTTTTAAGCTACTTGACTGAAATTTTTTAATTATGTAGCCCCACAGAAGATTCAACTGTTGTGGTTTTGCTTAGGTTTCTGTTTGTTTTGTTCAGTGTTTTTCACTAAATTTTTTAATACCATATATTTGCCAGTTACCTTCTGAGGCTTAAATATAGACAGGGAAACATTTATAATTCTCCACTTTAGGTGATTCTTCTTCATTTTTTGTTTTGAAGTCCCATCATGTTGCCATGTCAATAAGAAGGATTTTGAAGGTAGCTACCAGTAATTGATATTTCTAGTCCAGCTCGCTTCTGGAATAGTGTCTTGTGCAGTGTTTGCCTTTAGTAGAGGTTGAAATAAGGTTTTACTATATAGAATGAGTTGCTGCCACAATTTATTAATAAGCATCTTTGTGTAATAAAAGCTGTGCAGAGCAATATGGTTCAGAAATTAACTCTGAAGAACAGTTTTACGTTGGTATGCATTGTATGCCTCATGAAACAGCATTATTTAGTAGGTCTTTCAATACAGCAGTGCTACTTGGCACTTACCTACACAGCACTCCAAAAGTACCCACAATATCATCACTAATTAAGTGTCCTACTGGAATGCTTTTTATCTGACTTAAGAGCAGAGTGGGGGAGTTTTTCTGTACGTAGCAGTGGCAGCCCAAATGCAAAGCATCATAGAGGAATAGAGCTTCCTTGAATTGTCATCAACTACGAGAGGGTACTTTCCTCCTACCTCTGGCAAAGCCACCATTGAAATGTAAGCTTCTCTGCTGATTACTCTCTTTTCTGCCTGTTGTCTTGATAGATGAAATTTCTCATTGGCTTTAAATTAGTCTTGCACAGGGTGATGTAGTTTCCAATCATTTCATTTTTGTCTACAAGTAATTTTATAATGGCTGGTATCTTAACCCTGTGTGTTACACAAAAGATCACTATTGGAATGAGACCAAGCTTATATGTAATTGTTTTGGGGGGGAGTTGGTGTTTTTTTGTTGTTGTATGATTTTTATTTATTTAGTTTGTTTGTTTGGGTTGCTTTTTTTTTTTTTTTTTAAATAAAACCTTAAATGCTGATTGATGTTTCTTTCTGAAGTGTTCTGATAACTGTACTGAGGCTATTTTATATCTGATTCCTGCCTTTTTGGCTGTTTGCCTTCTGTTGTGAGAATTCTTCAATACTTCCTTTTCAAGTTGGGTCTTAAATCTAAAAGAAACTTTTCTTGATATCTGTCTGGGAGGGAAGCAAATGTGTGACGCAAAAGCTTTACGTCCAAATTTTCAAGGAGATTAGCAGGTTTAGCACATTTAGATGTGTTTCCATCATCTTTATTTTGTTGAGTTTTTATGGCCATTCTGGTACTAGTTTGTCCAGAGTCTTCAGCCTTGTGTTCTGCTTATGTTTCCCCTCTGTCTCCCATGGCCAGGATCTGTCCTGGGACAGTTGCTTGCATGATACATTGCATTATTAGTCTTTTTTTTCTCGGTGATCATCTCATCCTGTTCTGGTTTTGCCTGCTTTCTGAGTTCATATGTGAAGGGAATAGGAAGAAGCCATTCTGTCTAATGTGAATAGTGAGCTAGGGACAAAGCAGGGAATTCAGTGGGGAGAGGCAGACTCTAAATTCTACAACCTACCCAATTCTAGAATGATAGTTTCCTTAGTGCTACAAGACCCTGATTCTGCTGTACTGAAAGCCTAAATAGGAATCAGTTCCTTTCCAGTGTCATGGTCGGGACCTGGAAAACTGAGGGACGTACAGAACAGAGCTAAAACTTGGCACTAGAAGTTTGCATTCATTATTGCAGGGTAATTGTACTTACAAAGGTTGTAAACAAAAGCCTCAGTTCACTTGCTATGGCAATTTTCAAGCCCCCCTGTACAGCAGGATCAAAACAGGGGATCTGGCATTGATTTGTTTGAGTTTTTCTTGTAATTACAAATTTTCGTTGCTATCTGCAGTTGGCATGAATTCCTGTACTCTAAAAATGGGGTTGTTTTTTTTATTGTCAGTTGTAATACTGCTGTTGACAAACAGAGATGTTATAAATGAGAAATCCAATATAGTGTACTTATTCAGATGCCTCTTTTTTTCTTCTTTTTTTTTAAAATCTCTTTAGCAGCTCCACAAATGCTGAATTCTGAAAACAAAATTACAAAATTGCTCAATTGAAGCTTCAGGAGTGTAATTTTTTTTTTTCTTTTTAAAATGACATACTGGTTTTAATTTTAAAGGTACAAAAACGAATGAGCATTACAGTCATGACTACATTTTGTCAGCTGTTGCATCAAGTAATTCACTGCTTGTTATTGAAAAGTGCATCACATAATAGCTACAAAGAATAATTCCCAGTCTGAGTTTACATTATAAGAGAAAATATATTACAAAAAAACAAAAAAAAACCACAAACCCACAGGAGATAAATGGTTTCTTGCAATCATTCTTTTTCTGCCATCTTATAGGAAATATGGGTAAATCATTAAGTCTCAAGAAAAACCTTTGGTCTCCTTTACTCATGGTTAGCTTTCTCTTTTTTGTGTGTAAAATACGGGTGTAGTGTGTGGTGGTCACTGTTTTATCACCTGTTAAGTGTCATACATGGCACATCCCATTACAAATTCTGTGAAACTGGGGCTGTTTGAAGTAAAACTTTCCATTCAAGTGACAGTTGAAGCGTGGGTTTTATTTGCTTTTTTGACAGAGTTTGTTCTTTTACTGTCTCCTAAAATAACTCTGATATTTGACTTTTTTTTTTTTTTTTTTTTTTTTTTTTTTTTTTAAGAGAGGAAAAGGTAAGAGCCTGAGCAAGCTGATGGAGGCTGGGGAAGGGGGCAGGCAGGGAGCTAGAAAAGGGTGTGAGTGTTTAGCCTGGTGGGAAAAGGGACACTAAGTGTATGTCTAGCTGAGGAGATGCACTTTGGGAAAAGGTGACATAACTGAGAGAGGGGGAGACAAGCTTGCGCTGATCTAGGACAGTGGATCCAGAAAACATGTGGGAAAGAAAAGGGTGACAGACAGCTTTGCAGTAAAGAAAACTTTGCTTTTCTGTAAAGAAAAAAAAATTTAAAAACAAAACAAAACAAGGAAACAAAAGCAAACACCAAACTTAGCACATAGAAAGGGGGGTAAGAGGCAGTCTAGAAGGTTCCTAGAGTGTATGTAGGACAACTTCTTATCTCAGCTGTTACATGAACCTACCAGGAATGCAGCCCTGCTTGACCTGCAGTTCACAGATAGAAAAGGGCTAGTGAGAGATGTGGTGGTTGGAGGCTGCCTGGGGCCCAGTGGCCATGAAATTACAGAGTT
The DNA here is from genome assembly GCA_013396675.1 of Eubucco bourcierii. Classification (NCBI taxonomy): domain Eukaryota; kingdom Metazoa; phylum Chordata; class Aves; order Piciformes; family Ramphastidae; genus Eubucco; species Eubucco bourcierii. The sequence goes on from VWZE01018776.1 coordinate 48,001, forward strand.
TTCAATATAGTGTGAAACCAGGAGAGGCATCAGCAAAACCTCCACACTGGTATTCCGAAGGGCAGACTTTGGCTTATTTAAGGAACTAACTTGGAAAGTTCCTTAGGAAACAACCCTTAAAAACAAAGGGCTGCAGGCAGGCTGGGCCTGCTTCAAGAAAGAACTCCTGAAGACGCAGGAGCAGGCTGTACCAGTGTCCTGGGAGATGAGCTGATAAGGGAGACAGCCAGACTGGATGGGCAAGGAGCTTCTAGAGGAATTAAGGGAAAAGAAAAAAAAGGTGTATCACCTTTGGAAAAAAAGGGAGGTATCCCAGGAAGAGTTTAAGGATGTTGCTAGGTCTTGTAGGAAAAAAATTAGAGGCAGAAACCCATTTAAAACTTAGACTGGCCACTGATGTTAAGGAGAATTAAAAATGCTTCTATAAATATATTAATGTTAAAAGAAGGGGAAAGGGCAACCTCCACTCCTTATTAGGCGTGGAGGGGAATATAGTAACAAAAGATGAGGAAAAGACAGAGGTACTTAACACCTTCTTTGCCTCAATCTTCAATAGTGATCCAGGTTGTCTCCAGGACAACTGGCCTCCTGAACTGGCAAATGGAACCAGGGACCAGTATAGTTCCCCTGTAATCCAGGAGGAAGCAGTAAGGGACCTGCTGAGCCACTTGGATACTCACAAGTCCATGGGACTAGATGGGATCCATCCTAGGGTGCTGAGAGAGCTGCCAGATGAACTGGCCAAGCCACTCTCCATCATTTATCAACAGTCCTGGCTCACTGGAGAGGTCCTTGAAGACTGGAAGCTGGCTAATGTGAAGCCCATCCACAAGATGGGCCAGAAGGAAGAACCAGGAAATCACAGACCTGTCAACCTGACCTCAGTGCCAGGCAAGGTTACAGAACAGGTCATCTTGAGTGCCATCACAAAACACCTGCAGGATGGCCAAGGGATCAGGCCCAGCTAGCATGGGTTTGGGAAGAGCAGGTCCTGCCTGACCAACCTGATCTCTTTTTCTGATCAGCTTACCTGCCTGGTGAATGTGGGATAGGCTGTGGATGTAGTCTATTTGGACTTCAGCAAAGCCTTTGACACTATCTACCACAACACGCTCCTGGCAAAGCTGGCAGCTCGTGGCTTGGACAGATTCACTCTGATATAGGTCAAGAATTGACTGGAGGACTGGGCCCAGGGAGTAGTGGTGAATGGTGCCACATCCAGTTGGCAGCCACTCACTAGTGGTGTGCCTCCAGGGATCAGTGCTGGGCCCAGTCCTGTTCAATGTCCTTATTAATGATCTGGAAGAGGGGATTGGGTCCGTCATCAGTAAGTTTGCAGGTGATGCCAAATTAGGAGCAGGTGTCAGTCTGTTGGAGGGTAGGAGTGCTCTACAGAGGGACCTGGACAAGCTGGATGTGTGGGCAGAGACCACACATGAGATTTAACAAGGCTAAGTGCAAGGTTCTACACTTTGGCCACAACAACCCCAAGCAGTGCTACAAGCTGGGGACAGAGTGGCTGGAGAGCAGCCAGGCAGAAAGGGACCTGGGGGTACTGGTAGATAGTAGCTGAACATGATCCAGCAGTGTGGCCAGGTGCCCAGGAGAGCAAATGGCATCCTGGCCTGTATCAGGAACAGTGTGGAAAGCAGGACAAGAGAGGTTATTTTTTCCCTGTACTCAGCACTGGTCAGACCACACCTTGAGTCCTGTGTCCAGTTCTGGGCCCCTCAATTCAAGAGAGATGTTGAGATACTGGAACATGTCCAGAGAAGGGTGACAAAGCTGGTGAGGGGCCTAGAGTACAGCCCTGTGAGGAGAGGCTGGGGGAGCTGGGGGTGTTTAACCTGCAGAAGAGGAGGCTCAGGGGTGACCTCACTGCTGTCTACAACTACCTGAAAGGAGGTTGTAGCCAGGTGGGGGTTGGTCTCTTCTCCCAGACCACCAGCAACAGGAGGGGACACATTCTCAAGTTGTACCAGGGGAGGTCTAGGCTGGATATTAGGAGGAAGTTCTTCACAGAGAGAGTGATTTGCAATTGGAATGGGCTGCACAGGGAGGTGGTGGAGTCACCATCCCTGGAGGTGTTCAGGAAAAGACTGGATGAGGTGCTTAGTGCCATGGTCTAGTTGATTGGCTAGGGCTCGGTGATAGGTTGGATTGGATGATCTTGGAGGTCTCTTCCAACCCGGTTAATTCAACGATTCTATACATAAACTTGATTGCAAGAACTGGAAGTTTGGATGTTTAAAGTGTCTCAGGTGGGAACACTGGATGTAAAGATGTCTGCAAAGGCAACTCAGACTCTTCTAGTGGATGCTTATGGTGTGAGACTTAGATAATCGAGACCTAGTTCTTACCAAAGACTTGAGTTCTAGAGCACGAGAGGGATGTACTTAAGAGTAATGAATCTGTTGTGCAAGGCTTGATGCTCTCCTCACTTGGTGAAGCTGTAAGATATGTAACTGTTTGGTATATTCTGGTTGGAGGATGTGATGTTAGTGTTGTGGATAATCTCAGGGGGAAAGAGACATTTTTATCTGTTTCCTAGCCATTAAATGCTGTTCTTCTATAACTGTGCACGTACCTCAGAATTGCTTGAGGTGAGGGGGTGTCTTTAAACTGCATGCAATGATTTAGTGTGTTCTTCACCTTACTGGTGCCTGACCTGCGTGTCTGCTGGTTTACAGAAGTGCTGAATGTAGACTGCAACCAATGTCAGTGTCAGTATTGCCATGAGCCCAGGAAATGCTAGCTGTTAAGTATTCAGAAGAGGAAGTGAAGGACAGGGGAAGTGGGTCTGGAAAATCTTAAAAGGGAACTTGAATTGATCTTCATCTTTCTGTTTTAATTCCTTATCTGTGAGACACAGATAGAAGACATTTCTCTTAAAATGATGACATTAATGGTTATTTTTTAATATTACTTTTATTATAGTATTATTATTTTATTATAGTATTATAGTGTTATTTTATTATTGTATCATTTCAAAATACTTTGTAAGTTGTTTCGGAACAAAAAATACATGAAGGACTATTTAGTGCTCATGTTAGAGCAGATATTGAAGTGCATGGTGGGTAAGGAAATGGGGCAATTGCCATACCTATGGAAGGAAATATATGTAGATCTTTCCTGGAAGAAGGAAACTGGAGTAAACAAAATTGTTATAATGTATCTGGACCATAAAGTGAAAGTCTATTAACAATGAATGCATAGAGAGAAATAAGTTAACAATGGACACCTCTACTGTGGCTTTCTCCAAGCCTAAGCACTTTTTATTGTTAAGAGCACTCTTTTAAGGTCATTTAACATGTATGATTTTAATATCTACTCTGTTGCTTTAACTACTTCTATTATAATTTTCTGAGCCTTTTTAGAAAATCCTACAGGAGAATGCAAATAAATAATGCATTTGATCTAGTATGCAGTAGATAGAGTATTACAGTATATGTAAACAATTTTTTTTTTTATTAGAATAGCAAATTATGTAGAAAGATCCTTCTGTAGTCTATAGACCACATATGCTTTATTTAAAGAATTACTTTGACTTCATGTAGCTAGTGCTGGGCCTGAATCTCTGAATTTGTAAAGATACAGAGTAACAGCATAAAAAGATTAAGTATCTCTCTGCAGTAATAAATAAAATACAGAAATGATGAGTTACAGCACACAAGATTGCAGCTGAAATCTTAAAGCATTCATTTTCCAAGAGCAAGTCCTTAGTATTTTATAAAATCTGATCTGTATATACTCTCTGCTTGCTTAAGTTTCCTTTTTTGTTTTCTACCCTTCTGCTTGCATTCATAGAAAAGTCCACAAGTAATCCTTTAAAATCCTGACCTGAGTGTGCTGCAATCAGCACAATCATTTGTCCGTAACTAGCTTATCTGTCCTCTATGCTGTTCCTTCAGCCTACAAAATCCCAAAGCAACAGAGGAAGTACATGTAGGTAGTGAATGTTATTAGTGGCAGAAGATGTAGATATGTAGTTGATTGCTTCACACCAAAATAACATGTTCGCCTAACTTGACTGAGAAAACTCTAGCATCTTAGCACCTTAATACAGATCAACACTACCCTCTTTCCAGTCTTTTTGGGGTGTTTATTGTGTTCGGCTTTTTTGGCAGGGAGAGGTGGGTGGCAAGGTTCTGACATCCTTTTGTATGTTTAATATTTTATTTCAGCTGGAGATGCAAGAATCTTCTGATACTCATCTAAAGTAAAAAAAAAAAACAACAACAACAACAACAACAAAACCCCAACAAAAAAACCCAAACCCAACCCAAAACCAACCCCAGCAGTACAATGATCAAATGTAGAGAGAACTCTGCCCTTGGGGTTTTTTTGAGCAGCTACCTTGCAGGTAGTCCTGCTCGTTTCAGTGCTCCTCAGACATAGTGATGATAAATGTTTCAGCAACAATAACTCCTTTTAGATCTATACAATGTGACATGAAAGGCTCCACCTCTTTCCTGATGTTTTATTAAAGCAAATACTTTATGATCCAACCTGAAAAAAGGGAACCTAGATATTTTTAGGGAAGACTTTATACCTAAAAAAGCAGAGACCATAATTCTACTCCCAATTTAATGATGAGTTACAGTGTATGAAGAGTCTTCGTTTGCATTGTAATTTGCATTAACAAAATAGAGTGCCCGTTTTGTTAGTGATTTTTTAGAAGATGGAAATGACTGCTTGAGTAAATAGAATCAATAAAAAATGAAAAGGCCAATAGTACTAGAAAAACTACCACAATAACTAATACTGAAATATGCTTTTGCAGTTTAAGCTTTCATGTGTGTGTTACCTTTAGGGAATTGTTCTTAAACTTCACATAGAATTTCTTAGTGGTTTCATATAAATCAATTGCCTGTAGTTTTCGCTTAAGCAGTTTAATTGCTTAATCAGACTAAGAAAACCTAGTGATTAAAATTTAACAGTCATATGGTCTAAGGCAATATCAATATTAGTTAACAATTCAGATTGAGTCTGAATGTAAAATCTAAGCAAATTAATACTGTGTCAAAAAATAACAGTTTTTCTTTTATAAATAGAAAATATCTAAGGCATAGGAGCATAAAGGGAGTGTAGCAAGAGATGAACTGTGCTTTACAAAGCATTAACAAATCATGAATAAGTCATGACATCTATAGTCTTGGCACTCAAAAGAGAGCCAGTCTTGCAGAAAAACAGGTAGACTTGATGAAAAATTTTAAGTGCTGCACATTATTCTGGTTTCAGTTGGTGTAACCTTAAGTGCAATGAAGTTTTGTCTCATGATTAGAAAGGTTCTGCTTTCACAATACAAGTAATAAAGAACTGACAAGAACAGGAGACAGTGTTGTTTTGGACTCCTTTCATCAGTAACACATCACAAGATAACAGTGGTCATACTAGATCAGGCAAAAAGTCCATATAGCCCATGTCCTCTTTCTGATACCACCAAACACTAGTGCCTAACAAGAAATACAAAGATATGACAACTTTATATCTTATTTCTCCAAGAGCTCTTCTTACCTTCAAATATTCAGAGGTTTGAATTTTGAAGCCAAGAATAGTTTCATTTTATCTGCTAATTTTCAATAGCTATTTCTTGCTTTGAATTTTCTTGCTTGCCCTTGAACACATGTAATCTTCTTAGTAGCCACCAAAAATCCCAAATTATTCGCATAAATTTTCTTCAGGGTTGTTACTATGAGGAGTAATGACAATTGATTTCCTGTTACTTCTTTCTTAAAGCAAGATATGAACCCAACTAGTATCATCCTGCTCCTTCCTGTGGGACAGCTTTTTCACGGGGCAGGGGGAGCAATGTCAATTAAACATATGGTAGAACCATTAAAATTTGGTTTTGAATAACATTAACTTCAGTGTTTCAAAACCTGATTTTATTTTTCACCTCTAAAGTAAATTCTTTAGTATGTATTGCTATCCAATACGAGGATTGACATACTTTTTAAAGGTTGAGGGAAGAAGCTACCAAGCAGCTCTGATTAACTGTGTGATAATATGCATGAAGTTTTACAAATTATATAAATATTGAAGTAATTGATTGCCATAAGCCTATACTCAACCACATTATGGCTTGTTTTGCATTATCTTCTCGAAGAAATGGAATGGCATGCATTTCGCAGATTAACCAAATTTCCCTCTTCATGTGGAGGCAATACTGGTCCACACTCAGACAAAGAATAAATGAGGCAAAAATATTTCATGAAATAAGATACAGGGCAGAATACAAATGCAACTGTTCATTCTTGGTACAGAAGCCACAAAAACTTAGTATAATTGTATAGATGCTAAATGTAAGGTAATGACTGAACACAAGAGCTATTTTTTATAGAGTTGATTAACTCAAATAAGTGAAACTGCAGTCCTAGTCACTGTAAAAAGGCACAATACAGTGTTGCTAAAGAAAACTGACAGAACTACTTAATATCCTTGAAACTGTCCAGACTGTTTGTGTGTGTTCTTAATTATAGAATCATAGAATGGTAAAGTTGGAAGGGACCTCAAGGATCATCTAGTTCCAACCCACTGCCATAGAACCCCAACTCTCTCAGCCTGTCCTCATAGGAGAGCTGCTCCAGCCCTCTGATCATCCTCGTGGCCCTCCTCTAGACCTGCTCCAACACTTCCATGTCCTTCCTGTACTGAGGGCTCCAGAACTGCACACAGTAATCTTAATCTTTATGAGACTAGCTTTTATTGTATTTGAAGCAAAAGCTTATCATTTCAGGAATGTTGGTGATCCTTGTTTAGTTTAAAAAGATCTGCTAAAGAGCTAGTAACTCAAGTAAGCAATTTTTCTGTTCTAGTAGAGTTTTGAGGTGCAGCTGAGAAGCTACATGATTACTAAGAATGAAGTTTTACACCTTTATGTTTTATGACTATATATATATGTGTGTGTGTGTATATATATATATATATATATGATTAAATAAGCCAAATACAAGATACAAAATTAGATTAACAGAAAGGAAGACATTTATTTTAGCAAACTATTGAGATTATTAATTACCAATGTCATTTGCAGTATGACATTGGAATTTGAAAACTTTATACCTGCTAATTGTCAAATTAGCATAAGAGAAAAGGTTGTGTTTTGATTTGTTTTTTTTTAAATTAAATTTGTGGCAGCATTTTGTATAAACATAATTTGTTTATGCACAGATTTATTTCCTGATTGGTTGATGATCAACAGTAATGCCTGCTTTGCACATTAATATAATTACTTTGCCTCCCTGATGTTGTTCTGCCTAGAGGTCAGGCTACTGAAGTTAGCTGTCTCAGGCAAACCCAAAACTGCAGGTTAGTATTTCAGAATTTAGCATTGTCCAACATGTTTTGGATAGATTCCATCAGTCTTGGTCAAAGAACCAGCAGAACGTCAGCAAAGGAGGAACCATTACTCAACTAAGAAAAAATAACAGGTCTAAACACACTATTTGTAAAGGGATCTTAAAAAAAAAAAATTAATAGATATATAAATAAATAAATACATAAATATGTATATATATACACACACTTGTTAGATGTCATAGAACTAAAAAGAAGTCAGTGAACATTTTCTATAACACAGATAAATTAGTTCCAAAATTACAGGTTTTTTTTTTATCTGGATTGCACTCATCCCAGACACATGAGATAAAAAGTAAAAAGGGAAAACACTGCAGCAAGTACTTCTGTGAGCTACTGTTAGCAGAAATGCTGTTGCCTCAAAAAGTTCATATGATGATGTGCTTAAAGCATGAGCTAATATTTCAAAACCACTGAAAATCCATGATAACTCATCTTTTTACTGCTTATATTTATAAAGCCAAAGCGTATTTGTATGTAGTCTGCGTTTTGGGGGCAAGTGAAAGGGAACAAGGTGATGTTGTTTGTACATAGGCAAGAAAAGTGGATAAGAGATCCCAAGAAAAGTTTGTATTCATTTTCTACCACAGTTAAATCATATTGTAAACTGTTCCATGCAGCAATTCTATTAGCATTTAAACACATTGTAGCAATGCAAAGCTGTGTATTGGAGAGATCCCAAACAGATCCCTGGATAATTAATAAAGTATCATTTCAGGATGCTAAAAATAACAGCAGGGGAAACAAAACTTAGAAATCTGGAAAGGTTCTGTTTTCCAGAGGGAACATTAAAGGCTGGGTGCACATTTGCTAAACATCTAAGAATGCAGCGAGTTTTCAAAAAAAATATAGATTTGCAAAACCAGCTTTATTTGATCTCTCATTCACATCTTTACCAGTTTCTCTTTAAAAACAACCTTTTCAACAAAATGACACATCATGACATACCTATCAAAGGAGCTGCAAACGTCTTTATGAAAGGCTGTACTATACCTGCCCAAACCAAATGTGAAAGTAAACCGGTAAATCATTTGCTAGGTCTTAGAATTAACCAGCATAACCAAAGTAATATTTTTACTTCATTTTTCAGTGAGGCTGGGACTGTAATCCTGTTGTGAGCTGTGTCTGTTAAAACCCTGGAAGACAGCTAGTTGTCACTGGGTGTGAATCCTTGTCTCTGTGCACTACAGAACAATTTAGCAAAATCCTTGGCTGTAGCTCTTTGAAAGGACAATTCTGTGCCATTTGTTCCATGAATTGAACGTGATTTTTCTAAGGGTTCACTTTTGTGACAGGAAACTCTGAAAATACTTTCCATGCTTCAAGACCTGCAATGTAATTGTTCTCAATACCCAAACCTTCTCTTTACTCACATGACCCTCTCTCTGCCTTGAGTTTCTTTGCAACTTACTTAAACATGTAGGCTGAGTGGCATGTGTGAATATTCCTTTCTAGCTTCTGATGTGTCAGTAGATGGGATCATTGTAGGTGCCAAAAATGTGCATATTGAGTATTGTTGTGTACTCACCTACCTATGCCAATGCATATGCGTTTCTGATCCTGTACTTTAGGCCCAAGTTTTTCCCCAAGTTTACTCAGATCCAACTAAAGCTAGAGGAAATAACCTAGATGTGGAAATTAAACTTTCTTCCCTGAAAATTGTAGAGAAGAAACTACTTCAAAGCCTACTTGCATGCAAAGGTGGAAAGGTTTCCTTTTAGTCTTTTTTGAGTTATTGGTGAATAGGAGAAAATAAATAAATTATAGATGTGGAAGAATTTATTTTTACCACTGCTCAGTTATTCAGATATGGCAAGAGGGAGGCATATTCTTTGGGTTTTGAGGGGAAGGGGGATTTTTTGTTTGGTGGTTGGCATTTTGATGTGTTGTTGGTTTTATTGTTTGGGGTTTTTTGTTTGTTTGGTTTTTTTGGTTTTTGTTGGTGTTTTTGTTGTTGGGTTTTTTTGTTTGTGGGTTTTTGTTTGGTTGGTTTTTTGTTTTGTTTGTTTGGTTGGTTTGTGGTTTTTTTTTGTTGTTGTTTTTGTTTTTGTTTTTTTTTTTGTTTGTTTATTTCTGGAAACAGTTCTTTGCTTGGTCTCATTCCAGATAAGACAATTTTCACTATAGAGGATGCTTTAAGGTAAACAAACAAACAGATAAATAACTGAATCATGTAAAATAAAGCTAAATTAAAGATGAATATTACTATATCTGGGAATTCAGCTGTGAGGAATCTATAGTAAAATAACATTATAAAAATTTTAAGCATTCAAATGATCTTAAAAAACCTCACTACAAAATAAAAAGGAACCTTTGCTGAGGACTTTTACTGAAAATCTACATAATCCTTTCGAATTCCGTAGGGATTTTGAGTCAGAGCTATGCCACGGATCATTTCTTTTACTTAGCAGTAGATTTGACAAAATTCTGCATATTCCCATTCAAGAACTGGATTTTCACACCAACTTTGCAAAACTACTTCAAGACAGGTATTATTAAACTCACAAACAAAGTAATTTCAAAAATGTACATGCCTTTGTGAGTGACCTCTGTTTGTGTTTATCTATATATATATCTATATCTATATCTCTCTCAATTACAGGTGTATATGTAACCTTTTTACAGATTACCTACTGGCATCTTCAAGCAAAAACGTGCATTAATTTCTTAAACTGAAAACTACCCTATGCACTTACTATTTAAATATGTGCACATAAACAGAAGAAAATATGGTTTTACTGCTGCTTCTGGAAGTCAGTCTATAAACTGAATGAAATGTAGATTGGGAGCAAAAGATATGAGTCCACTACTTCTTTCAGTCTTGTTTATTTTAAGTGCAGTAAGGAGCAAATTGTCTTGCATTTCTATGCTAATATGACACATTAATCACTAGAAAAGGTGATTTTGTGTTTGTTTAGGATTTATGAATAAAAGATTGTTATTGGATGGTTCATTTACTCTTTGTGTGCTTGAGACAGAAAATCTGAGTCCTCTGAAGCTTTTGTAAATACATGTTGCAGAATCTTCCCAGACTGAGATATTTGCCTGTTTGTAGTTGGCTAATTCAGAAGTGGTTCCCTGATAAGGTTAATGCCCAGTTAATTGCTCCTAGCCTTGACATGCAGTTTAATCGCTACTTGGCCAACATGTTTGTTGCTTGCTCTGTGTAGAATTATAGTGGATGTAGTGATGCAAACCATGAAATGGTGGAGGGCAAACAAAATAAATACAGTATTTTATGTTCTTTTAATTTAGGACCAAGTGGGTTTGGATGAAGTGTTTATTTAGCTTGCTGGCTGCTTCAGATGCTGTGGCGTATTGATTCCTTCTATTGCTAGTAGCAATTTAACCTGACCTCTCTCAGATCCAGTATTTTAAAAGCCATAAATTTTAACATTACTTAGGAGTGAGGACTGAAATGCCATGAAAGCCTTTTTATTAGCAGAGCTTCACCTTACTCCGTGTTCATGTGTCACCCATGGCAACAATATATAGAGTACCTTAAGTGAGAGTGGCTGTTGGACAGTTTGGTGGTGGTCGGGTCAGCAATAAGGAGAGCTCATAAATGTCTCAAGCATGTAGGATTCACTGATCATAATGTGGACAGGTGTATGAAAGCAATGCCATAATTGGCAAAGGTATCCTTTTTCCAGGTTACTTTGTTAAACATCTGTTTTTTTTCCTTGGTCTTAACATTCATAGAATCGTAGAATGGTTAAGGTTGGAAGGGACCTCAAGGATCATCTAGTTCCAACCCCCCATAGATAAGGAAAAACATACACAAAGGAAGTGATTTATGTAATTTATTTTTTAATTGCAAGTTACATTGGTGAAATCAAAATGTATTCTTCTTCATTGCCTTGACTTTGCTTTCCTTTTACAAGAATCATATTCTTTGTTGTTGTGATAGCCTGAATTAATCCCTGAATGACACTTAAAGCGATCCTTAGCATTCAGCTTGTAATGTAAAAATGCGTAGTCCAGGCCAAAACTTGATGTATAAAAATGACATACCACTTTTTAAAAGAGAATGTAATTGTGAATAAAATAGTTGATATAAGAGAATGTCTTTTGGCATTCACATGTGAAGAACTCCACATTAGCAAAGCAGTCAGAAAGCCTAATATGAACTTTTTGCATCCTTTTAATTTGTTCCTTCAGATGTAAATAATCTTTAAAAATTTTATTTTAGACTTGATGGCTAAGATCAAGTAATAATTCAGCAGCTTATTTCAAAATAGACTTAAGTTTTAATGAACTAGGTCATAACCATGAATTTATCGTGAGTATTGGCTTGCTTTCTTCTGTTCTGCTACTGAAGAAGTTCTCTCCTATGTCCCAAAGGTCGAAGTTAACATTCTGAATCTTAACCTCATATCATTAAAAGTGACTTTGTTTAAATATTTGTTCTGGGACCCTCGCTTTGTGTTAAACTTTGGCCTAGAAACAAAAATGTTGGTTTAGTTTGAGAAATGTAATTTATATCAATTAATTTAGAAAGTGTCACATTTCCCAGACTTTTAAAGCTGAACTGAAATGTTTGACCTTATCAGAGCGTGAGTGTGGAAGCAGAAGTAAAGCAATCACAGAGCACTGAAATATTTTTTACTGCTAAATTCCAAACTGATCAATTTGCATGTTGCCTGAAATCACTTGGGAATCATATTTTCTAAAAACTGCAGGTTTTCCTGTCTGCATTGCTTTTCCTATAGCTGTTTTACTCTGGCAGGTCTATCTAAAATCAATTTGATATACATAAATATCCATGAGGAGAAAGCTTCTGCTTTATAGAAGGTCAGGTAACCTAATTTATAGTGGGACCTGTTCAAAGGGCAGGTTCTTCAGTACATACCAACTAGAGAGAACACTGGCCAGATGGAGGAGTAGGAGTTCAAATGCCTAGGAGAACTTTTCGCTGGACTCAGAGCTATACTTTGAAGTGAAAGATTATGTGAGACATTAAACTTATGTAACCAAATGAAGAAAAATAATTATTTCAACAGATAGCACCAGACATTCTTCTGTGCAAAGACAGGGTCGGCTACATTTTGTCCTACATGCAGCACTAACCTAAATGTGCTATGTGCCATTTCCCTGAGTGCTTTTGCTTCGACTACTTCTTATGTTCCTAAGACTTAGTTGTAGTATTTTTGCACTATGAAACTTACTAACATTTTTGAGACTTTAATGCTGTGTGAATGTATTTGGTTTGGCCGAGCTGAAGTTAATTCTCTCCAGAGCACCTTCCATAGTGCTGTGTTTTGCAGTGCTGTAGCTGGATGTCAATAACACACCAGTGTGTTGGCTACTGCTGAGCCAAGCACCAGGACCGTGCCTTTCCAACATTTACACACACACACGCAACAACAGGCTGAGCAATGGGCAAGATCTTGGGAGGGGACACAGCTGAGCCAGATGACCTAAACTGACCAAAGGGATATTCCATGCCACATGATGTGAGCTCAGATATAAAAGCTGACTGCAAGAAGGAACCGTGAAAGCATTTGTTGATAGTGTCTCATGTGTTGAAACCCTGCTTCCTGGGAAGTGACTAAACATCATCTGCTGATGGGAAGCAGAGAATAACATCTTTGTTTGCTCTTGCTTTTGCAGAAGGCCTTGTGATGGCTTGGGAGTTACCTTCCCCCCCACACACTATGAAAATCACCCAGACTAGACTCAGCCAAGCTGAAAGTTAAGGAATGAAGCTATATTTACATCTTAGCACAATATACAAGCAGATATTTACACAATATACAAGCAGATATTTACACGATATACAGGAATATTTACAGATATATACAAGTTAAAGGTAATACAGAAACACAACACCCCTCCCAGAAATCAAAATACCAGGGAGTGGCTCCCAACCACCCTTCCACCTTCTTTCCAACCCTCCAGCTTACCCCAGTGTCTGTCTTATGTGCAAGGTGAGTTTGGAGGATTGGCAAGGGGAGTTAGAAGCAGAGTGATTGGTTGGGTTATGCAGCAGAAGACCAGAAGACACACCGACTCCCAGAGAGAGAGACTCTGTTGTCTGTTTCTGTCCTTGTTTTTATACATCTCAGCAAACCTATGAGTGAAGTAGACATCACCATTGTTTGCTTTTCACAGCATATAATACATTTTTTAATTAAAATATTCCAATTAGCCTCAAACCAACACAGGACTTTCCTTTTGCTTTTCATCCTATCAAATTGCTTCTGTCTTGACTCATAGACCTTTTTCTCTCTTCCCATCCGTCTAAGAAGGAGAGTGATATAGTGGCATTATTAGGCATCTGGTCCTCAGCCAGGGATAAACCACTACAATGAACTACTCTTTTTGAACCACTAAAATATTCTTCTGCAGTGTTGTTTTTCATAATACTATAGAAAAAGAGACACAAACCCAGAGGCTGCCTTATTCAAAGCCTTTCCTCTTCATTCGATAAAAGCTCAGTGAGCCACAGATTGTAAGCTGCCATTATTCATATTTGAAACTGCAGTTTGTCCAAATATGAGCTAAAATACAGTCATTATATTTAATAGAATAGATTAACATATCTGTAAACCATAGACTGTAGATGGTGGTTTGGTTTTGGTTTGGGTTTTTTTTTTTAATCAGAGAACTTTTTCAGTTCTCCAGTTCTCCCATGCTTTGATTTCTCTTTCTTAGACTTTTTTTTTTTTTTTTTTNTGGGTTTGTTTTTTTTGATTTTTTTTTTTTTTTTTTTTTTTTAAATTTTGTCAGGTATGGCATTATTCTGTGTTCAGTGTTCCTGCTTATAATGTGGAGGACTTGGTTTGAGGCACAAAATGAGTATAGTAATACACGTTGTGTTTAACGTGAGCACAAAGTAGTGATTTTTTCCTCTTGCTTTTTTATCAAACCCTCTTCCCTGATACCTGTATAAACTAGTCGAAGGAAAACTAGGACATGGAAGTGTTGGAGCAGGTCCAGAGGAGGGCAACGAGGATGATCAGAGGGCTGGAGCAGCTCTCCTATGAGGACAGGCTGAGAGAGTTGGGGCTCTTCAGCTTGGAGGAGAGAAGGCTTCGAGAGGACCTGATAGTAGCCTTCCAATATCTGAAGGGGGTCTACAAGAAGGCTGGGGAGGGACTATTTACAAGGTCTTGTAATGACAAGACAAGGGGCGATGGGTTTAAACTGGCAGAGGGGAGATTTAGACTAGATGTTAGGAGGAAGTTCTTTCCAGTGAGGGTGGCGAGGCACTGGAACAGGCTACCCAAGGAGGTTGTGGATGCTCCCTCCCTGGAGGTGTTCAAGGCCAGGCTGGACGAGGCCTTGAGTAACCTGTACTAGTGGGAGGTGTCCCTGCCTATGGCAGGGGGTTGGAACTAGATGATCCTTGAGGTCCCTTCCAACCTTACCATTCTATGATTCTATGAAAAAACTATGGTGTGATCCAAGTTTATTCTACAGAAATGCTCAGTTACAGCTCTTCATTTGAAAATCCCAAGCTAAATGTTGTAATTACTTTCAAATTCTTCCTTGCTAAATCATTCTCTGCATTGAATTGATTGAGGTAGTATCACATAATCACAGAATATTAGGAGTTGGAAGGGACCTCAAATCATCATCTACTCCTATCCCCTCCCACCAGAGCAGGATCACCTATACCAGATCACACAGGAACACTTCCAGGCAGATCTTGCATATCTCCAGAGAGGAAGACTCCTGTTCCAGTGTTCTGTCACCCTCACAGTGAAAACATTTTTCAGCATGTTTACATGAAACTTCCTATGTCTCAACATAAACATTTAAGTCAGAAGAAAAAAACCCTTTGCAGTTGTGCATACTGTGAATCCTACCAGAAACATTAAACAAAATGATGCAGAAAGTATAGAACGTGAATAAGTTTGAGTTACTAAATGATGTTGCAACCCTGTGGGTCAGAAGCAGATCTGTCTACCTGTTTTCTGATGTTTATGGCACATAGAGTTTGGTAATAATGACAAATATTTTATGTTTTGACTTTACCATTCTATGATTCTATGCTTATTAAAAGAGACACACTTTTCACTTTATACATCAATTTATTTAGCAGTACATTTCCAAAAGTAGCTAAAAGGAGAGTAAAGCAGTCAAGACTTGCTGCCTGTGTCTTACCAGCAGGTATCTTTGTATCTTTGGGCATCTTTATTTGAGTAATAGGTTTAGTTTATTCTCGTACAAAAGATTTCCCTACAACAGGGTTGTATTTTGACTAAATTTTCCTGAAGGGCCTAATTTACCAGTCTGATACCTGTATAATTTGATTCTGTACAACAGAAATTCTGCATTCCCCTTCCTGAACAAGAATTGGGGTATTTCTGCAGCCATACTTCTTATCCTGTGTCTGCAGGGCCAATGTAAGATTATAAATATGTTCATTTGTGTTTAATAAACCCAAAATGTGTGATTAGTGAATTAATTGTGTTTTGAAAATCATGGGAATACGTGACTATCAAAAGATACTTTAATTATGCCCCATTTCCTTTAGAGAAAGATAACTATGGAATGAGCAGTTAGGTTGAGGTAGGTCCAAGTACAGTGAGGCTATACTGGACATTATGAATGCTACCCAAGGTGTATGTCCAGTGCAGAACAGGCACTGGGTTGTAGCTGCTTCCTGAGAAGCTGTTGGTGTATCTCACTCCGAGTTCTACCACAAAAGAATTAAACCTTGGTGTTTCATGAACAGTTGTGTGCCTGCTAAAAGCACTCAAGCACTATATCCAGCAACCCAGTACCCACAGGGTAGAAGACTTGCTGTTTTCAGAACTATTTTCTCTTCCCTAGTAACACGTTCACCTCCATCATGTGCAGTGCAGTAAGAGCTTGCAATGTGTGGGCTCTGGTAAATATAGAGCCAGAATATTTCTCATCCATTACAGTTATGTGTTTATTCTAGTTTCTCAGTCTCAGTAACACCTTCCCTTCCTTTTTTTTCTTCATAGCTGTTTTTTGTCTTACTGTATCTTTGAAAACATGAAGAGTATATTAGTCTAGCTCACACAAATATGTAACTTTAAATATCCTTTAGGCATATTTATGTGATTTTGATTTTCAAGAATAATAATTATCTAAAAAGTAAAATTAATTATGATAATATAAAATATTTACTACTTAGAGTGTCTTAGGAGTTGCATTTGGTTTAGAACAGCATTTATCTGAGGCTGCTCTTAGTTCCACTTTATACATGTCTTCAGAGTGGCTCACTTTGCCCACAGCACTGTCATTTTTCTACCTTTGATTTTCATGACTGGCATCTTGCTTCTGGCACATTTTCTTTTGCTGGGCTGTAGAAAAAGAAGGGATTGTGTAGACGTGGGGAAAAAGAAGTAGCTTGAAAATACTTGGAACTATTAGTAATAAAAGAACAGGAAGCAGGCTTGCTTTACTGGTACATTAAGAAAAAATATGGTAGCTGTGTGTGCGTTGAGCAGAAAATTAAGGTCCTTTTATTACCTTCTTTCAGTTAAACGATAACCACTTACAGATTCCACCTAGTAACCAGCAACTTGCTTTCAGCCAGGTACTGTTGTTGGTGGTTGTATTCTCTCATAAATTCACTAGAGATGCATAAACTAGTTGCACACTGTGAAGGTTTGGGAGTTCCCCACCCCCCCAC
>VWZE01018777.1:0-53282 GCA_013396675.1 Eubucco bourcierii
TTCCAGGAACCTCTTAGATTGTTGGTGCTCTGCTGTGATCATTGTGTTGTACCTCTAGCATAACAAGTAACAAGATGCTCAGTACATCTCTAGTATCTCTCAAGGATTTCAAGGCTCCCAGTAAGAACCAAGAGATGGATTATGACTGATCATTCTGTGAGCACAGTGAATGATGGATGCAGAGTAAAATGCTTTCCTAATTAATGTGACCCACATGAGGACCAGGCAGGTTGTATATTTGTCCAGAAGGCAGGGACACAGGATCTGTATGTTCTCAACCAGGAATGGAGCAAGCTATGGTTCTGCCCTTCGCCCTCCTCTGTGTCTGGACATGGAGAGCTATGCACACATCACATCCCAAAGGAATATAGTTGGCTAGGCTTCCTACAGTGCAGCCAAAGAATTCTAGGAAGCTTCCTCCTTATAAAAGCAGAACACTTCCTGATTTTTCCATGTAACATTACCTCTTAATGACAATTTGACTGATTAACTGAATGGTATTACCTTAATCTGCTTCAAATTTATGACACTCTGTAATAAGACTACATTAAATCTGTGGGTGCAGTAATGTCTGGTCAGATATAAAGCTTCCTGGAAACTGAAGCTGAGGATCTTATAGATAATGTTTCATATGACAGAAGCAATGCAGAGCCAAGGGGCATGTGGTTCTGGGTTTTTAACTTTCTCCCAGTTGTTAAACATTTTGCTCAAAAATTGAAAAAGACTTTTTTGCTTCTCCAAATAGCTGTTTAATCACTGCTTGAGGTTGTGTTGGAGCAGATGGCAAGAACATAGGATTTAAGCAGGGGACAGATGTAACCATATTAGGGAGCCTGGAAGATAAATCTCTTGAAGTCTTGTAGCAGACGTGATCATTACTTTGTTTACATAGATGAAATATTACTAGTTTCAATTAACAGTTGCTGTCACCCATATTTGGGATCTTTCTCCTTCAGATGGTCATTAAAACCTGTTGTAAATCATCATGTTTGTGCTGCTTCCATAGATAAATCACACAGGCACCCCAGTGTCCTCATTCTTTATGGAATATATGTAGATGGATATTTATACAACAGAAAAAAAAAAAAAAGTTGTTTACTTTCTGTAAAGCAGTTTACAAGTGCTGTCTCCAATGACGTACTGTCTCCTGTAATGCACAGGGGTACAAGGAAGGCAGGAAAAGAAGGACATCTGCATTCAGCCTCTCTGCTGCCAATCCCTTCTTTGCCTCTACCTCCCTCCATGGTACTACTAGCACTGCTTGTGTCACAAACAGCTAGTCTCAGGGGTCTAACATAAAGCACGCATCTGACTTCGGTACATCTGGAGCGTAGGAAGGCAATGCAGTAAAGAACAGCATCCTCTTCCTGTGGAGAAGTCCGTAGGTTGTGTGAGACAGCAAGGAAATAGCGTAGTATCTGTGTGCAGCTTCCTTGCTGCCCAGACATGGGGAAGAACCTTTGCTGACCTTGGGAAAAGAATACTTTGCAGATGAAAAGAGGAAGTCCTGTTAAAGTACGCACACACATTCACATAAGTATACAGACACTTTACATATATGTGTGTGTATGTATATATATGTATTTATATACAAACATACCTATATATATATATGTGTGTGTATGTATATATATATATTTATATACACACATATATATATATATATATATATATATATATATATATATATATATATATATGTATGTGTTTGTATGTGTCTACATTTGAGTAAATTCAGAAGGTGCTGCTTGGATATATGCTCCCTAAAATGTTGTGATCTTAAAAACATTAAGAAAAACCCAGAAATGGTTCAGACTTTCAGACTGCTATTCTGATGTTATAATTCCAACTTATCCCTTTCTTACTGCTGGAACTGGGTAAGAAGTAACGGTGTATACCTAAGGAGGTGTTCTAGCATTAATCTCAACACATTTAGGAGTAAATATTAGCACATCAGCTGAAGAGACTGAATTCAGAGCAGCTATGAAGCACACAGCCACTCCTCTGGACAGCATTCTTGGTAATGTTCTCCCACTCCAGCTGTAAAGTTTAAAGATGTCAGGTGTCTAGTGTCTGTTCATATCAGATTTTTCTGCTATAGAGATTTTTATTCATTACAGTATTTTTTATGGTTAGTTCCAAGTTTAATAGAATGAACTGAAAAATCTATTTTGCTATGATCGAAGCAGGAAGCTCATTCTCCTTGTTAGAGGGCCGAAGATAATAACTGTATATTATGTATGAAACATAAACACCCTTGAAAAGGGCAGAGGGAGATGGGGATATTTACAGCAACATTATATATATCCAGTTCTAACTCCTGTTTTACCTAAAACAAAGGCATGGACACTAGAGAGAATCACAGAGCAAAGAAGTAGGAATATGGAAGCAGAGGTTGGAAGAACCTGGATATTTGCTGTACAACGTAAAGCACTGCCTGTACAGATGTATAAGTAAGGACAGCACATGTGTAGTTAAGCACTTCAAAAGTGGGAAATAATAAAGTGAAGCTGGCATGTACCACAGCTGTGCTTCAACACTGTGACAGTGTTGAGATGTGGTAACACAGTTCCAACAAAAAACGTGGCCATTTTTTAATCATAAACTGACAAGTAAATTATCAATATTTTACATTTCTTGAGCACCTCTCACTCTGATGTAGTGTGTGAGTTAAGAGCAGCCAGACTCACCAAACAACTCAGTCACAGGATAAGAATAAAAATAGCATTTACAGGTTATATAAAGTATTTTCTGCTGTTTTCTCATTCTTTAGGGAACTATATGCTTCAGCAGGTACCTGGTTGGGACACTTCCTATCAAACTGATTTGAACTAATGACTTACTATGATAATAACTGTTTCTAGATTCAGGCATATTAGAACCCTTACTTAATGTCAAACAATTAGTAATTAATGCAGATTCCATCTTCTCAGTCTTATCAGACAATGTTGAAGATGCACGCTGTTGTTTTTAAAAAGAAATGTTACATCCTATATAGTTTCATTGGTTTCTATGTATGGTGAAGCTTGAAAGGTCATCTAGTCCAAGCCCCCTGCAGTGAGCAGGGAGATCTTTATCTTGATCATGTAACTCAAACCCCCATCCAATCTGACCTGGAATGATTCCAGGGATGGGGCATCTATGAACTCTCTAAGCAACCTGAACCAGTGCGTCACCACCCTCAGCGTAACATTTTTTTGCCTTATACCTCTCTCTTTTAGCTAAAAAACATCACCCCTTGTCTTGTCACAGCAGGGCCTGCTAACATGTCTGTCCCCACCTCTTTTTACTGGCCCTTTTAAGTACTGAAAGCCCACAATAAGTTCTGCCTGGAGCCTTCTCTTCACCAGGCTAAACAGCCCCAGGTCTCTCAGCGTCACCTTACGTTCAAGTCTCTTAATCATCTTTGTAGCCCTCCATCAGATTTTCTTCAGTAGTTCGTCTCTCTTGAAGAGTCCTGAACTGTACACAATAATCCACATGTGGCCACACTAGGTCAAAGCAGAGGGGGAAGTAAACCTCCCTCGACCTGATGGCCACACTCTCCTTAATGTACCTCTGAATACCACTGGCCTTCTTGGCCATGAGGGGACATTGCTGGCTTGTGGTGAACTTGTCTAGCAGAACTTTTGTTGGCCGAGCTGCTTTCCCACAGATCAGTTCCTAACCTGTACTGCTGCATGGGGTTATTCCACCCCAGGTGCATGACCCTACACTTGCTCTTGTTGAAATTCATGCATGTCCCTGGCCTGTCCAGGTCACATGCATTTGGAATGACCTGCCTAACTATGTGCCATCTTGGCCTGCTGCACCATTCCCTCTCTATCTATTGGTCACAAGTGACAGTGGTTTCCTGTTACCTTGAACAGCAGTTTTCTTCATTACAACCAACTATTTTGCGACATATTTTCATCTAGTCATTTCCTCTTCTCTTGATGTTTCCTGTGATTTCAATATGTAACAGCACAGCTGCAACATTCAACTAATAATGAATGTTAAATGGAATATTGAGGCTAATGGGGAAAAATTATACCCATAAAACAGTAAAGAACATCAGCTATGAATGCAGAGTGGGCCACTGAACATGGTATCTTGGAAAAGACTTTGGAATCATAAGGGAAAAGCAACTAAACGTGAGGCTGTAGTGTAAAATTGCAGCATTTCAGCACTTAAGAGGAATTGAGCATAGCAGTTTCACACTCTAAAGTACATTCTCCTTCCCACTCATTCTTTCAAAGTCTTTTTGATGTGAAATGATGGCAAGATGGCCAACATTTTCTGGCTTTCTCCACATTGTATTTTGACCTGTTGTATGCATGACTCTACTGATATACTGAGGAAAGATGTCTACTGACCTATTGCTTAGGACACCTATGTATTTCTTAAATTATTACCTTTGGTTTAGACCCCTCTACATTGTACAACCAAATTTTCTCCCATGTGCACTGTGTTCTGCTGATGACTATTTACAAATACCAAATGTCACTACATCATCTTCCTACACAGTTTGCTCTGTCTTCACAACCTTCCCTACAACTGTAATTTTGTGTCCTCTGCACATCTCCTTCCACACAGCCCTCTTTCTAGATTATTTTAAAGGATTTTTACAACAAAACCTTAAAACCATCTTAGTCCCTTGGCTTTTCACCATGATTATGAAGGAGTACATGTTCTCCTATTTCATGTTTCTTAGTTTTTGGTCAACTGTTTCTGTCTCACAACTCACTATGTCATTTTTCTGGAAACATTTAACAAAAGAATTGTAAAATATCTTTCAAGATTTGTCACCTAACCCTTATACCCACCACTTAACAAATGCTGAGAAGCTTGTTTTACAAGACAGTTTGTCACCTGCTTTAGTGGAGAAGAACAGCTTACAAAAATTTACTTTTTTCTTCCCCTTTCTCAGGTGTCTGCTTCCTTTGGTTTTGTTTTGGGGTGGTTTTTTTTCTGTTTTTTCCTCTTCTTCTTGTAATATTTTCTTACTTCTATGTTAAAATTTGTTGTGGTTCCAAATCTGGTGAAATGTTCTTTCCATTCAGACACACCTGCTGCAAACCTTGCAGAAGGATTGCATTTGGGACTCTATTTTCCTTTCAATTGTCCTGGTTTAGAATGAGTGTGATACTGTGCCAGATTAAAAAAACAAAAACAACAACAAAACACACACACAAAAAAAAAAACCCAAACCAACAAAAACAAGAGGAAAAGAATTTTCTCTTTCCAGGTACAGAGCTTTAACATAGAAAAATGCCTCTGTACCTAAAGATAATGCCTTTTTGCTTCACTGTCAAACTTGTGTCTACAGTTTCTGAAATCCTTCCTGCCTTATTTCCCTACCACGATTTTACAAGCTAGTACCAGTCCACTGCACTCATTTAATCTGAGCCTCTCAAATATGCTATGGGTCCTGATAATTACATTTTCACCCATTTGCAACTCTATTAATAATAAAGTCAGGCACTATGCATAGCAGGTGGTTGTATATTGCATGAAAAATGCATAGCATGTGGCTATATATATTGGGGCAGCATATATATTGGGTTATCCAGTGTAACAACTGGTATACAAGATACACTGATTCAGTATGCCAGTTCAGTCAGGTACTTCCATTACTGACTCCATCTCCCAGTGATGTGAAGGAAGTGGTAACAATCTTAATTCCATGATAGGATAACTCAGTTCACAAGTTAATGAGGTTAGGTATTGTTTGCAAAGCCTTCTGAATATGTATAAATGCTATTAACTATTGTAATAACTCACTTGGACTGGAGCCTCTCTGGCAGGGGTTGTAAATGAAAAGGTGGATGATGCCAGGTCCGGTCTTCATGACAGCAGCATGTTCAACTCTTGTGACTTTATGACAATTCTTGCAAAATCACAGAATCACAGAATGGTAGGGGTTGGAAGGGACCTCTGGAGATCATCTAGTCAAACTGCTCTACTAGACCAGGATCCCCTAAATAACCAAGGAACACATCTAGGCAGGTTTTGTGTGCCTCTAGAGACACCATGATCTCTTTGTGCAGCCTGGTTGATTCTTGCATCACCCTTAAAGTGAAGAATTTTTTCTTTAATTTACATGAAACCTCCTGGGTTCCAGTTTGTGTCCACTGCTCCTTGTCCTGTCACTGTGCACCACTGAGAAGAGTCTAGTTCCATCCGCCTGACACTTATTCTTCAGATATTTCTAAGCATTAATATGATTCCACTTCAGTCTCCTACAGGCTAAAGAGCCTCAGGTTGCTCAGCCTTTCCTCCTAAGGTAGGTTCCAGTCTCCACTGGCTTCTCCAACTACACTTCTCTTCAGCAGTTCCTTGTCCGTCTTGAACTGGACAGCCCAGAACTGAACATAGTACTTCATGCGAAGCCTCATCTGGGCAGAGCAGAGGTGTGTGTGTGGAGAAACCTGGTGTGTTTCTGCAAGCTTCCACTCCTGAAATGACCTACACCTTGAAGGCCCTTGCGTTCCTCGTTTGAGCTACCCATTTCCCAAAGACTGCAGGCGCAGAAAGAAGACTAGACAGTCCCTCAACTGTGCTCCTTCTCAGGGAATGGATTCCTTACCAATATAATGCTTTTTCGAGACAGTCCCTTTCCTTGCCTTTCCTAAGATGGAGCGCGGCACCTCCCGGAGCGGTGTCCGTCTTTCCTCCTCTCGTTTTCACCGGTGGGGTATGGCTGCCGCCCGCATTTGTCGCTCGTAACAGGCACAAGCAAGGGGAAGCGGCGGTGGCGGCGGAGGGCAGGGAGCGGGGCACTGCGAGGACCGGTTGGAGAGGCACAGTGGGGGAGAACTGCGCTCGGCGACGCCGTCCCCAGAGGGAAGGGTGGAAGGAGGGAAGGCGGGAGGGCAGGACCCTCCGGTGGAGCGCGCCACGCAGCGCGCGCACCACCTCGCCGGCGCCGGCTGAGTGCCCAGGTGGCCGAAAAGCCACCTGGCCTGTGCCAGCAATGGTGTACCCAGCTGTAGAGCAGTGATCGTGCTCCTTCACTGGTGAGTCCGCTCCTTGAGTCCTGTCTTTGGTTTTGGACCCTTCTTTCTCGAAGAATGTTGTAGTGCTGTAAACGGGTTGAGAGAAGGGCAACAAAGCTGGTAAAGGGTCCAGGTCCTGTGAGAAGCAGATGAGGGAACTGAGGTTCGCTAAGGAGAAAAGAAGGCTGAGAGACTTGTGACTCTGCAGCTCCCTGAAATGAGCCTGGAGAGAGATGGATGTTGGCCTCTTCTCCTTAGTAATGAGAGAGGACAAGGAATGGCTTCAAGTCGTGCCAGATGTTGAGGTTGGATATGACAAGAAACCTCTTCACAGAAAGGCTTCTCAAACCCTGAAATAGCCTCCCCAGGGAGGTGTTTGAATTGCCAGATGTTTAAAAGCCGCAGAGATGTGGTGCTGAGGGATCAGATTTAGTACTAGTCACGGTAGAGATAGGTAACGGTTTAGACTCCATGATCCTAAACGTCTTTCTACCCGAAATGATTCGATAACTCTACAGCAAGCTGCCCGAGCGCCCATTGCACGGTTCAACGGCAGGCGAACCCCAAGCCGCTCAGGCGCCGGGCGCACGCGCAGTGCGCGCCCGGCCCTGGCGCTCCGCCACACGGGAGGAGGCGGGTCGAGGAGCGCCGTGGGGGGGTGTGTGGGGGTGTGGGTGGTGCGCATGCTCGGTGGCGGAGGAGGATACCCCCCCCACCCCCNTTCTCTCGCAGGTGAGCTGGGATGTCGCGGGAAGGAGGAGGAGGGAGCCGCGGTGCCCGCCTCCGCGGGGATCCGCGGCGGGGCTTATTGTCCGGCTCCTCGGAGGAGGAGGGAAAGGAGGCTTAACCCCGGCTCGCACGCCGGGCCCTGAAGGGCTGCCGGCTGGGGATTGGAGGCGTGCGGTCCCCTCCCAGATCCGGGGAGGGTCCCGGCCCCCACCCGTCACCCCGCTGCGGGCCGGCTCCTCACGGAGCCGTGAGCTCCGCCGCCCACCTGTCGCCCGTTTCCTCACACGGACGCCGCGGGGAACGGGGCGCTGTCCCCCGCGGACCGGGCCGGCGGCTCGGCAGCGCCCTCTCCCCTGTCAGTGGGTGCGGGGTCTGTGCGTGTGTGTAGGGCGACGGCGCTGCCCGGGGCCCCGGGACAAGATGGAGGGATGCTGGCTGTGGAGCCAGCGCGGAGCGCGCCTCCAGTCATTGATTTCCTAGTCCGCTACCTGCGTGAGGGGCCTGATATGAGGAGAAGCACCCCTTCTTTGATGTCCAGAGAGGCCCCGGGGGAGTAGCCGCAGCCTGGGTTGTTTGTGTGTGTGTGTGGATGGGCAGAGCCGTGTGGGTCGTCGGGCTCTGCGCCGCGATGGGGCCTGAGGGAGGCCGGGGCGGCGGGGGTGGCGCGGTGGCTGTGGCTGCGAGATACCGTGAGATACCGCTATCCAGCCAGCCCTTCCCTGGGGGAGCGAGCTACCGTGACAAGAAGTGCAGGGCAGCACGACCCCGGTGGAGGGACGTTACGGAAGAGTGCACTGCCCTGCAGTAGACAGGGATCTGCTTCAGAGGGTGGACAACTAGGTGCTGTTTATTTGACATCAGGAGTGTTTGGCATACTTTCCTGGCAGCAGATACTGGAAAAGCAATTATGTAGATATATTTTAAACCAAGATGAGTGGTGATGATAGGTAGTAGTTTGAAGTAACTTACCCCTGTGCATTACTGGCCTGGTGAAATTCTGTGGGTGTGTTTATCTACTTGAGAGAAGCTTATACTGACACAAGGTGCTTTTGCACGGGGCTTATTTCCCTCCCTCTCTTTCTGTTTCTATGAAAAGTAAGGGACTTTGCTACCACAGTTAGCTAGAAGAGATGGAAACTTATTGGGAAATGTGGATAAGCAGGCAATCACATGTTTTGTAGGCCTACACGTTTTGAGTTTCTTTTAAGACTGGAAAATGTCCTGGGATGTACAATGATTATTTTATCTTTTTTTTCTTTTAACTACCTATGTCTGCAACTGACTTGATTTTAGTGGTATTGTGGTGGTGTCTTGTTCCTAAGCAAAATGAGCTTAGCTTTCTGTTCACATCAAACAGTTGATTGCAACCTTTGATGATGTATATGTATATATAGACCTATTGTGTTTTTACTGCATGTGTGCATTTTTCTTTTTTGAACTGCAGCTCGGCAGCTGGGTTTGGTTTTTTTTTTTTGTTTGTTTGTTTTTAAAAGGCTTTATTAGTTCTCAGCAGCCCATTAGATGTAATGCATGGACCAAAGGTTGGAAGCCACTGACACTGCTGCTACTTTTTATTCATGCAAATAGTTTTATTTTTGATCCTCTTAAACAAGAACAAAACCAGAGCAGTCAGAAGCAGAAAAATCCATTGT
The DNA here is from genome assembly GCA_013396675.1 of Eubucco bourcierii. Taxonomy (NCBI): domain Eukaryota; kingdom Metazoa; phylum Chordata; class Aves; order Piciformes; family Ramphastidae; genus Eubucco; species Eubucco bourcierii. Next base: position 9,359 of record VWZE01018777.1, read on the forward strand.
TTCCTAGGGCTTTCTGTTGACAGCTGCATTTTTTCATGTATTACTATAAAGTTTAATGTCTATGATAATATAGCCAGATGACTTCCATAGGTGCCTTTACATGACCTGTACTGGCTTGGGCCCTGTTTCTATTAATTTATATTATCCACACGAGTGCTAATGAATGAATTGGTGCCATCAAGTACCACAGTATCAAAGTCAATAATTACTTATGTACTAGCAGTGCCTGTAGTTACTCTGGAAAACATTTTGTGTTTCTGGGACAAATAATTAAATTTCATTTGTGTTTGGCCTTTTTTTAAGTAAAGGAAATCTCTTGCAGAAGCAAAACTGCTGCTTTGTACAGCCGCTGTGCATCCCTGCGTGTGGGTTTCTGCAGTCTTGTTCGGTAGTTTGCTGAAGCTGGATCAGTTGAATTGAAAGAGTGCCCTCTGGTGACATCTGTGTTTAGGGTTCGGGCTGCGTGTGAAGAAACATTGCTGCTAGTCTCCAGTTAAATATTCCTCCCAACACGGCTGGAGATGTATTTTGCACTGAAATGCTAGTGTGGTGTGGCCGAGACGGAGAACGAGCAGTCGCTTACAAAAACGTGTGGAAGGTGTGCTGCAGTCACTTGGAGTCTGCTAAATTCTGTATGAAATTTCCACCTTGAAATTTATTTTGCTGGATTTTTATGAGATATGCTTAATTCTTCAGGCTGATGGAGGAAAATCCATCCCCCAAACCCACCTCCCAAAACCAACAACCTTTTCATGAGATTGTTTTTTGGTTTTTTGGGCTTTTGTTTCCTTCTGAAATCTATTGTGCACAAATTTTTGGAACACTTTTCCCTTCCACATTTGTATCATGTTGGTGACTGTGTAGACTGAAAAACCCAATATTTAGTTATTTAGTTGGTCTTTATACTGCTCAGCACCAGTGAACAATGAACATACTGTGCTAACTCTTTATCTTCAGTTACTTGTATAAACTTCGATTTTAAAATTCACTGTGTTTGGAAGAAATGGGTTGGAAGCCTCAGAAAGATGATGTTCTGCTTAACATCTTTGAATATTAAAAAATCTGAGTTGATAAGGACACTCCTCCATCTTAAACAGTTTCTTCATGTGTTTTTTTTTTCCAGTGAGTTCAGGGATTAATAGTTTCTTTTATATTTGTTCAGAGCTGAGTCATTTGGGCTCCTCCTTTCATTCAATAAATAATAAAGTTGAAGACTTCCTTTAGGAGTAGGGAGTGTAACTGGTTGCATATTGTCAAACGAGAAGACATCAAAGGCACAGTGTATTTCTGAGTGTTGTTTTACGACCCTTGTTAGAAAAGATAGTTTAAAATGCATTTTCCAAGCAATGAGAAAACATTTCTGTTAATCCCCCTTACATTTAAATACCTGGAACCGCTGCAGTACAAATTTTCTTAATATTCCAATGTGTGTAGTATTTATTGCATGAACAGAAGCTTTGTGGGCTTCATGTTTTGTCTATTTTTGAATAGTTGTGGACATCATGTTTTGTCTCTGTTACCTTAAAAGACTACTTAAACAGAGTATTAATATTACAGTTGGGTGCTTTGAGTAGATTCTGTGTGCGTGTGCTTGATGTCCTAGAATATGTATATGTAACTTCAACTCTTTTTTCTTTACAAAGATCCTTAAAGGCCTTGTAGAACTCCAGGGAAAGAGAAATTGGAACCTTTTCTGTGGGCAATCTCGTACCACTCACTGTTGTGCCAAGCAGAAAGGGGCAATGCTATGCAATCTGTGAATCTGAAAGTGGAGATGCAGTGATGGTGGGATGTCAGATAAAGAGCCCACCCAGTCCAGGCATTGGGCTGAGCTGGTGGCAGCCACTCTGTACAGTCAGGAGGACCTGTGTGAAGTGAAGAAATCAGGGTTAAAAAGGAAGGGGTGGCCCCAGGTCACAACGGAGGAGAATTTATTCAGCATCATGGTGTGTTCTGAACACTGGAGCTTCTTGCTATGACTTTGAAAAGTTAGCATGGTGTACGTAATGGACACTGAAACTACTTGGTCACTGAGTAAGGAGAAGGCTATTTGCTGTCTATATGTCAGTTTGTGGGAGAGTTTGTCTGGAAAAACTGACCTGTTCGTTGAATCTTACAGTATAGTGAAATAGAGTACTGGGAAATCCAGTGGGCCAGTACTAAATATTTTAAAATACAGTGTTCCTCACGTACATGAAAGGTTAATGTTTCTTCTCTTGGGCTCACTGCTCAGAGGTGGTGAAACTCTAGCTGATCTTTTCCAAGCTCCCTACAGGCTTCTAGATGGATTGTAGACTGTCAAATGGCACAAATGGTGTTTGCCTTGAACCTATGGAGATGACTTGAGAATGATCACAGATTGCTTGCTGTCGCAGCTTTATTGACAGTGTAACCTTTTCCATTGCTGTAACTTCAGTGAAGTGACAGCCTCCTTGCTGCTTGTGTACCTTTCCCTAAGTAAGAATAGGCTTCCCATTTCCCTTCCCTGCTTCTGTTGTCTTACAGTCCCATCTACAAGGATGATGGCTTAAGTAGAACTGCAGCACAATAATGCTGGGGGAAAAAAAAAGCTGTGTACCTTGCAGGTCCTGGAAGCCTTGCCTATGTTTCCCTAGGGCTGCACCAGTCAGGCTGGTTTGGATTTTTGTATCTGTATTGGTTACATCACCATGTCAAGGCTTCCTGCCCCAGAAAATCTTTGGATGTGCTGCAGTACACCTTGCTGCCTGACACCAAGAGGCTCATGAGCTGCTGGGTCAGAATAGCAAAGAAATGCTCACGTTGGCCCTTCATGTGTGTCATATTTGTGGTTTAAAAACCTGTCTCTTTCTTGGTGGTAAAGAGCAGCCCCTTTTGTTAAAGGTGAAGCATATAACATAGTAGTTGATTTAATGCCAAATGTAAGAGTGATGCATCTGTTGCTGCTTGATGGAAGCAGCATTAAATGGAAATCTTTTTTTCACTTGGAAACAGATAGTGCTTATAGTGCTTACAGTCCCCTATCGTAGGATTCATCTTGGTGTAAACTTTTAAGAATAGTTAGTTATTCTGTTTCTTTGAGATGCTGGACTTGTGACCTCTTCTTGTTGCCTGTTTCAGTATTTTATTTCTGTGTGTACATCCAAATACAGTTTGTAGTTGGATTGCAAGTGAACTGAGAGGGATATGTGCCTGGTCTGTGTTCAGTGGTCTGTGTGGGGCAACTATAAGCCTCCCCCATACATTGCAAGTGTGACCACAGCAGTTAGTGTAGCTTAGTGTCTTATCAGCATGTAGTTGAGATTTGAACGTGGATTAGAACAAGCTGGCTGAAGTTCAATCCAGATAAAATATACATGATGATGTGGATGTAATTATCAGCCTTTCTAATTGAAGGAGTGCATTTGCCGTTAGGTAGAAGTGTTAGTGCCCTCTGATGACTCCAATTTATTAGTTGTTCTTAGCAGTCATATTGAAGCAGTGAAATCAAGGGTTTTTTTAAATCTCTGACTAGAAGATTGAGACCTCCTGACCTGATTACAGCTGACTGGAATTTGTCTGGAAGTCATCTCTGCCCATCCTCCCATTGGTCTGGAATGGTTGTGGCAATTCCTAGTGCAAGTGATGAAATGTAACTGTGGAAAAGCTTGGGTCAGGTAAGGAAGGAAGAACAGTGTGCCTGGGGATAAACAGAAATGCCAGAGAGGGAGACTGATCGTTAAGATTTCTGTGATGTTCTCTGCCAAAAAATAGTTTGCCCGGTTTAGTAATTTTGGAGCTTATGAATCTCTTCACTTACACTGCTTGTACTGCTGAAGAAATGGCTGGAGTGGTCATAGTGGCAGAGAAGTGCAAAGAGAGGCTGCAAAGAAGAAGCTTGAGATATCTGCCTTTAATGCTGAGTCTGTTTTAAAGTGATGTGGAGACAAAATGTGTACCAAAAGGTTTTGCTAGGTTTGGAACTGTCTCAGTAGGGCTCAGTGGCACTGATGCTTTGGGATTTGTATGTGTTACCTCTTTTTCTCTTTAATGGAACTGCATTATTGGCAGTGATCAGTTAAGTTTGAAGTGACCTAGGACTGGCTATCAACTCTCTGTACCATTGCTTTAGTAGTATGGCATTAAAAGCTGTTTGATTTGTGCCTCCCTTATTATTCATTAAGGGACAGCTTTGAGATGATGGAGTTTACTCTCCTCATTGAGATGGGCTCAGATTGATCGTCCTGGGGAAGAGGAATATTGATCTTTTTTTAAAAGTTGGAGGTATATTTCTTAGATAATAATGGTTAGCCAAAATTGGCAGAGCTCCTGGAAAAGTGATTTTAATGCCATTTGTAAGTTGAATTGCTTTTAGCACATTATTAAGGTGCCCATGGTTTGGGATAAATGTCTGAAGTATAATATTATGTTTTCATTTAGATTTAGGGTAAGTGGCATGATGTCACAGACTGACTGGAGTTGGACCAATAAGTGAATAAAGAGGACTGGTACAAAGCATATTTTCTGCTGTGATACAGCCTGCTCGCATTAATGATAGGCAGGCAGAAGCCTCCAATGAAAAGCTGAAAGTCTAACTTTACTAAGATTTTCTTTGTAAGTTTCAAGGATGAATTTCTTTCTGAAGAGGCAAGGAAGCACAGGTGGGCTTGTGGCCTGTTAGTTCCATATGAAATTCCACTATATAAGCTCTTCAAAAGCTTGTGTTTCTAGTCCTCATGCTTTATTACCAAGATGTTAATTTGATCTTCTGATTGCTGTTTAATTCTGTTACTTGCCTGATAAAGTTGAGGTCCTCCACAGTAGTAATTAATTTAGATTGCTTTGTACTTGCATTGGGTTATGACCCTGCATGCAGTGGGGCAACTTATTTGTTGCCTCTCACACTGCTTTGCCATAAATACTGGTATAGTGATCTGCATCAGGGAACTGACACAGATAAGAAATTAAGCTAAGCTTTTTATTTTTTCTTGCCTTACCTTTCAGTTTCATAGCTCCCTCAAACTGATTATTCTTCAGCCAAACAAAATCTTGTGCTAATGTTATGGCAGAGAATGCAATAAGTAGTGGAAATGACTGACAAGTACAAAATCAGAGTTTCCTCAAGCCAATTAATTTGGCCTCTTGGTTCTATCTGAGCATGAAGTGCTTATTTCTGGTGTTAGAGCACAAACTCAACTATCTTGAATCCTTAACTGGGTCTGCATGTCTAGAAACTTGGGAAAAAACTTCTTAGTTTCCAGTTTCAGGCAGTAATATTTGAGACATTATACAATCCTTGAGACACTTCTGAAAGACCTTTTTCATGGAGCTAAACTTAACAGGCATGACATCTTTTACAGTACTCTGATGGACTGAGTTGGGAATGATGATGGTGTTACTGACAACTTGGTAAAACAGCCGTTTGTTTGATGAAGGCAAAAGTATTCCAGGAACCTGTAAAGTATTTTTGGAGATTGCAAAAGCATCTACAGTCAGCTTACTTGTGTGAAGCATTAGAATGCTGGCAGCATAACATAGTTTCTTGGGTGTACATTTTGGATTTCAAATGCACAGAAACTGTTGAAGTGCCAAGTCTTTAAAAGAGGAAATGTCCCAAAGATTTGGACTTCCTTCTCTCCCATTAATGCATCACTGTTTCGTTCTGTAACTAATTAGTAACTCTAGTATCATGAGGTATGTTGATAAAACATGAAGCAGATGACTCGTAATCACTGTATTTCCACTCCTGCTCTGTCACGTAATTAATTTCTCTGTATGGTTAAAGGGCACCTGAACTGTGCTGCTATTGCTAACAAGTCCGTGCTACTCTGCCAACAGCCTTGTCTTTGATTACCAGCCAGTTTTCCCTTGTGCTCCATTGGTAAGTACGCCTGAGTGGAGGCAGCTACCTCATGTATTTTTGGAGTATCAGTTATGTACTTTTAGACTGATCAGTTTAGGCATTAGTTGTTGGGCTTGGCTGGTAAGTACCTTTTAAATAATATTGATACTCTTATTGATCAAACTTTGTTGGAGAGGCATAAGGAGAGTACAATCTATTGAGCTCAGTCCTTCCATGCAGTTGAGGTGATCTTCAAGTATTTTCTGGAGCTCAGTGTGCAAAATTACTGAAGGCTTAGCAAGATGCCTTCTTAGCTACACTAACCCTGTGCTTCTGAGAACCAAGAATGTGGTGAACAATGACCAGACTTAAACTTCAGATGTTTGAGTCAGATAAAACCTGGGCCCTGCAGGGCTACCTTAAGATAGGATGAGAATGAACACTACTTATGTTTTGTTTAGGCTAATAAGGCTTTCTTAGTATGACTTTCTGATATGCCATGCATGTGTGGTGTCAGGTGTGCAGTTTCTAATGAAACTGTTTTCCATTTTGTGTATGTGGTAGTAGCAAATACCTTTCCTTCTGTAGTACAAATGGGTTTGATGATTCCTGTTGGAAAAGTGCTGACCCAGCCTTGTTAATGACACATGCTTTTTTCTAATACTCCTTTGTTGTTTCTTTTTCCTTCCAGTCTGGACCTGTTTTCCCTTTATTTTGAGCAGATTTTGCCAAATAAGTCTCTGATAATAGTTGTTGATATTTTTAGTGGCATGGCTTGCTTAAAGTGCTTTTCTCCTTACTCTGGTGGGCAGGCACTTTCTTTCTGATCCAGTCTAGTACATGGCATTTCTACTCACACTGACAGATAGTTTTTGATGGCACTTTAAATAAGTACATATTGTGTTACGTTGGACAAAGGTCTTTGCTGTAAATATTCTAAAGGTGCTAAATCTAATTACAGTATGAAACTGTGATTCTTTGAGTGGTTTGGGAGTTTGTTTTGTTGGCATTTTTTAATATCCTTGTGGAAGTTTGGCTATGCTGGCAGAAAGTTATTTTATTTGTGGAAATTTTTCAGCTGCACTGGCAATATCTATTAAAGTGTTCACTCTTAATTCAACTAAAGGAACGTTAACCAAATTATAACCCAGAGATCAACAAAAAGGCAAGTGTGATACTGTTTTCACTTAAGGTGGGTGCCAGATGTACAATGTTCTTTATAAAGTGGAAAAGCTGCTTTTGAGATACAGTATTCCTTTACCTTTGAAGAACAGCAGCTCGTGTGCTTTAGAACCTGCTTTCAGATAGGCATCCTAAATGTCTGCAGGTAATGGCTTGCCCCTGTACTTAAGTAGCTTGCTGACTTCTCTTTTAATGTGGATAGGATCTGTGTGATGACAGAACTCAAACTGTGTTGCGTGCTGTGACTTGTGTTTAGTATTTGTGTAAAGTCAGTCTTGGCTCTTTTTTGAAGCTGTCAGGAGTGGAAAGGCTTTTTCATTAGGACCTAATTCATGTTCCAGATAAGGTAATCTAACTTATGTTAAAAGTGTTCATACATATCTGTATTCAGGGACATGAGTTTGTTAGAGAGATGTGTTAAAAGCTCTGTTGGAGACCAGCAATCAGAACTACTTTAGTTTCTTTTCAGTGACAATTTCCTTAAGAAGAGCAGAGGGAGAGGGAAAAGAAGTATAGACATATTTGTTGTTACACGATTCTGAATTATTTTTATGACATACAATAGGAAGCTTTTAAATATTCAAGGTAACATTGCGCCAGAGTATCCAGAGAAGATTACCAAAAATTTTTTTTTGTGTTGTCCTGTGAAACTTCCTGCCTTTGCCTGTTCAGTTTGATCAGTTTACAAGAGAAAACTGAAACACCCAGGAATGTGGGAGCAAAACTGTACACTTACAGTATATGCTTATGTATGCAAAATGGTATGAATTCTTAAATTTAGAATTAGAGTAGGAAAGGTATATGTGCTAATGATTTGAGGCCGACACAATTTTCTTGAGTAATAGTCCTTGATCTGAATTACATAACTCAATTATAAGCCAATAAAGACATTAATTGAAAGGATATTGCTGAGGCCAAAATGCCTTTTATAAAGGATAGCTTAGGAAGATGGGAAGACTGTTGTGCAGATATACATAGTAATGTGATTCAGAGATGTGTTGTATTTGTGTTACACTAAGTTGGAAAGACACAGAAATCCAGTTAGCTTCTGTTAAGTGATACTACTAAAAAGGGAAGCTTGTTTAATAAATAATACAAGTAGCTAACATGAAAGATGTAGGTATTGTGCTCACAAAGCTTCTGTTAAATTCCGTTACTTATTTGTAAACAAAGATACACTGTAGAAAAGATGAGAGCAATAATTTCAGCTATGCCTGTTTTCTTTAAAAAAAACCCCTGGCTCTTATTTTCATGGTTTTACCTACTACTTCCCTTCTTTCTGTGAAATTATAGTCTTCAGTGATAAAGAGAATCAAGTGATAATGGAGTTAAAGGACATGGACAAGAGAGAGATCTCTCCAGGGAAAAGGGGAAAAAAACCATCCCTTGCTGTCCTGGGATGTGCTGTGGTTTCTGGATTGCTTTTAGGTGTCAGATTTCTGTGTGGACTGGTACTGCATGTCATGGATATCATCTTGATTTTGCTTGTTGGAGTGAGAGAGGGAGGGAAGAAGAGGAGAAGTGATGGGCTTCAGCAGCTGAAGTTTTTGTTGCCGGTCTTCTCTGGTGTCATCTTTCCCTATTACATTCTGGGTCATTAATGGAATTGGATATCTTTTTTTCCCCTAGGGCAGCAGGGTGTGTTCCTATGATCTTATCATTAGACCGGCTGATCCCGATCCCTATTTCTTTGCATCTTTGTCTGCCTTTATGATCTCCTAAAGCTGGTAGAAGTGCTTTGCTTACAGGAAGAAGACTACAGTCTTTTGGAACTCTTAAGTGGCATCCTCTCTAATGCAGAGGTGTTTTTTTAAATGTAACAATCCCCAAAATTAGAAATCTTGTAAGACAAAAAGGGGTCTCACCTAGACTGGAGATGCCATTTGCACTTTGTTGCTTTTTGAGGGAGCTGGGTTGAGTGTGCCGTTGGGTCCTGGAGCTAATAGATACTGAGTTTGCTTCACTCCTCAGTGAGGGAGCTGGCTTCTGCAGCACTCTCTGTGGTAGAGCTTCTCTGCTGCTGCTATTTGATAGCTCTGTCAGATTTACAGTGTTTATTAGACTCGCACAACCTAGCTGAAAAACCCTGCTTTGTTGTTTGTGGAAAAAAATAGATTCTTAGGTTGAAAGATCCTCTAAATCACTACATGAATATTGCATTTAAATTGCTAGTTGCATTTGCTGGTTTTGCTGAGGTTGTTTTTTTCTCAGTTGTCTTGGAGGTAGTGGAAGAGAGGTTTGTGTAGTTCATTAAAATATCTTAGCTTTTAAGTGATAAAACTTTTCCAAAAGTTATTCCACCTGCCAAAAATGCAGTAACCCACATTTGGCTAGTGTCTTCAGTGGTATTTCAACAGTGAGGCACTAATACTCTATGATGTGCTTGACTCTCTAACATTAATGTCCAAAATGAACCTTCCCCAACTTGGCAAGCTGAACATGAAACTAACTAAAAAAATCAAAGTGATTTCAAAGTTCAACTAACGTATTGGCTTTTGAACCATCATTTTAGAAGGTATGGGGCAACTCATTTTCTGGTAGTATAGAACGGAGAAATTAATTTTGTTGTTTTGTGGGGGTTTGTTTGGGTTTTTTTCCCAATAATATGGATGATTTTGCCTTTAAGGCAACACTGAAATATCTTTAATTAAAATATATAATCTGTTTAAACTGTAGAAAAATATGTTCATGTGTTCATTTCTTTCACCGCATCATTTGTAGTTCAGCTGTTCTAAATCCTTATGGGCAAATATCAGTCATGGTGGTGACACCCTGAAGTGTTGTGGCATCACCAAGTATCAAAACAATGAAACCTTTTGGCAATTGGTGGGCTGTGGTTTGCCTCCACAGGGCAACAAAATTTCCTGCTGGCAACTGGGTTCCCTGTCCAGCAATCCTAGCTCAGTGTCCCAGAAAAGCTTTCTCAACACTGTTTGTTGTTGCTTCAGACAAGGTTACTCCGTATGTGGTCTGCATTGTCCTACATTTCATATGTTGACACATTTCCTTGTAGCCCCAGGACAAGGACAGTTTAATGTCAATAATGATGAAGCAACATCAAATCCTCATCCAAATCGTAGCTCAGGCTACTGGTTCCTCAGACCTAAATAAACTAAAGTTCTCTGTATGGCCTTTTTTCCCGTGTTTTTCGTCCTGTTTGAGGTGAATCTTGTGACAGCAAAACTGCTCATCTCGGCCAAGCTGTGTATTCATTTAGGTGTCTGGTTTGTTTTTTGGTTTTTTTAACTACAGTTCTTGAGACTCATGGCAGGGTCTGAAGTGTTGTGTTTTCATTTAGGTGAGCCAAAGAATTAGCTTTCATTTCATTAGCTGATCTCTGTTGCTTAAGTGTAAGCCAGTGCTCTTGATTAGTCTGAGCCAAAAAATCTCCTCTGTAGAAAGGGGAGGAAAAAACAAAACAAACAACCAAAACACCAAATAACTTTTGTGCAAAATTTAGGACAGAACTCCAGCAAAGTTTCCTGCCAGAAATTCCCAGAGGACAGGAAAACTTATCTAGTAGGTGTTTTAGGATCTGTGCTTTTGTTCTAATTGTGATTCTCCCAAGACTTGCATCGCTCTTTTGGTTTAGCTGGCATGGGTTTGGTGATCCAAGGAAGGAAAACAAAGCATTTTCTTATCAGTATGCTATGATTAGAGAGTTCCATTTTTAGTTGTAACAGAAGTAGCAATTTGTAGTGGATCGTTTTCAAGGTGCCAGTCTGAGAGCAGTTTTTTTAAGATAAGAGTTAACATATGATCAAGTAACAGTGGCTTTTGTGTCCCTAATTGTGATGTCCTTCCATCCTGTGAACTGGCATTATAACATTTTAGATTTACTTTTTATCAGTTAAAAGATGAACACAAAGATTAATGCAGTTTTCTTTTTATTTAAATGAACTGTTAAACAACATGATTTCCTCCAGAAGAAAGTGTTATCTGCTGTAAAACAGTAGATTTGCATTCAAGTCACTGTTGTCCTCCAGATCTCCGTTGAAGCAATGTTGTGCACAGGCTTTCTCTCTGTCATTGCTCTTGGACCCAAGTATTCAGCTTGCACATATCTGCACTTAATTTTTTAATGCATGCATTCATTAATTTGGCAGAAATGGACACAGTTACTTTTGATAAGCAGAAGGAGATATTTAAGTAATAATTGTCCAGTTATCCACTGAGTATCTCAAATAACCGAGTAGAATTTGGATAGGATAGCACTTGTGAACTAACTCTGCTGAGGCCATAGTACTGGAATAACCTTAAAAATCTGGAATCTTTGCATGGGGTAAATTAACTGGACTTGACTCCTAAATACTGAGAAGATGAGCAAATGCTGTTACTCTGTCAACAGCTGGCATACTTCTAAAGGCATACAAAAATTGCAGGCTTCCCCCATGCTTTTTGTGAGATCTGGAAGAAAATGCTTGTCTCTGTTTTGGACATGTTTCAGTGTTCTCATTTAGCTTGCCTACCATATTTCTCTACCTGTCAGACCATTCAGGTCAATCATGTGTACATAGTGCATCTTGTGCCTTCTTTAATACAAGGAGTCTGTGTCCAGGTTTGTGTTCTGCTGTTCTGACTTGTTGATAATATTGCCACTAAGTCCTGCGTAGACCAAAAGAATAGCAGCACTTTTTTAGCAATCAACGATTTTGCATTTCTCATTTGAGGCTCACAAACAAAATAGCATGCCTCTGCCTCCTTAGGAAGCAGAGTAATTTGATTTCCTTGATCCTTGGTTAAAGTTGTCTAGTGTGCTGTGAAGAACTTTATCATTTATCTTTCCCCTTCAGTTTGTCTTTTTCCCTGTTTTGCAACAAGAAGTTGAGGCTTTCTTTTACTGATGTTAGTATGCACATGGTTTTGCATGGTTTATTCTTGTGCTTTGCCATTTATACTCTTGAAGTTAATGCTCATGCTACACCTTAGTGTCTTTTTTGATGTCTTCTCTAACTGATGCAGAATACAATGTTTTCCAGAAGTTCTGCAAACTCTGTAGGTATTTGTTATGTCATTCCTTCTCTGGAGCAGATCTTTTCATCAATAATGTAGATACATGGCTTAGAGTTCCAACAGGAGTCTCATTTACCTGAAATCCCATTTAGTTTTCTGGTGATTCATCTGTTGTTAAAGCTCAAGAAGTAAAGTGGGTATACCAGGGTTTCACGTCTTCAAATAAATGCCTATCTGTCTTGAGTATCTAAAGAGACAAAATTTCTGTGCAATCTGCTCTAAGCTTCTGTTTTGGTAACAAGAAAGAAGTCTTCAAAATATGCTATCTTTCATGAAGGTGTTTAAATTGTTTCAGTTGAAGCAAATGCATGTTTGCTCTCTAGTTTCCGGGGCTTTGATGTAGGGCTTTGGCATCTGGTTGGACCAGCCAACAAATCCTTGATAGATTTATCTGGTCTCTAATAACCATTTGCTTTGTTGAGGTTTAGGTTTGTGTGAATTAATTTGGATTTGCTTAGTTTCTCTATCATGTTGTTAGGCAGATACTCAGTGATCACCAGTTACTGGCTGGACTTGAGTGAAGAAAAAGGTTGAATTTTAAACTATTGGTATTTGAGTCTATACCTGCTCTCTCATTTTATGCCTGGTTTACTGAGGTTCTTCCAAAGGAAGTGGAAAATACAGGAAATTTGTGGATGCTTAGGAGGAACTCATTTGTATGTAGTTTGCTGGTAGAAATTTGATACTCTGAGCTTGAGACACTGTCATTAACAAATGCAGAGGATAGTGGCACAGGCAGAAAATCCATCTCTCTTCCCTGAAAGACTCTGGTAATTCCACATAATCATCGTACCAAATACAGGCAATTTAAATGCTGTTGCATTTCTTTTCCGTTAGCACCATTTCTATAGCAACAGTGCAAACTTCCATATCGATGCCTGATGTTAAAAAAGAATAATTATAGAGAGCATAGTTGGAATGCCGTCAGAGGTGTTACTGACAAAGACTCTACTTATCTCTCTGAAAGCTGGATTTTGAACAGACTAAGATACTGTGTGTCTTGTTTAAGAAAGATCCTCATTGTCTATTAATGGCTTCACAAAAAATACAGTAAAATGTTCTCTCGACAGTATTTCTCATTCAGGAAGAAGACAAGTCAGGAATTCGGTGTGGGAGGAGTTTTACCTTCTTTCCCTTAAATGTAAGTCTTTTTTGTTTAATGTCCAAGGAATGTGTGTAGTTGAGGCAGGTGTGTCTAGTGGGCCTTTAATTCTGTGGACTTGGAGGCTTTACTCAGCAACAGTTGGCACTTTGTCATCTCTTGCTTGTTAAAAATCTGCCTTAGGATACTTTGATCATGTTGGTTTTGATTTAACTGTTCGTGATTTTGTCTGTAGCACTGGATGCTTACAGCAGGTTATTTGATGAGTTGTATGGATATTTGAGTTTTCTTTACATCCAGTGTCGTGTAGGTTTACACAGAATATTTTCTCTATATGCTCAGTTGCAATTTTCATCACTGTTTTTTCTTGTATGTGCTTTTGGCATGTGAGTTGAAGTGATCGTTGGTGGCAGAGTACCTCTAGCCTATTGACAGGAAGAAAGATTGTGCCGTCATTTGTCATCTCTGTTTCAGAACTTGCCAGCATGCAGTTGCACATAAAGTTTTCCTTAATTTGTTTTCCCAAATAATCTTGGTAAGTAGTTCTTTTTTTTTCTATTCTTCAAGTTTGTATTCTTTTGGAATTTTTAGTGTTACCTTATCTTTATTTAAAAAAAAAAAAAAGGCAGCTTCTAGAGACTTTTCCCAGTGAGTGTGTTACGATATTCTTGCTGATGCAGTCCATAACAACTGTTCCCTATTCACATACTTGTTTTCATTAGCCAGAAATGAAACAAAAACTGTGGAACTGAATACCTCTGAAAAAGTGTATTTGCATCATGAAGTTCATACTAGCAGCATACACTGCTCCACTGCTGCCTAGTCTTAAGTATGACTTCTTTCTTCAAAATGTGTTCTTTCCTTGTTAGTTCTACTGATCTTGTGCCTGCACATCTAATTCATGTAAAAAATAATTTGCGAACTGAGCATCGGTTAGTCAACATGATGTTAATAATTTACTGCTTTTCCTGTTTGCAAAAAAAGCTGACTAGAGAGGTGATTGTCCCCCTATACTCTGCATTGGTGAAGGAGTACCTCAAATACTGGATTGAGTTTTTGGACCCCTTACTACAAGTAGGACGTTGAGGTTCTGGAGTGCATTCAGAGAAGAATAATAAAACTGCTGATGGGTACAGAGCACGAGTCCTGTGAGGAACAGTGGAGGGAACTCAGATTGTTCAGCCTAGATAAATGGAGGCTGTGGGGAAGACCTTGCTCTAGAACTCCCTGAAAGGAAGTTTTGTTAAGGTGGAAATCAATCTCTTCTCTCAAGTAGCAGTGACAAGACAAGAGGAACTGACCTCCAGTTGCACCAGGGGAGATTTACATTGGACATTAGGAACAATTTCTTCACTGAAAGGGTTGTCAGGCACTGGAACAGGCTACCTAGGGAAGCAGCATGGCTTGAGGTATTTAAGAGAGATGTGGGTGTGGTTGTGAGGGACGTGGTTTAGTGGTGACTTGGCAATGCCGGGTTAATGGTTAAACTCAGTGGTCATAAGGGTCTTGTCCAGCCTAAACTGTTCTATGGTAGCTACATAACTGTGTGGTGGGGGTCTTGGAGAAGCCAATTGCAGAGAAGTTACCAGCTTACAGAATGCTACCTAATTAATTAAAAGTATCTACTTCTAGTTTAAGTAATTATTATTTATTTTCTTTGTCTTCTTTCTACTTATTTTTCATGGAAATAAATATCAGTTGTTCCTGTCTTTCAAAAATATCTCTAGGTTATGATCTCCTGTTTTGTGCATTAGTGATGAGGAGGGATCTTCCTCTAGTTTCTGACTGAGCAAACCTGGATTTCCTCAGACATTTGAAAAAGTGTTGCTCAAATAGGCTAAGCTGTCAGTAGGAATTCTGGAAGAGGGAGGCTGAGGAGGGCAAAACCTTATTATATCCAATATACTTTCTGTGCTAAAATAATTTGGTTCCCTAATGCATCCTGGCATTAGGGAGGAAAAACAAACTGCATCGTAACTTCAGGTGTTCCATCTGTTCTGACGGCAATTGTAAAATAATAACCAGATGTAAAGGAATAAAACATTCTTCTGTGGATCACACTTTCCAATGTGCTCCAAAACGGAATAGAGGCTTGTAGGTGATCTGTGAAGAAAGCAGCTCTGGGAACCTGGTAATTTATAAGCTGTGAGCAGAAGCTTCTGCAGTTCTTATGCAGTTACTTACTAAGTGAACCTACATTTCATCTTCCTATGCTCCAACTCTGCTGGTGGGACATTTTGTTAGAAGAAAGCAAAGCTCTTACAACCCCAGGCTAAACTTAAATAGCATGTACACATGTTCACATTTTTGGCTTGCTCCATTTGTTGCCTGCAATGATTCTTACCTTCTGCTTGATTCATGCCTGCATTGTGTGAGGGCCAGAACCTGCTTCTGCCTGCAGCTGTGTACTCATGCTAGTGGGAAAAATTGCTGCTTGTTCTACAGTATCTCTGAGTCAATCCACTGAGTGTAGCTGGTTTTTGACTGGTGGAGGTCAGAACGGTAAGGATCTCCTTCCTATTTGTGTGTTACTAGTGTAAAAACGTATTTTGAGCTGAGCTTCTTCGTTATTGTAAGTTGATTACAAACTGAGCTAATGATCTGATTTTTGTAATAGCATTTGGTAAACAAGAAGCTTGTGCCCTGGGGAGGAATATTCTCCTGGATTTCTGAGGTGTTTTTTCTTTATCTCATTGGAGGAAATGGAAGCTATGAATTGTACCAGTACTTGAAACTAGACGCTGGTTTCTGGAGCAACCTGCAGAAAGGACCTTGGTAGCTCGAAACTGAGTAATATATGAATGAGAGAGCGGCTTACTGTGTGTTACCATTAAAAAAAAAAAAAAATTAAATACTACTTTTCTCTCTCCTCTTAGCTCCTGAACTTGGTGGGGCATGTAAAAACAGTCATAAGATGATTTTGGTTTTCAGAATAAGTGATCACATAATAGTGAAAGTGCTCTGTGGGATGTGTTGCTTTAAAAAGGAATAATAATTTGACTTAATTGTTTTTCCAGGTAAAGCCTTTTCTAGGGTAAGAGAAGATAAAATCCAAATTAAACACCATATTTAATGAATTTTTTCCCAAAAAAACTTAAAACTTCATTGTCAATCCAAATAAAATTATTTATTTGTTCTGTTTGCTCTTCTGTGGATTCTGATTTCATCTGTCTTGGAGCTTAAGCAGCTGACACTGCTGTGACTGTTATGCAACAAATGGTTAGGGAAGAAGTGGATATGTGACATAACTTTGAGTTGTACAAGTATAGAAGTGCGTTGAGTTTGCAGCAGGAATAATCAAACCAAGGGAAAAAGGAGTCTGTGTTTCTGAGTTAGCTGTGCTCAGCTGCTGAGGCTGGCAGCAAATTACATGATTTTGTTCGGGAGGGAGTCTAATATCAACTCTAGCAGCTTTGGGGTTTTTTGCATTTACTACTGATTTCCAGAAACTGTTCCAGAACCCCATTGCTATATTCTGATTTTGCACATGAGTTTACATT
The DNA here is from genome assembly GCA_013396675.1 of Eubucco bourcierii. Taxonomy (NCBI): domain Eukaryota; kingdom Metazoa; phylum Chordata; class Aves; order Piciformes; family Ramphastidae; genus Eubucco; species Eubucco bourcierii. The sequence goes on from VWZE01018777.1 coordinate 25,956, forward strand.
TTATTCATGTTCCTGGCTCACCCTCCTGGTATGTAAAGATGGTAAATGTGTCCTCGTGTTAGATGTCAGTTCATTAATCTAAGCAAGTGAGATCTTCTGTCTTCTACCAGTCTTCAGAGAACCTGAAATCTTTTCTTGACATGAAGTTTGTTCAGAAACCTTTTGGAAAGCAGGTGACCAGAACTCCATTGAGTATATTGTTCATATCATAGAATCCTAGAATAATCTGGGTTGAAAGGGACCTCCAGTGGTCATCTAGTCCAACCCCCATATCTCTTCTGAAATATTTTGGCAGTAGTATTTATCCGTAACTAATGCAAGCATATTAATCTCATCTAGGTACTTCATACTTACAGCACCGGTGGCAGTGATTTCTAACCGGTGTGCTGAAATTTGTAACAGAATTTCTACTGGAATCAACCCAAATCATTCTTTAATCACTGACTTTCATTTTTCATCTATCAGATAGTTTTATTTGTTCAGTATTATGTTGCTTTTCAGCATTTTCAAATGGTTTACCATTCTAATACTTGTACTGGTGTCGCATGTTTAGTAACTGTTAGTAATCTCTTCCTACTCTATATTGTGCTCCTCTATCTCTATTTGTCATGTCTTTACCCTACTGATGTCTTCTAGTGTCTCTTATTTCAGTCTTCACAGCTCAGTTATTGTGGAAGCTTCTATTTTTATCAGTTTTGCTCTCTTGTACACTCTGTACAGTTCTGGAGCCCCCAGCACAGGAAGGACATTGAACTGTTGGAGCAGGTCCAGAGGAGGGCCACAAAGATGATCAGAGGTCTAGAGCAGCTTTCCTGTGAGGACAGGCTGTACAAGAGTTGGGGCTCTTCAGCCTGGAGAAGAGAAGGCTTCGAGGGGACCTTATAGTAGCCTTCCAGTATCTGAAGGGGGCCTACAGGAAGGCTGGGGAGGAACTATTTACAAGGTCTTGTAATGACAGGACTAGGGGAAATGGGTTTAAACTAGCAGAGGGGAGATTTAGACTGGGTGTTAGGAGGAAGTTCTTTCCAGTGAGGGTGGTGAGACACTGGAACAGGTTGCCCAAGGAGATTGTGGCTGCTCCCTCCCTGGAGGTGTTCAAGGCCAGGTTGGAGAGGGTGGTGTCCCTGCCCATGGCAGTGGGTTGGAACTAGATGATCCTTGAGGTCCCTTCCAACCTTACCATTCTATGATTCTATCTTATATTACTTCTTAATATGCTTACTGAAAACGGAAGTAAAACATGTGTTTAGGGGGACATTTTTCCCATTGCAGTACCTATAATGATTGTTAGCACCAGACTACACTGTGGTAATATTTCCTGCATTTTTCCTGTTGCACAGCAGACAACAAAGAGACGTTCAGTAAATGATTTCTCTTTAGTATTGGGTAGTATATGCCTTGGCTAACACAGTCCTTGCATGCCCTGCTTTTGTAGGTGTACTGAGGTGCACATGCATCAAACTGCAGGGGAGAGCTGTGTGTGCGATGAGCCCTTGCTCTGATGGCAGGCAGCATGAATGCTCATTTGTGGTGGTGGATGTAGTGTCTGCATGCCAGGACACTCTGTCTTCTTTACTTAACCTTCCTTGGTGCCTGCAGCACCTTGAGCCACTTCCAAATAGTTAATGTGGGCATGTGGCAGCTTGTGTGCAGATAGGGTCATACCAGTGAGTGCTGAGTGTTTAGAGCGGCCACCTGCCAGCTTGATACAAAACAGCCAGAGGTGTGCTTGTAGGCTTCTGTGCTGGGGTTGGCTGCACAGAAACTCTTGTGCCCCAGCTTGCCTGAGGTGCAAAACATTAACTGAGTCTCACCACCCAGAATCATAGAATAGGTTGTATTGGAAGGGACTTTTAAGAGTCATCTAGTCCAAACCCCCTGGAGTGAGCAGGGACGTCTTCACCTAGATTAGGTTTCTTACAGCCTGTCCAATCTGATTTGTGATGCTTCCAGCAATGGGGCATCAACCACTTCTCTGGGCAACTTGTTCTATATTGATGATCTTAAAGGAAGTATAATGCAGATTCTATTCCTCTAAAAAACACAACCCCCAAAATTAATCTAAAAATTATGCCATAACTGTATAAAGATTAAGGGAAAAGTACTTGGAGAATGTATTAAAGTGGCAGCATCTTAAAACTACTGTGTTTTTAGTATTGTTTGGGGTTTTTTGGTCATATTGTTGTGACTTTGGCAGAGGGGTTTTACCGCAAACTGCTGAGGGGGAGAAGCGCGCAGGAACTCAGCACCCAAACCCACAAGCATATCTAGGTGTTCTTTATGTAACGTACAAATTACCATACATGGAATGAGCAATCGTGTCCTAGAGTTTCTTTCTCGTAGCCCTATATGGTAAACGTCTATAGATCAGTTGGCAGTTTTATTTAACAAGTTCTGATCAAAAGGGCAGTGAGGCATGCAAGATACTGAGGTAGTTCCACAAAGCACTTCCAGACAGAAGAATTTGACTTGGTGTATATGAGGTGAATGCAACAGCTGCTTGAGGAACTTGCTCCTATTTCATTGAACCTTGTGTTCAGTTGTTGAAAACAATGTTAATCTAGAAAGTGTTAAGCANNNNTTTAATTAAAAAAGTGTGAGAACTGGGGGGGGGGGGGGAATGGGAAATGTACGTTTAATGAAGAATCAAACTTCAGATCCAGAATTAGAATTTAATCAGTGACTTCAAGATTTCAGTGCATTTTCTTTGAGTTCCTAGTGTGGAGTAGTTGAACCTAGGTAGGCTGTTTTACCTGAGGGGGAGTGAAGATTAAATGAAGCTCAATACACTTTTTTCCCTTGTTTAGAATGAAGTAACTTTTTCTGTACTGCTTATCAAACTACCAATGAAAGTTCTATAAGATGCAGCAGCTCAGGTTGGTTCTGTCTGGAACTGGGTTGTTTTTTTTTTTTTGGTTCTTACTGTTCTTTGGTCCCCAAAGCGTTTGGTAGTGACTCTGTGCTCATAGCTGATCATAGTTCATGCAAGGCAGTTCTGTTTCCTTCATGGGGATGTGCAATCAAAACATGATACTTTGTACTGATGTGAATAAGAACAACGAAGATATTGGTCATTGTGATTCTGAGCCACTCATAAAATTGAACAGCAGCTATATTTCCTCAAAGCTTTTGTCCTGTTCTGGACAGGAAGTTTTAAATGTAATTTTAGAGTTGTCTTTTAAAGTGCTGTTTGTACAGTTTATTTTTAGGATAGTGCTTGATCCAAACTAGGAAAAGAGTATCCCCCACTACTCTTTGTCTAGGTTCTTTAGATATTTTTGCAGATGGAGACTGTAATCTTTGAGATTAAATTTCCTATTTGAAGATAGTGGATGTTACAGAATATTTCTGATTTAGCAAAATGGTACAAAATACACTCCAAACATGAGTTAACTGAGCTAAATATAGCAATTGCAATAAACAGTTCAAATGCTGTACCAGTGTGATCCTCAGTACTGGTCTCTAGGATATAATCAGTCACCACATTGGGCTTCCCCAGTCACCAGGAAGGACTGCATGGGTTGAAACCAGCTCAAGCATGTTGCTTTCTTTGAAGTGCCTTTGTTATTTGCTTAGTTTTTGTACTCTGGGCTGAGCCTTGTATTCCCTTCCCCATACTGGTCTAGCTAACTCAGAGGGCATTCACATTTTTTAATGAACTCAGAAACATTTACACCACGTGTTGATTCACTCAACTGTGACACAGTCAGTTGATCTGCTCAACTGACAAAGCTGTTTATCTAAAACAAAGGGCACTCTCTGGTCCCTTTATCCCTGCTGTGATAAAGTCAGCTTCTTTGCCACAGCTGTGGTCTGTCACACCCTGCATTATTCCTGGAGCTTCATGGGCATGTTGCCCTTGCTCATCTCCATCAAGCTACCTTCCACTTTGAGGTTTTATAGGTCAGTGACTGTAATGGCATGATCATCAAATACAGCCTTGGGTGAATTTGCAGAAAAACTCAGACTCACTGAGGTCAGCAGACCCTGCTTTGTCTAGATGTTTTCATTCTTTGGATGTGATAAATCTTTTTATCAGTATTTTTAGTTTGCTTTTTGCTGTACAGTATGCATAGCGTGAAGAGGTAGGAAGATACTACATAGTGTATCCGGGCTTCAGGCTGCCATAAATGAAAGCTGAAGTATTTTCTGCGTCATATAAACCTCTTTCAATTCAGTGTTTAGTGGATTTCTGAGCACAAAGGCATTTATTAAATTGAAGAGGAGAAACAGACTGGAAGTTCAAATTACTGCATGTAATTCATTTTTTGTAATTGGATATACAGGGTGCACAGTGAAAAGTGGGTGACTCACTACTGCATTGTGGTGACAGCCATTTCACATGTCCAGGTATGCTGCTCAACAACTCTGCTGTTCATAGCATTTTGATGGTGCTGTTCGCTGCTTATGGTGTTGAGCAGATGGTAGAGTAACAAATGAATGATGTCATTATTCCACTATTATGATTTCTTCATTATTTGTCTGAAATGATAACACTGAAGATGTTGCTCTAACTTTTTGTTATTAACAGGAGTACCGATGTTCTCAAATATAATGTATTTTTTTAATTACCTTCTAAATGTGGAAGTTCTGGAACTGGTAGTTTACAGCAATTCAGTACTAATTCTGCCATAATATAGCAGTTCAGTACTAATTCTTCACTGCTAATTACTGTATGTCCACGAAGTGAAGAAAAGCAAAAGTGTATTCAAACATACTATTGTGATATAGAAATGAGAGGACAGCTTCATCATGATACAACCTCACTGACAGATGTTTTATTTTGTACTCTTGATTTCTTCTGCATGCAGAGTTTTTTTTTTTCAAAATTATTTTCTTCTTATTTAAAATAATAATAAGATCCACCTTTTATTTTATGTGCCTCGTAGGAGTCTCTTCTCTGCATGGCAGCCAGTTTCAACCATACTTGACTAAGGGACGGAGTTCTCACAATTCGCATCACAGTCAGTAACCGGGTAGAAAACGAAAACCAGATCAGCATGCACCACCACTGTACCCTCCAGGTACAATCCTCTAAGGTGGGAAGTCTGTCACATAGTGTCCAGACTGGCTGATCCCATTCAGCCTGCTGTTAGATGAATGAGTACATGCTGTGTTCAGACAGTGCCTGTATGTCTGGCACTTGGAACGGGTAGGCAGATGCAAACAAAATTCTTAATGGATTAGGAAAAACAGGTAGCCACCTGAGGCTGTTAAGGAATCAAGGAAAAGGCTTGAGATAATGCATTAGGAAATACAGGGCACAGGAGGAAAGTTAACTAGGGCCTGTCTTGGTGCCTGTGTTTTATGTGAGCCAAATCAGTAGGAAACTGGTTTTAACCCTGTTGCCTACAGAGGAATTAGTTCACTCTTGTTTATCTGAGACTGCTCTACCAGCTCCATGGACTTCTGTGATAAGCATCGTGTCTTTTAAATAGCACCATCCAAATCCCAGCACAACTCTCCCTCCTTCAATTTTTACTTTTCCTTGGTCAGAAATGCTACTTCCCCAATTCTTCCCCTTGTTTCCGTCCATTAGTATGGGCAAGAGGAACTACTCAAGTATGTGAGTCAAGGGTCAAATATATAACCTTTAGTTTAAGATTGGCTTTGTAGCATACAATTATGGGCCATGTAGTGTGATGAAACTGCAAAGTGTCAGTTTTCCTTGTAATTACAGTAGTAAGGAAAAAAAAAAGTAAAGACTATTTTTTTTTTCAGCAGAGAAGGTGATTAAATTTGTGACAAATACACCATTTTGAATGTATGAAAGGCCTGAAACTGTTTTTCAAGATGTAATAACCTCTGTACTCTACTGTCATTACATAAATGAAAATTATGACACACCAGTTAGAGTTTTATTTCCTTGCTTTTTTTCAGTTCAGTAAAGGAAAAGGCTGTAGGGAAGAGGCATTGGAGCAACTGGAAATATTCCACATGAGACAATCTGAAGAATAATTGAGATAGGAAGGGACAGGACAGCAGTGACACTTGCAAACCAAAGATGAGGTATTTTTCTCCCTCTGTATAGTCTGTTAGTATAATCTTAGCTAAAATCCAAGTGCAATTAAGTGTGTTTTTAGTGAAGGAAACAGTCTTAATTATAGCTTAGGGGCTGGGAGTATCATGTCGAAGTGAAATTGCATTTTCTGTCCTCTGACTGAGATACTCCCATCACATCAGTTTGATAAAAAAATGCAGGTTTACAACATGCTGAACATGAGCTAGTGGTGTGGCCAGGTGGCCAAGGAGCCAAACAGCATCCCGTCTTATATCAGGAGTAGTGTGGTTGGCACGAGTAGGCAATGGTCATGCCCCTGCACTCAGCACTGTTGAGGCCACACCTCAAATACTGGATTCAGTTTGCACCCTCTCAGTTCAAGGACATAGAAGTGCAGGAGTGGATCCAGAGACGAGCAGCAAAGCTGTTGAAGGGTCTGGAGAACAGGTCTGGTGAGGAGCAGCTGTGATTTAGTCAGGAGAGAAGGAACCTGAGGGGTGACTTTATTACTCTACAGCTACATGAAAGAAGGTTGGAGTAAGGTGGTGATTGGTCTCTTCTCCCTCCTTATCAGGTGATAAGAGGAAATTGCCTCAAGTTGCACCAGGGGAGATTTATGGTGGCTATTAAGAAAAATGTCTTTACCAAAAGAATGGTCATGTGTTGGAACAGGGTGCCCAGAGAGTTGGTGGAGTTGCCATCCCTGGAAGTGTTTGGAAGATGTGCAGACATGACACTTGGGCACATGGTTTAATGGCCATGGTGGTATTAGGTCAGTGGTTGGACTCAGTGATCTTTAAGGTCTTGTCCAATCAAAATTATTCTATGATTTTATGAAATCAAGAAAGGATAGAACATGGATAGTTGCTCAGAACTTCATAAAGACATCTTAGTGTAGCTTGAAAGGGGACTATTAATACCCCTAAACACCTAGACTTTGACTGGAAATTGGCACGTGGCTCACTTTCAGGTTCTTTCCTTTCTGTATTGCATTCCTGTGATGGCACTTCAAAGTTGCTGCTTGTTTTGAGGATATTTTATTATTTAAATATAGTAGTTCCCTGCCTTCCAGGCTTGTTTATGTGACTGACTTGATTTAGGTCACTTGAAGATAGAGCATTTTGAGAGTATTTCATTATCTAGACGTCTTATGTGTGAGGTGCTGTAATACTGTATTGTCATGTGGTATTATTCATTTACCTGTCATTTACTTTCTCCATTTATTTTCAAACTCTGTAGTAGTCTTGAATTAAACCACAAACCAAAAGTCAGTTTCTCAACAGTAACACTTGTTATGAATGTAGAACTGTGAAAACTGATTTATAAACATTTTCACACTAGAGGGCACTAACATCCCATGAAAACTAAGCTCAAACCAATTTGCACTCTCTCTGTGACACTTAATATTGAGTAGTTCTATTGTTTTTGTAGTGGATGCCTGTGGTTTCCATTTCTTAGTATCCTTTTCTCTTAAAAGAGAAATGTATGTAAAGTTATTCTTTCAAGATTGCGTTTCAAGTTAGTGTGAAGTTTTCTTTTGTGATTTCGTTATTGTTTTTATTTTGATGTTTTGGTGTTTGGTTTGTGTGGTGGTGTTGGTTTGTTTGGTTTTTTGTTTGCTTGCTCGTTTGTTTTTTTTTTTGGGGGGGTGGTGTTTGCTTGTTTGTTGTTGTTTTAAACTAAACAATTTGAGTAATTTGTGAAGGACTGTTTATAAGAAAGAGAGGAAATGGCCTCAAGTTCTACTGGGGAGATTTAAGTTGGACATTAGAGGGAAATTCTTCACTGAAGGGGTTCTGATACACTGAAACAGGCTTCCTAGGGAGATGGTTTAATCCCCATCCCTGAAAATCTTTATAAGACACAATGGATCCTACATGAACTGATGCTGCAGGCCCAACTTTTTAGTTAGGGTTAATGCATCTATGTTGATACCCGGTGTATAGAAAATAGTAGAGAAAAGAATATGGAAGTTTATCCTACCAGTAAGTAACAGATCAGAGTGGAACCTTCAGTTATTGCATTCTTAAATAGGTGATTTTAGACCAAGGTTTGGACTTCAGAGTGGTCTAAATATTTTGAAAGTGTTCAATTTTTTTTTTTTTTTAACGGATTTTAGGTACTGAATCTTGTTTAAAACAGGTGAATGAAATGGTTTTTGATTGTGTTTTGCAGGAATGGTTATTCAGTTGCCTTGGAGATGATCCTGCTGCTGTAAATGTAGGGCCAAAGATTGATGGTGTGGGCAGTATGGACCTAATGAACGGACAGTCCAGCAGTGTTAATATTGCAGCTACCGCTTCGGAGGTAAGCATTGCAAAACTCACTTATTGGCTATTTAAGACCACAAGTACTCTGTTTTTAAAAACATACACTGAAAAGTAAGTTTTTCTTTTAACAGAACTGGTGCAGGAGATACTGATTTTGGTCTTACACGCCCGAGTTCCAATGTGAATAACATGAAAGTTCTGGCCTTTCCTAAAGCATGAGCTAGCATTTACAACCTAGCCTTAGCCAAACCCAGGTTTTTTATGTTCTCTTTTATCACATCCAGACAAAAGAAGCTTTTCTTCTCTAGTTTTAACAATAATGGATGCTTTTAGGGCAATAAGCTGTGCTGGCATGACCTACCAGAAATGTTCTTTTCTTTGACAGGTACTTGGAGTGTGTGTGTCAAGGGGCAGCCAGACACAGTAGCACTGAAATAAGGTTGTTCCCTTTATCTCTTGGACTACATTCAGACATTAGTGTGGGTCGGTCCCCTCCTGCCGACCTCAGTTTTTGCCCTCTAGGAGTAAATAGCTCATAAGTTTAGAGCATTTTTATTAGCCAAGCAATGGAAAGTGACCTCCTGTGCTGATGCCTCTTAATTTAAAGTTAGTATTAGTTTTCCAGTTGTCATCTACTTTTGAAGGAAAAGAAAGGACAGGATGAAGTTAAACATTAGAGCTTTAAGTTCTTTTTGTTGGGATAATATGAAGAGCTATCAGGAACTGACTGATTCCTAAACTCCTAGTAATGTTGGAGGGCTTGCAACAAGACCTGGTTGGTTTTGGCTTTGGGGGGTGTTGCTTGTTTGGTTTGTTGTGTTGTTTCGTTTTGTTGTAGTTTTTTGTGTTTGAGTTTTTTGCTGTTGTGGGAGATTTTGTTTGTTTGTTTTATCCACCCCAAACTTGCAAGGCACTCCCTCTTCAAGCTTTGTTTGGTATTTTGTTTTGTTAATGCCTTTTAGTACTGAGATGAAAGGAACTGAATATCTGGCTTCAGTATATATTGCAGTCAGCAGTGTAAGATGAGTCAGCTCTTGGTTTGTACTTGTGTTTTGCCACAGGTGAGCTGGAGCTCCCAGCAGTGCTGAGAATAAGCTCTGTGCACCAGTCTTGCTTCTCTCCAAAGTATTAGTAAATCTGTTGTATCTCTGTTAATTCTTATATCAAGGCTATACTGTTGCTGAAGAATGTAGAATCATACTGTGCTTCAGATAAGTGTACTGCTTGGTGAAGAAGCAACCTTAAATGTGATGCTGTAACTGTGGTCCTTAATGTGGGTTTTATCCATGTGCCTCACACTTACTTCTTTCTTCAGCTTCATTGCCCTCCTCTAGACCCACTCCAGCACCCTAACATCTTTCTTGCAGTGAGGGGTGCAAAACTGAACATGGTACTCAAAGTGTGGCCACACCAGTACAGAATACAGGAGAACAATCAATGCTACATGTAGTCTTGCTGGCCACACTACTGCTGATACAGGCCAGGTTGCTATTTGCCTTTTCAGCCACCTGGGCACACTGCTGGCTCATATTCAGCCAGCTGTTAATTGATATCCCTAGGTCTTTTCTCTATTGGGCAGCTTTCCAGCCACTCTGTCTTCTGTAGAGCCTTCCTGCCCTCAAGTAGATCAACATTCCTGCCAAACTTAGTGTCATCTACAAATGTTTTAATGCTTCTAAGAGCAACAGGAAAAGATTGATACCACTCTTTCGTGTTAACTATTCCTTTGGGGCAAACCTTGTCTTTTTCTTCACCATAGTTGTATTTTTCTGTTTGAAATTCAGTGTGTCTGTATTGCTGTTATTACTGGTTTTATTAACTTTCCTGTCAATAAAATGGAAATGTAATTACATGCTGAAATATAACTTGTGTTTTGAGGTACACCTTTAAAATCCGTTGGACTCCATTTGATAGTCTTTGAGTCAAGGATGTTCTCTGACTGACTCTTAATTGATAATTTACCCAATAGAAGACTTCTGTCAACAGTGACGCTTGAACAGAAGTTTTCCTTTTGAGACTGTAAAAAACACAAAAGGAGAGAACTAAAGTATCAGCAGATTTTTTTTTTGTTTGTCTCTCCAGAAGAGTAGCAGCTCTGAATCCTTGAGTGACAAAGGTTCAGCTGAGCTAAAGAAGAGCTTTGATGCAGTGGTGTTTGATGTTCTAAAGGTTACTCCAGAAGAATATGCGGTAAGCAATTTCAGTAATTTTTGTGTGAATCTTCTTGGCAGCTTATTCTCTGTTCCCCTATTGCTACACATTTTTTTTTTTTTTTTGCTTGACTTTAATCATCCATAGGTTTCAAAAATGGATCCTGCACTTCAGTTCTTTATTGGCTATATTCTGTTTAATGTTAAGTGATCGTTTTGGACTCCAGGCATTTTTCACACTTTTACATGTAACACAGACCAAAAGGTTCTTAAATCTAGATGATGCATCTTATACTGACATGCATATTGTAGTTACAAGAACATAGTTGATCCGAATTTGTGTTTTCTGGAGGTGTTTTAATTTTTAACTCTGTCAGTTCTTGCATTTAGGGAGTACTTTCTTCTTCAGGTGCAGTGATACTGGATAATGAGTATCCTTTAGAACCAAGAACAAATGAGTAAATATGTCTAACTAAAACATTGAGTTATTTTTAAAATTAGCTTTTTTACCTTACTTGTAGAGAGTAAGATGACAGCTGGTCCCTCTAAGTGATTCAAGTATGTTACTAGAAGGATTGCCAACAATTTTGGCAGCATTTGTAATTCAAGTGATGAGATTTGTGATGAGTTGTCTTGGGGAGATTATCGATGCATGCCAGTACATATCACTAAATATTCCCATAAACTTTGTTCTATTTTTTAACCAGTAATATATATTTCTGTTAATTATTAATGGATAAATTGATTTTAATGAACACACCAAAAATTTAAAGCATCTGGATTAGGAAGTAGTCAACACACATTAAATTGTTCTTTGATAGTTAATGAGATCTATTCCTGACTGAGTTTCAGGTCTTGTGCTTTAGGCCTCTTCCTTGCTCTGTTGTCAGGAGCAGCTGGGTAGTGCATCACTTGCTTTTCATCCGAAGATGTTTTTGGGGCTGGCTATTCTTTCAGTTCTATCTGACATCTTTTCTACATAAAGGCAATCAGTGCTTAGGCATTTTGAACCTAGAGGCATGAATTCAAGTGGAATGATATATTCAGGCCAGAATAGCTACAGGTTCCTTTGAATGACTCTGCTGTTTAGCAACTGGTGGATGCTGTTGTGCAGCAGAGTAAATAACTTATTCTCTGTAGATTTGCTTGCACTTTTCTGGACAATAAAAACCTAAACAAAGGAGCTTTATATCATATTTAATAATTCTTTAGTTCTATCGTCTTAATTCTTCAACTGTCATGTGCAGAACCTTTTATTTTCATGGATATTCTAAGCCTTACCTACTTTGCAAGCCTTAGTTAGATAAAAATCTTTATTAAAATACATAGGTCTTCCCAATTTGAGGTATAATATGAAAGCAGCAGAGTTCCACTCACAAACAGGAATCCTTTAATGAAGTATTTCACATTACAGTTACAAATCTGTGATTGTATTTTGGTTTATACTACTGCATAGAATTTTTCTGCTTTCTCAGTTCCCCAAAAGAAACCATCTTTACTCCTAGACTTCTCATTTTTACAGGATCTAGTTCTTTATCTCATGGTTCATTTCTCATAAATGGATTTGAAATATCTTACAGACAGAATTCTGAACAACTGAGCAAAATTACTGATAGTGTTTAGCCCTTTGGCAAGGTTATTATTAATTTAATTTATTTTTCAATGTTTCTGTACACAGCTTCACTTCTCTAGTAATGTTTGTTTCCCTAGATACCTTTATCAGCTCTTCCAGTAGGGATTGCTTTGAATGCTGTCTTCTAATTCTTCTTCCTTAATGTTACAGAAATAAATAAATTTGCCAAAACCTGAGGTGCCTTGGAGGCAAAGTACCTTTGACCCTTACACTTGCTTTTTATTTTATTTGACCTATCCTCCTTACCCCTGATTTTAGTCCTGCCATTACAGAAAAGTATAAAATCTTCATCTTGTTTTTAGTTGTGAAGACTACTAGAGTGATGCTGTATGGCCAGTCTCTTGGGGATGCCAGCACTGATGAGAATGCAATACTCTGTTAGTAGGGTTTTCATGATAACACTGGGTATATGCCTCACAGATTGGACATGAATATACTATCAGTGTCTTTTTCAATGCATCAGCAAGCTTGTAGTTCAGTGACAGGTCTTGTAAAATGGATCCAGTGCAGACTGCTGACATCTGTGGCTTAGTGGAAGCTGAATTCTGCTACCTACTGCAGAATAAATACTGTTCTGTACAAAATTTATTCTTTTTTTTATGGTAAACTGAGGAAATAATTTGTGAACTGTTCAAGTAGCTTTTTCATGGAGATAAAAGATGATGTAGTGATGCCAATGAAAGTGAGTTGCTGCACAAGAGTTAGATAGACAGGTCTCTAATGGATAGGAAAGCTTGAATAGAATCAAATAATTCCAGTGCATAGGTAGCATAAACATGAAAGTTAACTGGTAAAGTCAGTATCAGCATTGGGAAGTCTCATCCTATTCCTTCCACGATGAGTTGCGTTTCAGTTAAAATGGATCACTGTGTACAGATGGGACAATTGCAACTATTCTGGAGAAAGAAGAGCAAAAATCTGGAAGACAGTTGTTTGAGAGATCCTGGGATAAGATTCATGATAGTGAATATGTACCAATATGAGACACACAGATGTCTTTTCAGTTCCCACCAAGTTAGAGATCATTATTTCACAACTGAATCTGTTTAGTCAGTTAGTGGGTAAGAGAGAAGGACAGAAGCTATTGCTTGTAATCCTGTATTTTTGAGAAGCTGCTTACCAAGCCAAGGAGAAGCCCAAGTGTAAATAATTTTTGTGATTTTATTTCCATATTCCTCCCTTTGGCAGCCATCTAACGCTCTCCTGAATGCACAGTTGATGTGTGCTGTTTCTTGTAGTAGTGCTTTGTTTGGTCTCATACTAACTGTCTTGCAAAAATACACCACAGGAGCTAGTTTGAACAGATTAGAAATCAAGGTTGTGCTACATGTAACAGTCTAGTTGGCTGTTGATACCAACCAGTTGGTTTAAGTTTTTCATAGGCTTGAATATTGCTTTAGAAAGGCTTAAGTTACAGCTGAGGCAGGTGAGATCTTCAGATGTAGCTGCTGCATTTGAAATTTATAATTTGCTTTATCCTCCTTCAAAAAAAAAAAAAAAAAACAAAACCAAACAAAAAACAAAAACCCACCAAAACAAACCCAAACATTTTCAGGGGCCCTATTGAACACCTGCACATTTCATGCATGTTTAGGAAAAAGAATCCAGTTCAATGAGCATGCAGTGAGACACATCTGTCTTGTGAGGATTCTACGGACAGCTTTCTACCTGTAACCAGTAAGGAGGCTGTCTCTGTTTCAAACGCCTGCTTTTAGGCTTCTCACTGCTCATTTCTTCATTGAAAGACTAAAGCCACAGGAGGCATTGGTGCCAGGATCGCCCGCTGATGTCTGGCCCTGCTGATGGAGTGGCTGTGTGCACAGGGTAGACACGGTGGCAGTGAATGCTGCCCATTTTTGTTGGAGGGAGAAGTGTGGTTTCCAGCATACAGGGCACAATATTTGTGAGGGAGGGATATGTTAATGGTGCAGTGGCAGTAAAAAGGGGGGGTGGGCAGTGAGACTGAAAGAAAAAAGGAAAATTTTTGAGGACATGAGATCCAAATTAGGATGCTGGCAAACCTCAGGTTGAAGAAATATTTATTTTTTGCTTTACAGTAAATTTGTATTCCTTAGACTGCTACTGTTTAATTATTTGACAGTTTATTACTTTTTTTGACTCACTTTTCCATTTTATACTTCAACTTCACCACAGTGGCGTAAATATTTGAGGTAGAATTAAAGGGAGGGCAGCTGTATAAATCCATTTTGGTTTTTTATTTTTTTTTTCCCCACATAGTTATCTAAGAGAGGTTCTTTTTTTTCTATGCCCTGGTATCAAGTAAGCTCACACTGAGATGTGCATTTTTTAATCTGGTTAAACCTTGCTGGTTGGATGCTGGGAAGAAGAATTGCTGATTTTGGAAACAAGGAATTTTTCTCAGAGGTGTTCTTACAACTCTTAAATATCAAGTTACCTGTATCTGAAGAAAGAGCATAAAGAGTGTTTGATAGAGGGAGTAAGTCCAAAGAGCTCTGGAACAAAATTGTGTAAGAAAAATGCAGAAATGGGTTTTGAGGCTTAGAGCGTTCAAAAACCTCCTTTTTTTTGCCCCTTCAGGCAGAACAAAACTAACTTAAACTGGCCCAAGGTTCACCTCAGAACTTTCTGTCTTATGCAGGACTCTGGCAGATTCATGATCTCCCCTCTGTGAGGTCTTGTGCAGCTACTGATGCGAGTTGTGCTACACGGCTCTTGGCAGGAGTGTTGGTTTTGGCCTCTCCTGAGGCTGGTTGTTGGTGGATTTAGGGAGTTTGAGGCCAGTCTGTCCGTTGCGTCTGAGAACAGTTTGAGTGAAGTACTGGGCCCTAGGAGCTTTGGATGAAAAAGGACTTCTGCTTGCATGTCTCCCTGTTAACTTTATTTTACAGAAGAATATTAGAGAATAAGTATCTTCCCAATGAGAATAAAAAGCAGCAACTTTAGTGTATGGAGGAACTATTAATGATAACGGTTTTGGAGAGGACTTTGTGAGAAAACAGGTAAGAGTTTCAACACAAGAACTTTAATACCCCAGTGTTCATTTTGGGCAGCAGAATTATCCTCCTGATGCAGTGCTTGACAGAGGCTTAGCTATTTTTTCAGTGAGAAAAAGTATTCTGGCAGCCTGGAGAGACAGTGCTAAGCCAAGTTGGAAGACTTAAATATAATTCCTTCTAAAAATTCAGATTAAGAAGCAATTTATGAAGTGCTGCTTCAACCAACATGGCTTCAAGGAAAATCAGATGATGGCAGTATTCTTCAGTAACCACAATGTAGGCTTTAATTTTATTTTTTTTTTCATCTCAGACAGAAACTCAGTTTTACTTTTCCTACTGAAGATCTCTGTCTCTATGGAAAGTGCACTGTCCTTTCCATAGATATGTGACAGGAAAACCTGGAGTCCAAGTAGCCTGATAGAAGGAATTCACACTTGCAAAGGTCTAGAGGCTAAAAAAGTGGGATTATAGCCCAGATCGCATGGCAACTCTCATATAGGAGAGTGGAGAGGAGCTTGATGCAGCAGTCTTTACTGCAACTGGAAATTCTTAAGGGAGTTATAGTGGGAGGGTAATCCATGTATATTCACAGAACAGAGAAAGATTTAGGGAATATTCAAACATTTCACTAAGTTCCTCCATATTCCTCAAAGCAGCAGCATACTGAAATGTAGTTCTTACATCAGATGTGAGATTTCTAACCTGACATCTCCCTCTGAGGCGTAAATCTCTATATATGTATGGTAACAGTACTTAATTGTTAACAACCCCAACATCTTAACACCTAGGAGAGCTAAAATATGTTTAAATTTGGCTGTTGAGATTGTACCTAGGCAAGGTCTTTCTACTACATGGAAAAGCTCCCATGGCTATGCATGGAGGGAGAAATTGAACTTCCAGCTAGACTTCCAGTGTGTTATTTCTAAGATGATCATACACTATTTTTTTTTTTTAAGACAGTTTTCTCTTGTCAAGTTCAAGTAGTTGAGAATTGGGAAATATATATAAGCTGTACATTAAAAACATATCTCTTCTAATCATGTTATGAAACTGTTACGTAAGGCAGACAAACACAAAACTTCCATTCAATTCTTTCGTTGCCTGAGCTATGAAGAGGTACTTTTAATGTATGAACAAAATTGATGGACAGATCACTTCTGGAAAGGTGGAAAATATCAAGTTTTGTGTAATCAGGGTATTTAAGAAAGAAGTTCATAACTTCGCATTGCACATTTAATTTTTTATCTATGCAGATTACAACTGGAGATTCAGAAAGGTTATGGTTGGCTTACTTCATGTAACAAATGGTTGTGAACACTTAAAATTTTGGGTTGAATGTTTTAGTATTTCTGGGTGTTTCTATTAGCTGGGTTAAGAAATTGGAATGAGGAAAGTTCAGGCATTGTATCTCATTCACTGCAGAAACCAAACCAGTGGCTTTGTTTATTGGGATTTAAATTCTCCTTGATTTGGTTGATGATTGTAGAAGGTTTTGTTGTTATTGTTAGTGTTGAACCATGGGATCTAACATAATCCCATTTGCAAAGTTGTGCCATTAATTAGAATTGCAGCCCTTCAGTTTTTAACTCTGCAGTGAACAAACACCTTTAAAAGGGTAAAAAAAAAAAAATCAGTTAAGTGCTTAGTCCTATAAAGAGGAGTACGTTAATGTTTAAAAAATTCTGGTTTGTCAAATGTATTTTAAAACTTCTGGAGGTATAGCATCCTATCTACAAACTCAAATGGCTTTGTATCCATCAACTATCAGTCACTTATGTCTTTGAACTGTGAGCCATTGAAGTACTTGAACTCCTAATGGAGAAATTGTAAGCTCTCTAAGAAAGGAACCTTTCTAGAACAAGTGGTGATGTGATACAGTGTCATGAAGATGAATATTGCTTTAGGTGAAAGCAGCAAAATAAAAAAAAAAAAAAGCAAGAAAAAACCTACTATCAATGTGATGCCAGAACAAAGAGTTTTTTTGTGTTCTCAGACTTAGTTTTTTAAATAATGTACTTAATAGCAACTTCACATTTTTTAGTAGTGAGCATTAATATTGAATTTTGGCATTTGTGTGTTTTTTCAGTGTTAATGCACACATATAATATCACTGTTTAAAAATGTATTTTGATAGGTGAATTCTAGTGTGAAGCTACACTATCGGTCTGTTTCATAAAATGGGTTTTATTAACCACTGTTGAAATGGTTTCTGTTCTCTGGGTATACTCTGACAAACTTCTCTATTTCCCTCATCCAGAGTGACTTTCTGTGGCAAGATCACAGAACATATCTGGTTGGAAGAGACCTCAAAGATCATCCAGTCCAACCCCTGACCCAGCATTGAAGGGTCAGTGCTAAACCATGTCTGTATGAACCAGGTCCACACGCTACTTGAACAGCCCCAGGAACGGTGACTGTACTACTGCCCTGTGCAGCCCATTCCGATGTTTGATAACTCTTTAAGTGAAGAAATATTTCCTAATACCCATCCTGAACCTCCCCTGGTACAGTTTAAAACAATTTCCTGTAGTCCTGTCACTTGTCACCAAGTTGAAAAGGCTGTCCCAGTCCTCGCTCCAGTCTCCCTTCAGGTAGAGACTAACAAGGTCTCCCTACAACTACACCTTTTATAAAAGGTCTTTGTCGATGTTTCTGACCTTGATGGGCTAAAACACAATGCTGGAAAAATCTTTAATTTTAGGACAAGAAGCCATTTTCATTCCTTCAAGATGGTTGTTTTCATAGGCTTCATCATAAAAAGAACAGAATGGTTTCAGTTAGCAAGATAGCTTTCCATTTGAAAGGCATCTTTTGCTTTTGGCAAAAGTTTATTATGTATTTGTACTGCAGTTGCTATGGCTAGAAGGGAATAGATAAGTTACATTGAAGACAGAGTACTTTGGCCATATTCCTGAATTTCCTTTCTTACTAAATGCTGCTTAAAACAAACCAGGACTGGGGGAGGATATATCTGACTGAAGTTCTTGATTTCATTTAAACTTTTTAGGTACCTTATAATTGATTTAGTTGGGGCAATTAATGAGGCAGGAATTATAAAATATGTAGATATTTTATTTCCAAAAAGCCCAACCCACAAGTGATATACAAACTAGTTCAATTTGGGTTCTAATTCAGTCAGGAAAATCTTCACAAGGATGCTTATGGGCAATTCATTAGTTGAGGAGAATCAGAAAATTGGGAAAGTTTGGCCACAAAATGGCTTTGCACCTTAGCCCTAGGGAATGTCTGTGCTGCTCACGGCAGTGGAGTAGGAATTTCAAGATAGTCTCTGGCTCCTTTGTGGCAGTGTTGGAGCTGCTTGGCATCTTGATAGCCGTTGAGAGGCTTCTAGATCTTCCTAGGCTCTAACAGGGTGCTGGGAAGGAGGCAAACTATCTCTGACCTGATCCTGGGTCCTCTTGGCATGGAGATTTGCATAGGTGCAGTCAGGATCTCTTGCAGATGTGCAGAGAGCACAATGTCTGTGGCACTTTTCACCGTGTCATGGGGCACTTAATGCCTTCTGGTAAACTTGAGGCACTTCAATTTCCAGATAGTTCAAGCCCAAAACATCAGGGCTAGGCTGCTCTGAAGCACAAGGCAGAGCAGAAGACATTGTCCAAGCTGAGAGCAGTGAGGCAGAGCAGAACAACTGCTTGCAACTTATCTCCATTTATATTATTTACCAGAGTGTAATGGCTCCTTTGGCCACAGATTCACCAATCGGAATGGCATTTGCAAAGCTGACCATATTAAACGAAACCAGGGCTTGCTTACCCTTATTTGGGCAAGACTCTACCTAAACACCTGTGAGTACCTGTTTATCGCTTTGGGAGGGGATATAATGGCCTTTGTTTTCCTCCTGCCCTTGCTTCCCATATCAGCACAAGGGTGGGGCAAGCCAGGACATCCAATAGGCCTATTACCCTTCCAGAACAGTAATACACTGTGTTGAGACAGATGGTACAGCTGATAGATTAATTATTTTATCAGATTTTTAAATAATAGTTCAAGGATTTTTTTTTAAGATGGCACTTAAATAGTTTGTAGATGCTGTTGAAGGGTAAGTACAAGTCATGCCTCATGTGAGTGTTGGTACTTTTGGTTATAGGACAAGGATGTTTTGTTTGTGTAACAGTTTGCACAGGATCTGTTGCTGCAGAAATGCTGGAACTGCACATTTGTGAGTATATATTGTTTGGTTTGTAGCTGGCTATGTGTATCAGTTAGATGGGTCCGTTTTTAATCTCAATTTAACCCGCTACTAGAAAAATTTCATGTAGCTGTAAAATGTTCAGAAGAAAGAGCTGATTAAAAGCAGAGCCCAGGGGAAAAAAAAAAAAAGTTTATAAAAAGAAAACCTAGAAAGAACTTGATACTTCTATCATGTTGTACTGCAAAGTACCTGGTGATTGTGCCCAGATGATTGCAGAAGCTGGGACTGGATTGAATAATTTTTTTATAGTCATGTTTTGTTGCCAGAATTTCTATCTAAAGATAGATTTAGAGGTCAAGGAGATGTGCTACAAAATGTAGATTTGGTTCTTTGGCAAAACACGTCACTTGTCATCTCAGTAGGACAGGTGCTACTTTCTTACTAGAGCATCCTAGTTAAATTTTTTCTTCAAGGTTGACTTTATTTGTGAAGCTATTCAGGTATCCAACAATGACATTCAATGGCAGTTGTGATTTGTGATAGACACAAACCTGTCAGTGTGTAGCACAGAGTGTGCAAAGTGGGGGCACTGTCATTCTCAAAGAAATGGGAATAAAACAGCTCACCTAAGGAACGAGAACAAGGTCTCCAGATTGATCGTTAAAAGCCTATTTGTGATATCCAACTTGTATGGCACTGTTTTTTCTGAATTAGCTGAATACTCTCTGAAATGTCAGGTCTTTTGCTTTTGGATACAAAGGCAGGCAGCAATCCTAAGTTGTGTGATTAAAATAAGGCTCTGTGAACATGTTTCAAAATGCAAAACTTACTGTTGACTATGTGAGTTTCCCTTTTCAGAGACATCCCAGCATGGAAATGTGCTTAGTGGTTCTGACCTGCTGGAAATGAGATGGCTGTTTAACTGTTGCTGTGGAGCTGAGTAATTTCTTAGCTTGAACAACTAAGTATTTGGAGCTCAGGCTCTGACTTGCATGTGTAACTGCAGGAGAAGAATTTAGATTGGCTTGTTTTATTAAATGTGAAGTTTGGAATGTTTCATTCTCTGATTATGCAGGAGAGCTCCATGGTAGGACCTGAAACCTCTGAATTAGCTAAAAATGAATATTAAATTAAAAAAGGAAACAGAATAAATTAAGTTCTCATGCAGCACAGGAGCTTCATGGCATGAAAGGTTTATTTTTACCTTAGTTTATGATTATTTTTCTTTATTTTAGGGGCAGATAACATTAATGGATGTCCCTGTATTTAAAGCAATTCAGCCAGAGGTAAGTACTTAATTGGTTGTGTTTTCAAATGTAGATGGGAAAAAAAAAAGTTATGGCCTTAAATAAAGTCTGGAATTGCCCACTCTGTGTGTCAGTAATTCTTGATGTTTGTCCTAGTCCATATAGTTCTGAGGTAGATAGTTGTAGAACACGCAAATATCTGGAACTAGGGGTATTTAAATGTGTTCAGGTAGTGCTGCAGATGAAGTATCTGGATTTTAATGTTTCTGAATAATAAGCATCTTGATTTGATTAATCTGACCAGAGAATCATAAAATGGTTTAGGTTGGAAGTGATCTCAAAGATCCTCCAGTTCCAACCCCCAGCCATAGGCAGGGACACCTCCCACTAGAACAGGTTGCTCAAGGCCTTATCCAACCTGGCCTTGAACACCTCCAGGGAGGGAGCAGCCACAACCTCCCTGGGCAACCTGTTCCAGCATCTTACCACCTTCACTGTAAAGAATTCTTTCCTAACATCCAGTTTAAATCTCCCCTCTCTCAGTTTTAAACCCATTACCCCTCGTCCTGTCATTACAAGACCTTGTAAATAGTCCCCAGACGTCCTGTAGGCCCCCTTCAGATACTGGAAGACTACTACAAGATCTCCTCAAAGCCTTCTCTTCTCCAGGTGGAAGAACTCCAACTCTTGTAGCGTGTCCTCATAGCAGAGCTGCTGTAGCCCTCATGTCTCTCCTCTGGACTTGCTCCAACAGTTCCATGTTCTTCTTGTGTTGGGGACTCCAGAACTGCACACAATACTCAGGGTAGAGTCTGACAAGAGCAGAGTAAAGGAGCAGAATCCCCTCCCTTGCCCTGCTGGCCACGCTACTCTTGATGCAGCCTAGGACATGGTTGCTGTTTGGGCTGCACGCACACACCTGCAGGCTCATGTTGAGCTTTTCATCAACCCAGACTCCAGGGTCCCTTTCCTCAGGGCTGCTCTCCAGCCATTCACCACCCAGCCTGTATTCATGCTTGAGATTGTGCCTGCCCTGGTGCAGGACCTTACACTTGGCCTTGTTGAATTTCATGAGGTTGGTCTGGGCCCACCTCTCCAGCCTGTCCAGGTCCCTCTGGGTGGCATCCCCTCCCTCTATTAAGTTGACCGTGCCGCACAGCTTGGTGTCATTGTGATGAGATATTTGCCTACCAGGACAGTCATCTGCAGACTTGCTGAGGGTGCACTCGATTCTTCTGTCCATGTCACTGACAAAAATGTTAAACAGCACTGGTCCCAGCACTGATCCCTGAGGGACACCACTTGTCACTGGTCTCCAGGTGGACATTGTGCTGTTGATCACAGCTCTCTGTGTGTGACCATCCAGCTAATTCCTTATCCAGCAGTACTTCACTGTTTAAGTCCATGTTTTTCCGGTTTGGTGACCAGGATGTCATGCAGGACAGAGTCAAATGCCTTACTCAGGTCCAGGTAGATGACATCGGTTGCCCTTCCCTTGTCCACTATCGCTGTGACTTCATCATAAAAAGCCACTACATTTGTCAGACATGATTTGCCCTTGGTGCAACCATTGCTGGTTACCACCAATCACCTCTGCTTTGTTTTACATTTGCCTTAGCAGAACTTTCAGCTGGATCTGCTTCATGATCTTGCCAGGCACAGAGGTGAGACTGGCTGGTCTGTAGTTTCCAGGGTCATCCTTTTTTCCTTTCTTGAAGATGGGTGTTATGTTTGCCCTTCTCCAGTCAGCAGGAACTTCACCAGTCTGTCATGACTTTTCAAATATTCTGGACAGTGGTTTAGCAACTTCATCTGCCAGTTCCCTCAGGACCTGTGGGTCATCTTGTCGGGCTTGTGGACTTGTGCATGTTCAGATTTCTTAGGAGCTTACAAACATGATCTTTAATTATAGTCGGCAGATCTACCTTCTTCCAGTCCATACTTTTACCCCCTGGGAGTTGGTCGTTGTGGTTGTAGCCCTTGGCATTGAAGAGTGAGGCAAAGAAGTCATTGAGCAACTCAACCTTACCTGTATCTTTTGTCAGCAGCTCTCAGTTTCCCTTCTGGAAGGGTCCCACATTCTTCTTAGTCCTCCTTTTCTCACTAATATACCTAAATAAGTTGTTCTTGTTCCGCTTCATGTCCCTAGCCATATTTAATTCTAGTTGTCCTTTAGCTTTCCTAACCTGAGCTCTGATTGCACAAACAATTTCTTTTTATTTGTCCCAGATTACCTGTCTTTGCTTCCACACTCTATAGGCTTTCTTCTTGCATCTAAGTGTGTCCAGGAGCTCTCTATTCATCCATGCAGGCCTCCTGGTGTTCTTACCTGCCTTCCTCTTTTTTTTGGGATGCATTGCTCCTGGGCCTGCAGGAGGTGATTCTTGATCACTGACCAGCTTTCATGGACCCCCTTCCTTCCAGAGTTTTTTCTCATGGCACCCTGCCAAAGAGGTCCCTGAAGAGGCTGAAGTCTGCTTTTCTGAAGTCCAGAGTAGTGACTTTGCTATGCACCCTCCTTGATGTCTTGATGCCTCCTGAACTCTACCATTTCCTGGTCACTGCAGCTAAGACTGCCCTTCAGCTTCACTTCACTCACCAGCCCCTCCTTGTTGGTAGGTCCAACATAGCACCTTTTCTTGTGGGTTCCTCTACCACTTGGTGGAGGAAGTTATCACCAATGCACTCCAGGAACCTCTTAGATTGCTTGTGCTCTGCTGTGTTGTCCTTTCAACAGATGTCAGGGTGGTTGAAGTCCCCCATGAGGACCAGTGCCTGTGAGCATGAAGCTTCTCCTGTTTGTTTGTGAAGGGCCTCATCTACTTTGCCTTCCTGATCAGGAGGTCTGTAGCAGACTCCTACTATGATGTCACCTTCCTCTGCCTTCCCTTTAACCTTTACCCATAAACTCTCACTTTTTGTGTTGCACATCCCCAGGCGGAGCTCCATGGACTCTAGTTTATCATTAGTGTAGAGGGCAACACCCCCTCCCCTTCTTCCCTGCCTGTCCCTCCTGAAGAGTCTATAACCATCTATCCCCCTGCTCCAATCATGAGATCCATCCCACCATGTCTCAGTGATGCCAGTGACATCATAACCCTGCAGACTTGCACATATTTGCAATTCTTCCTGTTCGTTCCTTGTGCTCCTTGCATTAGTGTAGACGAATTTCAGTTGTGCCTTTATTGGAGCTTACTTACTGACTGATTTTTCCCTTACCCAGATCTTTGGGAACTTTTTTGTCAGTCTGTACTCCAACCCTAGGGTCAGATCCCATCTGTACATGCTCAGGCACCTCTGTAGCTATCAACCTATCTCTGTGCTTCGTGTCAGCGCTACCATATGGATTACCACGTGATATTTTCTTGTTACCAGCTACTAGCTGAAGTGGATCTGGCTCATCTCTGCAAGACTTTGACTGCATTATTTTGTCTTCAGCATGCTTCTGGGCAGCAGGTTGAGAGCCCTTGCTAGTTTCCCGTTGCTCCCACACTGGTGTGTCCTCCCACACTGGTGTGTCCTCCCACACTGGTGTGTCCTCCCACACTTTGCCACACGGAAACTTGTTGACTTCATCCCCGTTCTCCTTCACATCCCCTTTAAAGCCCTACCAACTAGCCCTGCAATCTCCTCTGCAAAGACCCTCTTCCCCCTTCAAGAGAGGCGTCTCCTGTTCGGTGTCAACAACCCCGGTGCTGTGTAGGTCATACCACTGTCAAAGAACCCAAATTTATGGTGGTGACACCATCCACAGAGCTGTGTATTAAAACTGTGTTCAGCTGCTTAATCCAATGTCTCTGCCAGGAGTTGGAATAACAGAAGAGAAAATGATTTGTGCCTCACTCATCCCAAGGCCCTGCAGTGTTTTTTTAATTGTTCTGGGACTAACAGTTGTTATTTCTTCTCTTCCTCCTTCTACAAGGAAGATTGATAATGGATGGTAGTCTGTAGAGAGCGCAGGCTGGGAATTTCCCTAGCAACATCCCTAACTCAGGCTCCAGGTAGTCAGCACACCTCCCTATTAGAGGGGCCTGCCTGTCATATTGGTCACTCTGTTCCTCTCAGAAGTGAATCCCCTACAACTATCACTCTTCTTTTTCTCATACTGGTTTAGATCATATCTCATTCTGTCCCGTTTCCTTACTGGTTCATATCTCTTTTGAAAAAAAAAAAAAAAAGGACATAGCAGCATCTTGTATTCAAGGTGGGTGTGGTCTGTGGGTATACTGGGAAAGAATACTGGTGAAATTCTTTTCTGATTGCAGCCTCAGTTGAATTGATGGTTTCGGAATCTTCACAGGGACTATAATGAACGATGAATTTGTTTATTCTTGCTTCTGTATGATTAGCATTTTCTTGTGGACATTGGTTTGCACTTTGAAGGGTCTATTTTTCAGTTTTTCCGCTTCATCCGTAGCATGGAAGTCTTCCAGCTCATCAGTCACCTTTAGCCTTTCAGAAGCTATTTTATAGGCAGCAGGCTTTTGTCTTTTGACATGCTGATGAATGTTTTGCTTCAAGTAGCAAAACCTGCTGAATCTCTTCATAATAATTATTGATTACATCATTTGCGTACCACAGAATTTTTTTTGAAGGCTTCCTTTTGATCTGTACTTGAAAACATTAGTTATGATTTAGCTTTCATGATTTCATCAAGCTGTCTCCCAACATATATGGATTTTGTGAGTGTTTTCTTTTGTGTGTGAGCTTTTTGAGTTTGCTTGGTTTTGATTTTGGGTCGTGTGTTTGTGTTTGGGTTTTTTTTGTTTTTGTGGTTTGTTTTTTTTTTTTACCCCTTCAAAGAATCTCCCATTTGATCCTTGACATTTTCTCTTGGGCATCCTTAGTGTTTTTTTTTATCAACAGACTTTTTTTTTTCCCCAAAACTTTAAAGCATTTTAGCCTTTTATCTGATTTTTTTTTTTTAAATATTTTCCTTATGTGTGTTTGTGTACTTCTTTTTTCTAAAGTTTCCCCGCCCCAGCCCCGAGTGATTGAATAAGCTCTGGGTGCTTTTACACAGTGTCTCATCTCTAGCTACACTGAGCTTCAAAGGACTGGATATCAAAAAAATCAAAACACCAATTTAACTGATTACAACTTTCCCTAATGGCCTGCTGATAATGAAATTCCACTACTTGAACTTGATAGTAGTTTGTTCTTGGGAGTCTACTGCCAGCACTGCACAGAATGAGCAGTCAAATGCCTAACAACCACAAGGAAGCAAAAAAGGGAGTTAGATTTAGTACTGATCCAATACTCTGTACCTCATAATCTGTTACTCTTTTGATGCGCCCTCCTGATTATGTTTTTTGAACAGACCTAAAGAATATCTCTAGGAGATGTCAAGAAAGTACATTTAGCATTGTTGGCTCTTGTAACTCCTTATTGCCAACCTAAAGGGGAATAGCAGAATGAAATAATGCAACTAAAAAGAAAACTGTGAGAAAGTAGGTGAGTATATCTAGAAAGTAACTCCTTTGAAGAAATGTCTATGTACTGCGTAAGAAATTCACATGATACCTTTTGTGGAAACTATCTATGTGAGAAGTGTCAAAACAGCTACCCTTTTCAAGTGTTTGCACAAAAGCAGCTGAATTCATTGACAGCGTCCAAGTATTATCTGTCCCTCAGTGCTCCTTCACAGGTGGACAAATGTCTGTCATCTCGTATCCGAGGTGCCTCTAAATTGTGTTAAATTCCTATGGAAGAAGGGCAAGCAGATTTACTCTCAAGTCAGAAGAAGCTAGACTCGTAATGCTTGCCTTTCTCCTGTTTTGTAGAAGGGGAAAACAGGTGTGGAACACTTAGTTTGCCTAAGAATGTCTTGACAGCAGATCACTGAGGTGGTGTAGATGTCTGAGTTTCTTTTGAACTGTCCACTGGACTGTGTGCTGTATCTGTATCTTAATTCAGATTGTTAATCTTTACATATACTTTGACATGTATACTCAAACAGTGTTGAATTTGTCATTGGAAAACAATGCTGAGCTCCATCACCCTAAAAGTAAAGAAGTTTTAGTTCTACAAATAGAAGAACTTGTTTTGGTACAGTTATTTTTGTGTGTGTGTGATTTTGATTAAAACTATTGATTGAAATTAAGTGGTAGTAAGCAAGGAAGATTATGTAGTTAGTTGCCCAATTGATGATTGTTTGACAGGCTGTTGTAGAAGGGGGTAATTAATTACTGCTAGATTATATTTTTAAAATATTAATAGAATTTATTAATATTAAATATCCAGAACTCACAGCACCCTGATCACCAAAAATAATAATAGTAACAGGTTCTTGCATCATTATGAAAACTATATACAGGTTATAATAGGATCTAAAAATAACTATTAAATATATGTATATTAATTGAACTCAACTAAACTGGAAGAGAAAGCTTTGCGGTCAGTGTAACGCTTGTGGTCTATACACCATTTGCTCACTAGGTGGACACAAGGGGCAACTTTCTGCTTAAGGCAGAAGGCAATTAATGATTATTAGAGGCTTTTGGTATTTACTCACAAAAAATATTATCTGACAGTACCCAAAGCTCGTGGCAGGGTTGCTGTCAGTAGCTGTTAGAGGCTTTAGAGTTTCCCCAGGCTTCATGGCGCTGGAGAAAGGAGACAGATGATCTCTGACCTGTTCCTGGCTTTCTGGACGATTTGTGTTACCTCCGAGGCTTCTGTCTGGGCAGAAGGCTTTCAGGTGCAGGCAGGTGCCTTGCGGTGTGCAGTCTGGGCACGGTGTCACGCCAGCTATGCAGGTCGAACGCATGACAGGTATCAGAGCCTCAGCTCAGGATCAATGAGGCAGCAGGCACAGATNGTGCACCTTGCTTACCGCATTTGCTGGGTAGTCCGCAGACACCAGACTCAGTGGCTCCAGGTTCTTTGTCCT
>VWZE01018778.1:816-15558 GCA_013396675.1 Eubucco bourcierii
CAGCTCTGCTATGAGGACAGACTGAGAGAGTTGGGGCTCTGCAGCCTGGGGAAGAGAAGGCTTCAAGGAGACCTTAGAGTAGCCTTCCAGTATCTGAAGGGGGCCTACAGGAAGGCTGGGGAGGGATTATTGACAAGTTCTTGCAATGACAGGACAAGGGGCAATGAGTTTAAACTGGCAGAGGGGAGATTGAAACTGGATGTTAGGAGGAAGTTCTTTACAGTGAGGGTAGTGAGACACTAGCACAGGTTGCCCAGGGAGGTTGTGGCTGCTCCCTCCTTGGAGGTGTTCAAGGTCAGGTTGGACGAGACCTTAAGTGACCTGTACTAGTTGGAGGTGTCACTGCCTATGGCAGGGGCTTTGAACTAGATGATCCTTGAGGTCCCTTCCAACATTACCATTCTATGATTCTGTGATTCTATAATTACTTTTAAGTGTAAATAGATGAATACTGCCTGGTGTAGGGTAAGTGTGAGATACCATAGCTCTTCTAGTTAGGAAGTTAGCAATGCTTTCTTAATCAAAAAATCATAGAATCATAGAGGGAGTATTCTTTCTGATTTGTATATAATTGTAAATCCTTGTAAATATATTGTATATGTATTGTATATATATAGTTGTAAATTTAGCTTTGCAGTAAATACAGCTTCATCTTACTTCCAAGCCTTCTGAGATGGTCTGGTAAATTCCAGTAGTGGGGGGACAAAGTTCCCAATCCATGTCACAGTGTCAGAACTTCTACATGGAATTTCTGTGGTTTTCTTTTGCTCATACAGAATCACAGAATCACAGGAACATCCAAGTTTGAAATGATCCTCAGGATCACCAAGTCCAACCTATAACCCTATTCTACAAGATTCACCTTAAACCATAGCCCTAACCACTACATCCAAACAACCCTTAAACACACCAACACAGGGTTGGTGACTCAACCACCTCCCTGGGCAGCTCATTCCAGTGCCTGACCACTCTGTCCATGAAAAACATTTTCCAAATGTCCAATCTAAACCTACCCATCCTCAACTTGAGGCCATTCCCCCTTGTTCTATCTCCAGTTACCTGTGAGAAGAAACCAGCAGCAGCCTCTCCACAACTTCCCTTCAGGTAGTTCTAGACAGCCATGATGTCTCCCCTTAGCCGCCTCTTCCTCAAACTAACCATCTCCAGCTCCCTCAGTCACTCCTAACAAGATTTATTCTTTAGGCCCTTCCCCAACTTTGTTGTCTTCCTCTGGACCCACTCCAACACCTCCACATCTCTCTTGTATTGCCATGCCTAAAATTGAACACAATACTCAAGGTGTGGTCTCACCAAAGCCAATCAAGGGGACAACCACCTCCCTGCTCTTGCTGGCCACAGCATTTTTAATACAAGCCAGAATAACTTTGGCATTTTTTGCCTTCTTGGCTGCCTAGGCACACTGCTGGCTAATAATCAGCTACCTGTCTGTTATAATCCCCAGATCCCTTTCTGCCAGGCATCTCTCCAGCCACACTGCCCCAATACCTATGTGATTCATATGAAAGTATGGCATAGTGCAATTACATCCTGATGCCAAATCTGTGGAGTGCCAAAAATTACTTAAAAAAGTAATTTATATGTATTATCTACTTCAGTAGAGCAAACAAAACTAAAGAAATATTCCTGGCTAAAAGACACTGCTGAGTTTTTCATTTTAAAATAACAGAACTTAACTCTAGAAGCTGTATCATGCAATGTCTTTGAGAGTAGGAGAGAAACCTTAGAAAGCTTTGCAAATAAAATTCACAATGGGCTGTTACTGATTCTCTGAGAAGAGAATTGTCGTACTAATCACAGCTGAGCACTTCCTGACCTGAAAAATACAATCCCAAATCTTGTTGCCTCAATCGGCATGACAAGTCTATTACGCTCCACTGAATAACTGATTATGCCAGTCACTGCATTCACCACACCGGGCTGAACATTTGTTGGTTGATAGTCTTGAATCATTACAGAATCTGCTTTCCATGGAGGCTGTAATTCACCAAGAAGAAAAAAAAAAAAAAAAAAAAAAAAAAAAAAAAAAGTGAAAGCAAAAAATTCAGAAATAAACCAAAGAATCAGGAAAAAAAATGCAGAGCACAAAATTTTGATTAGTAATTATCACCTGCGTGTGTGACCAATGTGCCTGAGATTTCAGATACTGACAGTGGAAACATCCAACTAGTAGGGTGGAAATGGAGAACAATTCTACAACAAGGGCAATGTGTAGAATTCCTGAAGTCCTCAATTAGTGACTGAACAATATTTGACCTGAAACAGTGCTCAGTGAGGTTGTGGAGTCTCCCTCTGGAGACATTCAAAACTTACCTGGATGCATTCCTGTGTGAACTACCCTGGGTAATCCTGCCTTGGCTGGGAGGTTGAACTTGATGGTCTCTGGAGGTCCCTTCCAACCTGTAAAGTTCTCTGATTCTGTGATTAAGACAACTGAAAATATAAGAATTTTCATAATTGAAAAATGAGGAACTCAGAGTTAATAGGGAAAAAAAATTCAAAGGAAATAAAGAGTGCTTGCTCTGATAAAATTGCAAATCACAGGATCACAGAATGTTAGAGGTTGGAAAGGATCTCCAGAGTTCATTGAGTCAAACCCTGTCACCAAAAGCAGGATCGTCTAAGGCAGTCCGAACAGGAATGCATCCAGGAGGATTTTGAAAGTCTCCAGAGAAGGAGGCTCCATAACCTCTCTGGGCGGCCTGTTCCAGTGCTCCATCACCCTCACTGTAAAGAAGTTTATCCTCATGTTGAGGAGAAATACAGTAGTAAATTATCATGATGGCTGTAGATTTTAAAAATTCATTTGCAAGCTTTTTTAACATAACCTACTCAAGATGACTTCTCAGGCAATGGTCTCCTTTGCCCTGCTGATCTCCACAGCAACATCTCATAAATTTTAGTTTCTCAAATGTAGGAAACAATCCTTTCTACTGAGTCTTTTAGGCTGAGAGGACTCACCATCCCTCAAACTATTCTGAAAATATTGGAAGCATATAGCCTCATAAACATTAACCCAAATGATATGATGCCATCTCAAGAGTCTAATTTAAGGGATGGAAAAACTTGAAATTATTTTTATAGTGTCATTTTCACTTCACTTTGTTCTTTAAAGGTCCTCACATGAGACTTGATTCAACCTATACTGACTCGAGGACTTAGTCAGTAACAAGACTTCAGAAATATTTAGAGGTTAAGTTTAATGTATAAGAGAAGATGTTTGAAAACAAAGCAGAAGGTATGGTAGGTCTATACCTGCACAGTTTTTCAAGTCCTGGTATGAACTACCTGAAAGCTATTATTCCTTTCTGTGCTTTTGGCTGTTTCTAGTTATTACCAACTATCAGAAAAATCTGAGAGCTGTCACTGACAGACTGTCATATACCCATCTTGTTTTCTCTTCTGATTGCACTTTGCAGCGCAATTCAGGGGGAATAAAATGAAAGACTTTGAGGGCAAGCACAGCTAGATTCTTAGAACTAAAACTTACAAAGGAGATCTTACAGTAGCCTTCCAGTATCTGAAGGGTGCCTACAGGAGGGCTGGGGAGGGACTATTGACAAGGTCTTGTAATGACAGGACAAGGGGCAATGGGTTTAAACTGGTAGAGGGGAGATTTAGACTGGATGTCAGGAGGAAGTTCTTTACAGTGAGGGTGGTGAGGCACTAGCACAGGTTGCCCAGGGAGGTTGTGGCTACTCCCTCCCTGGAGGTGTTCAAGGCCAGGTTGGATAAGGCTTTGAGTGAGCTGTACTAGTGGGAGGTGTCCCTGCCTATGGCAGGGGGTTGGAACTAGATGATCCTTGAGGTCCCTCCCAACCTTACTATTCTATTATTCTATAGGGCTTGCTAGAGTGTAGTGGAGGGGTAATTAATGAATGCCAGATGATATTTTCAAAAATTAATATTGCTTATTAATATTCAACATTCAGAACTTTCACCACCCCAATCACTAATTTTAATAATAATCGGTTCTTAGCATCTATCATGGAAACTTTATACACAGGTCATAACAGGATCTAGCAATAACTAGTAATAATACATAACATTAATTGAACTCGATTGAACTGGCAGAGAAGGCTTTGTGGTCAGTGCACTGCTTGCGGTCAATACTTCTCTAGATGGACTCAAGGAGCTCCCTTCTGCTTATGGTAGAAGGCAATGGTGAATTACAAAAGACTTTAAGTATTTACTCCCAACTGGCAGGGCTGGCTACTGCTTCATACAGTACCCAAATGGGCTCAGGGAATTCTTATCATCTGCTGAGACTTCTGGTTCTTCCTGGGCTGCTGGGGAGAGGAGGCAGACAATCTCTGACCTGCTCTTGATCTCCTCTGGATGATCTGTGTGTGTCCAGGACTTCCTGTCTTGGCAGGAGGCTTTCAGGTGCGGGCAGGATGTCTTGCCATGTGCAGTCACAGCATGGTGTCACACTGGTTGTGCAGGCCTATCATGTGGAGGCATTTAGAGCCTGATCCTGGTCTCTGGGGTTTCACACAGCTCAGGATGCAATGAGGTAGTAAGCAAGCATGGATACAATTGCAGAGCACGTATATAATGGCGGAGCACAGGCTGTGCTCCCTGCTCATCTCCTTTTATCCATACTACTGGAGACTAATGGGCCTTTGGACTCAGAATAACCAATCAGAATGGCAGTTAGACAAACTTGACCATATTAGGTGAAGCCATAGGCTTACTTTACCCTTTTTAGGGCAGAACACAGCCTTGCACAAGGTGTACATAAGCTGAGCCTGTGTACCTTGTTTACCACAGGCTGCAAAGGGCCAGGGTCCCTAGACTCAGTAGCTCCAGGTTCTTTGTCCTCTTTCCTGCTGTTACTTCTCCCCAGAGCAGAGGGAGGGAGAGCAGAAAAACATACCTGGGCAAACCAGGACTTGTATAGGCCTATTTTGACCTATTTAGGCCTACCATGACATAGAGAATTGAAGATCCTGAAAGAAGTGTGAAGGTAAAGAAATGCTATACTATGGCCCTGTTAGTCATGGACATAATAAGGTTTATGTTGGCGTATCAAATCTGCCTGGTCATTCAGTCTGTATATCACTTATGTTCACCATCTATGAGTTACACAAGTGATGTATGGCATTATACCTGAAAGGCAGAGCTGTGAAATGGAAAGGTAGTTGTGGTCAGGTTTTGCCAGAACCCCACTAACCCTAATTTCTATGTGAGGTAATTCTATGCATGTTCTAGCCTGCAGCTAAATAAAGGCCAAGCTAAGAATCAAGAAAAAGGACATAAGACGGGACCTTCATTTCAGAGTCTGAATTCTAATTTCAAAAATGTCAAAGTAAATGGAAAGTGATTTTTATTTAAATAGAACCATGGCCTTGGTTGAAGATTTCATGAAGCCAAGGTAGGAACAGAATGCTAAATAACCAGGTGAGCAGGACAATATGAAAAAGAAAGAAAGAAAAAAATACAACAGTTCATATTACCAACAGTTATTGCAATTTACTGCATGCTTTCTTCCAGCATTAGGCCATGCTTTTGTCAAGAACATTTCATTATCTTTTCAGGAGGCAATCTGTACCTTTAGCAAAAGAAACAGTCCTGGAAATCTTTTAACCTTACTGCTGAGGCAGGTCAAATTAAATGACCAAAGTGATTCCTTCTGACACTGAGATCTATGTTTAATAACCTTACGGTGCTGCTATTAGACACTCTCAAAGACCGAGCACCTAGTTTGAAACATTGTGCTCTAGAGTATTGTAAGAGCAAGAAAAATCAGACAACAAAGGTAATTTGGAATGGCTTACCACCCACAGAGAGCTTCAGGGAGCCAGAGGTATTCAGCACCTAGCTATTTTGTCCTCTGTCACCGGCGCTGGTGCTACTCAGTCACAGTAAGATATGTCATCAGCACCTTCACCATGCTGCCAAATGCCATACTTTTCAAACTAACAGGGGACTACAGTCAAATAAAGCACAGCTTATCTCGGGGTTTGAAAATCCCATCTCATAGCAAGAATTTCACTTGAGACTCAAAAGATGTGATCTGAAATAGCAGCTGAAATTAGAAAAAGAAAAAAAAATTAGAAGTTATGTGATCGTTGCAGTCGTTTTCAAGAGATGCCAAAACTGAAACAGAAAAGTTTCATTTTCATCACTTTTTGAAGGAAACCCTTGACAGTCATTGTTTGATATGAAAAAGATGTATCTGAAAGGTGACAGATGGAAATCACAGAATATCAGGGGCTGGAAGGGACCTCAAAAGATCATCCAGTGAAAGCCCCCTGCCAGAGCAGGATCACCTAGAGCAGATCACACATGAATGTGTCCAGTTGGATTCTGAGTATCTCTGGAGAGGGAGACTCCACAAGCCCCCTGGGCAGTCTGTTCCACTGTTCTGTCACTCTTACAGGGAAACAAATTGTTCCTTATGTTTCCATGAAACTTCCTATGCCTCAACTTCCACCCATTGCCCCTTGTCCTGTTATCAGGCATCACCCAGCAGAACCTGGCTCCATCCTCCTGGCACTCACCCTTTATATATTTATAACTATCATGAGATCACCTCTCAGTCTCCTCTTCTCCAAGAAGCACAGCCCCAACTCCCTCAGACTTTCCTTATAAGAGAGATGTTCCATTCCCTTAATAATCTTCATGACTCTGTGATGGACTCTCTCAAGCAGTTCTGTGTCCCTCTCGAACTGCAGGGCTAAGAAATGGACACAGTACTCCAGATGTGGCCTCACCAGGGCACAGCAGAAAGAGGAGGAGAACATCTCTCCTCAACCTACTAACCACGGCCCTTCTAATGCACCCCAGAAAGGCATTGACCTTCCTGCCCACAAGACCACATTGCTGGCTCATGGTCAACCTCCCCTCAACTAGAACCCCCAGATCCTTTTCCCCTTCACTGCCTTCCAACAGATCAGTCCCCAACCTATACTACTCCCTGGGGTTGTTCTTTCCCAGATGCAAAACTCTACATTTGCCCTTGTTGGATTTCATTAAATTTCTCCCTGCCCAACCCTCCAGCCTCTCAAAGTCCACTGAATGCCAGCACAGCCTTCTGGTGTGGCAACCACTCCACCCAGTTTGGTGTCATCAGCAAACTTGCTGACAGTGCACTCTGTGCCCTCATTCAGGTTGTAAATGAATATATATATATGTTTGTATATATATGTGTATATATATATGTCTGTATATATATGTGTGTGTGTATGTATACACATATATATACAGACATATATGTATATATATGTGCATGTGTATAAATATACACACATACACACACAAATGTGGCACATATATATAGTATATATATACCAAATACCTTGGAAATTAAATAAGTGTTTGGAAAAGAACAATCAAAATGATTAAAGGAAGACAAAATGAAATGTTGATATACAATTTACTAAGAAAATTCCAGGAGGGTAAAAAGGTATTCTTGCAGCCCAAATATCAGATGAAAGATAGATGCTTAAGTAGAATGGAAGCATTTCTTGTTGGAAATGATGAGATTTATATATTGAAATAAACATCTTCTGAACAATGGAATTCAACAAGGCCAAGTGTAAGGTCCTGCACCTGGGTAGGCACAATCCCAAGCACAACTCCAGGCTGGGTGGTGAAGAGGTAAAGAGCAGCCCTGAGGAAAAGGACCTGAGGGTCTGGGTTGATGAAAAGCTCAACATGAGCCTGCAGTATGAGCATGCAGACCAGACAGCAACCGAGTGTAGAGTAGGGTTGGACAGCCAACCAAGTCCCGGGCTACATCAAGAGCAGTGTTAGCATCCGGGCAAGGGAGAGGATTCTACCCCTTTACTCTGCTCTCCTCAGACCCCACGTGTATACAACTCTGGAACCCCCAGCACAGGAAGGACATGGAACTGTTGGAGTATGTCCAGAGGAGGGCCACGAAGATGCTGAGAGGACTGCAGCAGCTCTGCTGTGAAGACAGGATGAAAGAGTTGGGACTCTTCAGCCTGGAGAAGAGAAGGCTTCCAGGAGACCTTAGAGTAGCCTTCCAATATCTGAAGGGGGCCTACAGGAAGGCTGGGGAGGAACTATTGACAAGGTCATATAATGACAGGACAAGGGGCAAAGGGTTTAAACTGATAGAGGGAAGATTTAGACTGGATGTTAGGAGGAAGTTCTTTCCAGTGAGAGTGGTGAGACACTGGCACAGGTTGCCCAGGGAGGTTGTGGCTGCTCCCTCACTGGAGGTGTTCAAGGTCAGGTTGGACGAGACCTTGAGTGACCTGTACTAGTGGGAGGTGTCCCTGCTTATGGCAGTGGGTTAGAACTAGATGATCCTTGAGGTCCCTTCCAACCTTACCATTCTATGATTCTATGATTCTATAATGGCATCCCATTCTATGATTATATGATTCTATAATGGCATGGAGAATTCCCTTTGCTTGATATATTTAACTTTCAAGTGAATATCAATAGTTGCAACAGAAGGACAAATGAAAAGATCTAACAAGCTTTTTCGGTTTTGTTTTTTTGGGTTTTTTTTGGTTTTGGTTTTGGTTTTTTTTTTTTTGTTTGTTTTTTCACTTGTAGTATCTAGAAATTAGTCTCATTCTTCTACCATTTAATTAGAGGTCACCAAAGTTGTACAGGTGTAAGCAAAATCTGTAACAATGGGAGGGAACTCAGATGATGCCTTAAACCTGCTGTTTAACAAAAGTTAGGTCAGACAAACCCCAACATGATATCATCATTAAAATGATGTTGCATTTGTGTTTCAGCACAGCAGTAACAGCTCAGACATGCTGGCACACATACAGATAAGGGGCATGTCAGTCATGTCATCAAGTCAATCATTATTATACACCTTACATCATCATACATGTTCTTCATGTAGCACAAGCTGCTGAAATCCAGTTACCTGCACACAGAAATTAGGTTTTACTAACTCATAGAATCATAGAATCACAGAATCATGGGTTTAAACTGGCAGAGGGGAGATTTAGACTGGATGTTAGGAGGAAGTTCTTTACAGTGAGGGTGGTGAGGCACTGGAATGGGTTACCCAGGGAGGTTGTGGCTGCTCCCTCCCTGGAGCTGTTCAAGGCCAGGTTGGATGAGTCCTTGAGTGACCTGTACTAGAGGGAGGTGTCCCTGCCTATGGCAGGGGGTTGGAACTAGAAGATCCTTGAGGTCCCTTCCAACCTTACCATTCTATGATTCTATCAAAATAATGAATCATTCACTATGCACTGCAGTGTACAAGAACCAACCTGCTGTCCAGAAAAAGAAAGACAAGGAATTGAGGAAGATTGACTTGAGAAATGTATTGAGAAATTCTGAAAATACCTCACTTCTGGATGATTGTAAACTAAGATGTTATATGTCAGTCAGACAACCTCCAGGACACTCATGTGGCAAGGCAAGGACTCACTGATGTCAGTATTTCATAGTAAAGGCAAATCAAATTAATTTTCTATGGAGTGATTTGCAGTTGTATGTAAAAGTTGACAGAGAATGTTATACTTATGAAAATTAAGGATTATGACTCAACTGATTTGATCACAAGCACTTAAATGTTCAGATTTCTTACTAAGAAATATGATTTTTACTATGGTTATTCGCATTGAAAAGTACTGGTTTCGGAGTGATTTAGTATCTCAACTGAGATAAGTTCTTCTGACTTTAGTTTGAAAAAGAGGAGGTTGAGGGGAAACCTCACTGCTGTCTACAACTACCTGAAGGGAATTTATGGAGAGGTTGGTGCTGGTCTCTTCTCACAGGTAACTGGATACAGAAGGGAGAATGGCCTCAGGATGAGACTGGGGAGGTTTAGATTAGATAATAGGAAAAAGTTTTTCGTGAAGAGAGTAGTCAGGCACTGGAATGAGCTGCCCAGGGAGCTGGTGGAGTCACCAACCCTGAATGTGTTTAAAAATCATTTGGATGTGGTGCTTAGGGCTATGGCTTAAGGTGAGCCTTGTCAATTAGGGTGATCCTGAGGGTCTTCTCCAACCTGGATGTTTCTGTGATTCTGTGACTCAAATATGTGCTAAGTAGAGCCCTGGGAATTATTTGATTAAAAGTTTTGATCTCTGAAAAAAGATGAGAACTACAAACATTGCTGAAAAACATTCTTTGGAATGAGAAGCAATTTTGAAAACAAAAGATTTTGAAATCATATTGCACTTTGGAATTTTGACCTATTTCTTATTTTTGAGTAAAAATCAAGTATTTATTTTTCAATTACCTTATTTTCTTTTTTTTTAAAATTATTATTATTTTATAACATTCTGTTTAGGCAATCAAGAAAAATATTATAAAATTTTCTTAAATCCTTTTATACCAAATACTTTTGAACCTCACCCAAAACAAAAAAAATACCAAGCCAAAATGTTGGAGCCCTCTATGGTGGGTTAGGAACTTTGCCCACCACTGCTATTGAAATTTACCAGACCAGTTCAGATGGTTTGGAGGTAAGATGAAACTATATTTACAGCAAAGCTAAATTTACAAGCATATATCCACAATATATTTACAAGTATTTACAAAACATATTTACAAAGATATACAAATTAGAAAGATTGCAGAAATCCAAACTCCTTCCTGGACAAATTAAACTGTCTAGAAGGTGTCAAAACTACCTTCTCTTTCTGCTTATACTTTCCCAGACAGACAAACAAAGCAAGCAGCAGAGCTTATGTTGTTATGTATTAACCAAGATTAGTGGAGAGATATTAGAGAGGAGTGAAGAGGAAGGGACAAATTGTTGACATGCTGGATTTTTATCCCTCTCAGCAAACCAATGAATAATATAGACTTCATAATTTTCTTTTCACAACCAGTGACCTAATTTCTCTCATAATGTTCCAATTGCCCTCAAACCAGCACAGCCTCTCTCTTGCTTGTCTTCAGTTCCAGGAACACCTCTTTTCTCCTCCTAGATATTGCTACAGACATTTTTCAAAAGATAAGAAAGAAGTCACAGCAAGTTTCCAATGGTTAAATGACATACTTGGTGCTAGAGGAAGGATCATGGCAAGGATTAATGGCTGAGAGCAGCCCTGAAGATAAGGACCTGGGGGTCTGGGTTGATGAAAAACTCAACATGAACCTGTAGTGTGCACATGCAGCCCAGAGAGCAGCTGTGTGCTGGGCTGCAGCAAGAGCATTGTGGGCAGCAGGGCAAGGGAGGGGATTCTGCCCCTTTGCTCTCATCAGACCCCTCCTGGAGTACTGTGTGCAGTTCTGGAGCCCCCAGCACAGGAAGGACATGGAACTGTTGGAGTGGGGGCACAGGAGGCCACGAAGATGCTGAGAGGGTTGCGGCAGCTCTGCTATGAGGGCAGAGTGAGAGAGTTGGGACTCTTCAGCCTGGAGAAGAGAAGGCTTCCAGGAGACCTTAGAGTAGCCTTCCAGTATCTGAAGGGGGCCTACAAGAAGGCTGGGGAGGTATTATTTACAAGGTCTTGTAATGACAGGATGAGGGGCAATGGGCTTAAACTGGTAGAGGGCAGATTTAAACTGGATGTTAGAAGGAAGTTCTTTCCGGTGAGAGTGGTGAGACACTGGCACAGGTTGCCCAGGGAGGTTGTGGCTGCTCCCTCTCTGGACGTGTTCAAGGCCAGGTTGGATGAGGCCTTGAGTGAGCTGTACTAGTGGGAGGTGTCCTTGCCTATGGGAGCTGATCTTTGAGGTCCCTTCCAACCTTACCATTCTATGATTCTATGATCATAGCCCTCTGGGGTAAGC
The DNA here is from genome assembly GCA_013396675.1 of Eubucco bourcierii. Lineage (NCBI taxonomy): Eukaryota > Metazoa > Chordata > Aves > Piciformes > Ramphastidae > Eubucco > Eubucco bourcierii. The sequence continues at coordinate 12,532 of VWZE01018778.1, forward strand.
AGTGCCAAATATCTTGTTTTATACAATGGTAAGAACATTTGAATAAATGTTCAGGTGCTAAAATGAAAAACATTGATTTCTTGGCCCAAACTTTTCTTACCACAGATCGTTGTTCTTTGGCTCAATACTAGAAAGAAGATTTCTAGAATGAAAATTGTGTTGCAGCAATTGTTTTCAAAAGCTGTTCTGCCTTTGACTTTATCCTTATTAAGCAATGCAAGGGTGACTTAATTGGTTGTTACAGAGAAAGTCAGACACTCCCAAGTCAGTTTGTCTTCACTGACAGAACTAAGCAGTTAAATAATCACTGGAAAATAATGAGAACTCTGTTGTGGTTGTTGTTGTTTTGGTGTTTGTTTTTTTTTAACCTAAATGGAAAATATGAGGAGAATAATAATAGAAAAAGACAAAAAACCTTTCATCCTTAGTCAAAAATCAACTAAGTGTTGTGGATGCAGATAGTGCTGGCCTTTTGGCTTTGTTCTACTGCAAGCTGACTGAAAACTTCTAACATCAATAGTTTAACAGTAGTTCAAAGATGTGCTGGAAATTCAGAGTTAAGATCATTGGGCAGTAAGATCTCTATTGAAATCAAAATGGGGATAACTGACACTGTTCAGCAATCAGATGGGACTAATTCATGTTGAGAAGGCTAATACTGTGTCCTGTTTTTTTTCTGGGATGGAATTCCAGGCCAGCCATGTACTGTGGACCATCAGTTGTTCTCAGTCAACCAGGACATCTGACCGGAGCTGGCTCATGAACATCTCACTCCCTTTAAAAGAGGAAGTTTATGGAAAGGAGTCAGCTTCTTGGGCTCCTTCTCATTCTTTTCCTCCTCCCAAGGCCTGTCTTCTTGCATGTTGTGATTGCTTTTCCTGATTTCCCTCTGCTGGGAAGGGATCATCAGGTGATAGAGCAACTGCTCTAGTTTAGCCACTGTGTTGGTTTGAGACTAGCTGGAATATTTTAATGAAAAAGATTATAGACTGTGAAAAACAAACAATGGTGATGTCTACTTCACTCATAGGCTTACTGGGATGTATAAAAGCAAGGAGACAAACATAGATAAGAAAGAGAACCTCTCTGGGAGCTGCTGTGTCTTCTGACTTTCTGCTGTGTAACCCAACTAATCATTCTGCTTCTAACCCCCTGGCAGATCCTCTGAACTCACCTTGCAAGTAAGGTAAACCCTGGGGTAAGGTAGAGGGGTGGGGAGAAGGTGGAAGGGTGGTTGGAACCCCTCCTGGGGTCTCTGATTTCTGGGAGGGGAGTTGTGTTTCTGTATTACCTTTAACTTGTATATTTCTGTAAATATTCCTGTATGTAGTATATCTCTGCTTGTACATTGTGCTAAGCTGCAAATAGAGCTTCAGTCCTTAACTTCAAGCTGGCTGAGTTTAGTCTGGGTGATTTTCATAGAGCTGGGGAGGGTGGCTAACTCACAGACACAGACACAGGCTAAATGTGGACAAAGTACAACATTTTATTCTGAACAAGTGTCCCAGTTTATATAACATAACATAGGGATCTAAAGAGGAGCTCCCTATTACACAAGAAAGCTTTATATTTCTTCTGCTTTGTGGTGTTTGTATACACTCTGATGCCTCTGTCCCAGTGTGCTGGCAACTATTTCAGGGATAGAGGTTAAATGGTTACATCTTTGATTGTGTTCAGTTTTGGGCACCTCAATACAAGAGGGGTGCTGAGGTGCTGGATGGAGTGCAGAGGAAGACAACGAAGCTGGGAAAGGACCTGGAGAATAAATCTTTTGAAGAGCAACTGCAAGAACTGGGACTGGTTAGTTTGAGAAAGAAGAGGCTGAGGGGAGACTTCATCGCTGTCTACAGCTACCTGAAAGGACATTGTGGAGAGGTTGATGCTGGTCTCTTCTCACAAGTAATTAGTGACAGAAGAAGAGGGAATGGCCTCAAGATGTGACTGAGTAGGTTAAGACTGGACATTAGGCAATTTTTTTGAGATAAAGAGTGTTCAGGCATTGGAATAGGCTACCCAGGAAGGTGGTTGAGTCACCAGTCCTGGATGTGTTTAAGTCGTTTGGATGTGATTGAGGATATGGTTTAGGGTGAGCCTTGTAGAGTAGGGTTCTGGGTTGGCCTTGGTGATCCTGAGGGGCTTTTCCAACCTGAACATTTCTGTGAGTCTATCTTTAAAGAAAACTACGAAAGCAGTAATAGATATAGACTGATTTGCAACTACAGGATAAACCTCCCTGTTTCTGCCTGCCATTGTAAGTGCAAAATGAAGAGGAAATAAATTGAAAGTGCGAACCCAACCCTTAGTGGGTTTTTATTGCTATTTTTTCAACACCTTAGAAACTGCCTTTTGTCAGAACAAACACAAATAAGCCACATTCTGTGTGATGTGGAAGACAAAACTGAATCATCTAATTAAATTAGCATTCAGAAACTTGTTGAGCTTTGCTTTGCTTTACAAACGTGGATCAACTTGAGAAACACAAGAGACTAAGTAAACACCTGCAAAAATGAATCAGTGTGCTCTGTGTGCGCTCATAGGTATTTATTTGACATGTTACCTCACTGAGATGTAAATAAGACAGAGAACCCAAAAGGACTTTTTTTTTCTACACATATAATAATAAAAAGATACAATTTCTTGAGTTTTCATTTTTGTTTGTTTCTTTGTTTTTGTTGGTTTGGGGTTTTTGGTTTTTTGTTGGTTTTTTTTTTTTTTTTGCACCTGGTTTTGAATTGTTCCAGTTACATACAAGTCATGTTTTCACATTTTGCCTCAATAGTGAGAGCTACAATCTTAATTTTTATGTAGAACATTTGATTAACTTCTGTTGACTCCAAGATCATAGAATCATAGAATCATAGAATGGTAAGTTTGGAAGGGACCTCAAGGATCATCTACCATCAACCCATTGCCCCTTGTCTTGTCATTACAAGACCTTGTCAATAATCCCTCCCCAGACTTCCTGTAGGCCCCCTTCAGATACTGGAAGGCTACTATCAGGTCCCCTTGAAGCCTTTTCTTCTCCAG
>VWZE01018778.1:16294-27742 GCA_013396675.1 Eubucco bourcierii
TTTTTTTAAGAAAGAAAGGAGCAGAAAATTAAGACCTGTGTATGACTCATAAAAGGAATAAAATGAAGTGGAATCTCCTTCCTCTATCAGAATGCATGAGAGATTTTCCCTCTGGTCCCTCCCCCGTCTTGTTGCTCTCCTCTCCAGCACTGCAATATCTTTCTTGTAGTGTCTGAATCAAGACTGTTCTGAAGTGAATCTCACAATTGTTTCCAGTTACCATTCTGTGGTTCAAATTGCTTTTAAAAATGTAAATAATTGCAGTCTTTTTTGTTTGTTTTTCTTTATTTTTTTTTCCATTTTCTGTGTTACTTAACATTTTTCTTCATAGTTCTGCTACATTTTACCACATCATTGTGTAGGAATGTTTCACAGTCACTGTGATGGATTAAACTCAGATTTATTTATCTATGTATTTATTCTACTGTTACCAGTCCAATTTAAGAATAGAGTTTTGTTGTTGTTGTTGAGTTGGGTTTGGTTTGGTTTTGTTGTTTGGTTGTTTGGGTTTTTTGTTTGTTCTTTGTTTTGTTTTGTTTCTTGGAGTTCAGTACTGCTGTTCATGGTAAATATTTTGTCCTTTTGATGCTACAACCCACTGGGCAGTTTCTGCTGCTCTTCTGGTGGGTCACCAATCCTTCCAGTGGGGAGATACTGTGAGACACCTGAAGAATTCTTCACTGCAAATATTTCCACTTGGTCAGTCAGTCCCCAGACAAAAGCTGTGGTTGCAATGCATTAGAAATAGCAGTGAAGTGTTTAGAAAACATTTTAAAATGTAGTCTGGCATTTTTCAGAACACTTCACATTATGCTTAATCAAAATGAAGGCCTCAGTTCAGAGGTTTAGAAGGAGGAATAAAACTTTCCTCCTCTTAACTCAGGAGTCTAGTGATCACTGTAATCAGCCAGTTTTTATTCTGTGCACATTTGAGTTTATCTCCCTGTTTCCCTGAGGTACTGAACTGTACCTACAGAGAACCTACCTATTAACCACCTTATGAGGTGATCTCAATCGGATTGCTCTCAATCTCTTCTTGTTACTTCTTTATGACAAACCAGAAAAGAATATTTTGGATTCAGTAACATGCATTGTTGAACCTTGAACTGGGAGATTTGCAATGTACTTTGATGAGGTGAGGGGACAACAAAGAAAAACAAAAAAAACAAGGGACTTGTCTTATTTGTTTCTGTTACTGTTGTTCTATTAATCTAAGCTAAACTAAAGATCTTTTAATTTTTTTTTTAAAACTAATTTATTCCTTACCTCTCTTCTTTGAGCTCTGCTGCCCTTTGTTTCAGCCTTATCATTGCACAGTGACCTACTGGGGAAGTATAACACAAACAGCCTCTGACATTTGCACCATTGTTCTGTGACACATCAGCATTTATAATATCCATAACAGGATATTTTGCAGCATACTGAGAGTCTGGGGAGTTATTTTGTGCTGGCAGTTGCTCTTTATTCCTTAACTCCATGATATGGTGGAGATCCCCAGAAACTGGTGCTCTTCTAAAACTATGTCAGTGTTAAAGCACTTACAATAAACCGAACAGCAAAATGCTATACTAGCTCCAAGTATGCACACCAGGGTTCCTTGAGCAATCAAACTTGCTGAAATTAAAGGTCAAGAGATCAGGACTGTAACTTTAAGCAACCCTGGGGAAGGCAACAATCTTCCACCTTTGTTGTATTATGCAAGCTGCTCATGATCACAGAACCTGAAAAACAGCTATCAGATCGCAGGATCTTTTCAGAGCTAGAAGCACCTGCAGTTAGGAACAAAAGAATTCACAATGCCTTCCTTTCATAAGGGAAGCTAGTTGCTAGTTCAGTGTGCTCATCTTTGGTAGATGCCTGCACAGTAATTTCCAGTAGGAGACAATAATATGAATATTAACATTCTGTATTGAATAATTGTCCTGCAGTCAGGTTCTAAGAAAATTTATATAAAAAGAAAAATTAATGAACAAGAAACAAAAAAACAAAACAAAAAAAGCAACCAGCAAAACAACACACACAAAACTCCAAACGCCAAAAAACCCACAACAAAACTTTTCTTTGTTCTAAAATCAGCATTTATTAGGGGACAGGGAGTAAGCTAAAAGGAGTGACAGCATGAAATAAAATGAAAAATTTCTGTATTAGCTATCACTTTGGAATCAAGGATGAAAAAGTGAAAAGATACCAAAGATGTGTGTTGTGACTTTACAGATCCTGACTGACTATAGAGTGCACAATGGCTGTTACTGGGTGACAGTGAGAATCATAGAATCATAGAACGGTAAGGTTGGAAGGGACCTCAAGGATCATCTAGTTCCAACCCCCTGCAATAGGTAGGGACACCTCCCACTAGTACAGCTCACTCAAGGCTTCTCCAACCTGGCCTTGAACACATCCAGGGAGGGAGCAGCCACAACCTCCCTGGGCAACCTGTTCCAGTGCCTCACCACCCTTACTGTAAAGAACTTCCTCCTAACATCCAGTTTCAATCTTCCCTCTCCCACTTTAAACCCATTACCCCTTGTGCTGTCACTACAAGACCTTGTCAATAATCCCTCCCCAGACTTCCTGTAGGCTCCCTTCAGATACTGGAAGGCTACTATCAGGTCTCCTGGAAGCCTTCTCTTCTCCAGGCTGAAGAGCCCCAACTCGGTCTGCCTGTCCTCATAGGAGAGCTGCTGCAGCCCTCTGAGCATCTCCGTGGCCCTCCTCTAGATCCCCTCCAACAGTTCCATGTCCTTCCTGTGCTGGGGGCTCCAGAACTGCACACAGGACTCCAGGTGGGGTCTGATGAGAGCAGAGTAAAGGGGCAGAATCCCTTTGACCACACTACTCTTGCTGCAGCCCAGCACACAGCTGCTGTCTAGGCTGCATGTGCACACTGCAGGCTCCTGTAGAGCTTTTCTTCAATGCAGACCCCCAGGTCCTTTTCCTCAGGGCTACTCTTAGCCATTCACCACTCAGCCCGTATGTGTAGCCTGCCAAACCATATGGAGAGTAACCAACACCCATCATTGAGACCCATAGATTAAATCTATGCTGTATGTGATGTAGTTGATTAAAAAATCAGTACACACTCTTGCTCAGTGTTCTGTTATTGTCAGCATTAGCATTTTCATTTTAATCAGGACTGCAGTTTTCACTCAGCTTTCCTGATAATCCTACTTGCTGCTTCTCATTGCACATATAAATTAGCATAGGCTTAGAGATCACAACCTGTTTCCTAGCCAATGAAATTAAATCAGAATATGTGTTCCATGAGTGCACCTAAATGCTTTGTGTGCTAACAGACATCAGTTTTTGGGCACAGAGCAAAATGAAATTAAATTCATCTGAGTGTGTGTGGTATGTTTATCAAATCTCCATCATTGAACACGTTGTTCAACACTTGTTCCTTTTGCAGTGCTAACACAGTTGCAATGTTTGTATTCACTGCTCTTCCATTCAGTTTGCAGTGTCCAATGTTTCTCCTTGCAAGCTAAGGGCAGGTAAAGCTCAGACTACTTATAGGTCTCATCAGCTTTGTTACATGTACTGGTTTGAGGCCAACTGGAACATTTTAATGAAAAAAATTAGATTATGGGCTGTGAAAAGAAAACAATGGTGATATCTACTTCACTCCTAGGCTTGCTGAGATGTATAAAAAAAAGGACACATAGTAAGACAGAGAGTCTCTCTCTCTGGGAGCTGCTGTGTCTTCTGGCTTTCTGCTGTGTAACCCAACTCATCACTCTGCTTCTAACTCCCATTGTTACTCCTCCAAACTCACCTTGCAACTAAGGCAAACCCTGGGGTAAGGTATAGGGGTGGAAAGAAGGTGGAAGGTTGGTTGGGAACCCCTCCTGGGCACTCTGATTTCTGGGAGGGGAGTTGTGTTTCTGTATTACCTTTAACTTGTGTATTTCTGTAAATATTCCTGTCTATAGTGTATATCTCTGCTTGTACATTGTGCTAAGCTGTAAATAGAGCTTCAGTCCTTAACTTCCAGTCTGGGTGATCTTCACAGAGTTGGGGGTGGAGGGTGGGGGTGGGGCAGATAACTCCCAAGCCGTCACATTGCATAATGAAATCAGGGATTATTTGTTTATCCATTTGATATTGGGCATATGAGCACTCAGTGTAAATGGATAAAGACAATGGTGCACTACAGTGAACATTACAAACAGCACAGCTATGATGGTTTGGGACTTCCCTGCCCCTCCCATACTTTGTAACATCACCCAGACCAGACTCAGCTGGCTGGAAGCTAAGGACTGAAGCTATATTTACAGCTTAGCACAAGGTACAAGCAGATATATACACAACAGACAGGAATATTTACAGAAATACACAAGTTAAAGGTAACACAGAAACACAACACCCTTCCCAGAAATCAGAGCCCCAGGAGGGGCTCCCAGCCACCCTTCCACCTTCTTCCCACCCTTCCACCTTACCCCAGGATTTGCCTTACTTGCAAGGTGAGTTTGGAGGATCGGCCAGGGGGGTTAGAAGCAGAGTGGTTAGTTAGGTTATCCAGCAGAGTGGGGAAGACACACTGGCTCCCAGAGAGAAACAAAGAGACTGTTTTATCTGTGTTTGTCTCCTTGGTTTTATACATCTAAGCAAACCTATGAGTGAAGCAGACATCACCATTGTTTGCTTTTCACAGCCTATAATATAATTTTCTCCATTAAAATATTCCAGTTAGCCTCAAACCAGCACAACAGCCAAAAAGCTTCACAGATCCAGAATTTCTCCCCTTGCCTTCTCAAAAAAAAAAAAAAAAAAAAAAACAAAAAAAAAAAANAAAAAAAAAAAAAAACCAAAAAAAAAAAAACCCAACCACCAAACCATTTTATTAAGCATAGGCTTGTCTGCTCTATTTGAAACTGGGCACAACAGTGGATTGTGTCTGTGTTTGAACTACAGTGCAGAGAACCCCTAACTTGCAGCATTTAAATTACACATGTATTCTATTAAATATGACCCATGGTCTCCATGTTGCTATCATGTTGTTCTTTTGTTTTTCAAAGAGAATCAGAACCAAACTGGACATCCAGACCTATCAGAGAAAGTCTGTTAGAGATTCAGCTTTGGGGGAGGTGACTCAGTCATCAAATATATAGAAACAACTGATACAAGTGCTGGAGTACATGGTGTAGGATTTACCTCATTAAGAAGGTCCTTTAGAGCTAGATGTGGCCCATGGCAACTGAAGAATTATGTAATACAACCTTAAGGTCAAAGGTGTGCACTGCAGGTTGATTTTGCATCGTAGGCTTTCCCAGCACTGAAACAATGCGAGCCCTGTTTGTATGTCCTGCAAACGTATATAAAGGCTGTGTTTGTTAAATGGCACCTGAGCAGTTCCAGTATCAAGTGAAACTTTGCACAAAAGTGTTCAGTGGCAAATTAGTCCCACGTGTCCACTGCCCAGGAGATCTGTTTTCCATGCATGTGGCTATCTGTCCCACAGTCTCCCTATCCAAGACCATAGGCTAAGTCAGTACATAGTCATCAAAAGATGTTGCTAAGTGGAGCTCACTAATGTACAAAATATAAATTTTTCTTGCTTTCACTGACTGGACTGGAAGAAAACCCCAGGTATTTTTACACTGTTATTTACCACTGAAGAACTATTGTATACAACTTAATACTCTTATTTCTCCTCCCAGCTCTACCCTCCCAGAAAAGGCAAAGATACTATTTCACATCACATAGAAGTCATTATTAATTTTCTTTTGATTTCTTAAAGTTCTTTTTACAAACAGTAGTGCATTTTAAAAGACTTTCCCAGGATGTTATTTGAGGTATTAAACTTCTTCATATGGGCTCGTGGTGTGGGAATGGATGCTGAACCTGGGAGAACAAAGAAGGGAAGAGATTACCTAGTTCACCTGTAAATGCCCACTCCAACTGAAGAGAAACCAGATTCAATATCTTCACCTAGGAATAGGCATCCATCCTCTTCTTAGCTTTGTTTCCCACTCCCAGGCTGTTACAGCAGCCCTGTTAATATTCTCAACACCTCACTGACACTTGCATGTAGAAGTGGAGAAATGGGCATGGTAAAATGATGAGAACAGGAGTAATAACATGATCAAAACCCAATACAGGGAAACAAAATAAAAGGCAAACAGCCTTTTTTAGTAATATGCCTCATAAAGCCATACCCCATCACTGCCATACAGACAGCATTACACAAGAAAGAATTATCAAGTGGCTTTTCCTTTCCCCCAAAAAAAAAAGATTATTTAAACTACTTAAACTTTAAATTTACTCAGAGTGTTGTACTACTTTATAAGGTATAGATTTTTCAAATATACAAGACAGAAGGTGCTGTTAACTTATATGGGGAAAAGAACAATGTGCCTACATTTACAATGTACACCAAAGAGTGGCTGTCAGTGGGTCCAGGTGCAAGTGAAGGCCAGTGACAAGTGGAGTCCCTAAGGGATCAGTCCTGGGACCAGTCTTGTTCAACATCTTTGTCAGTGCCATGGACAGAGGTATTGAGTGCACCCTCAGCAAGTTTGCTGATGACACCAAGCTGTGTGGTGCAGTAGACAGTTGGAGGGCAGAGATCCATCCAAAGGGACCTGGACAGGCTGGAGAGATGGGCACAAGCCAACCTCATGAGGTTCAACAAGACCAAGTGCAAGGTCCTGCATCTGGGTCGAGGCAATCCCAAGCATCAATACAGGCTGGGCTGTGACTGGCTGGAGAGCAGCCCTGGGGAGAGGGTCTTGGAGGTGCTGATAGATGAGAAGTTCAACATGAGTCAGCAGTGTGCACTTACAGCCGAGAGAGCCAACCAGAACCTGGGCTGCATCACAAGTGTGGCCAGCAGGTCGAGGAAGGTGATTCTCCCCCTCTACTCTGCTCTGGTGAGGCCCCACCTGGAGTACTGCATCCAGTTCTGGAACCACTATTACAAGAGGGATGTGGAGATGCTGGAGTGTGTCCAGAGAAGGACCATGAGGATGATCAGAGTGCTGGAGCACCTCTGCTATGAGGAGAGACTGAAAGAGTTGAGGCTGTTCAGTCTGGAGAAAAGGAGGCTCCCAGCTGACCTTATTGTGGCCTTCCAGCACCTGAAGGGGGCCTACAAAAAAGATGGGGAGGGACTTTTTAGGATATTAGATGGTGACAGGATTGGGGTGGGGTGGAGCAAAGCTGGAGGTGGGGAAATTCAGACTGGAAGTGAGAAGGAAGTTCTTCAGCATGAGAGTGGTGAGAGCCTGGAATGGGTTGCCCATGAAGGCGGTTGAGGTCCCATCCCTGGAGGTGTTTAAGGCCAGACTGGACGAGTCTCTGGACAGCCTGATCTAGGGTAGGTTGTCCCTGCCCATGGCAGGGGGGTTGGAAGTAGATGATCCTTGAGGTCCCTTCCAAGCCTGACAGATTCAATGATTCTATGATTCTACATTTGTATTTTACTTTGGGTAAGTGATGCGTCATGGAAGGAAACATCCTGATTGTCACCACTTGACATGGTTTCTTTGTCATTACAGAGTACAGGAATTGAAACCCAATCAGAAGATGCAATCAAAAAGCTTACGCAATGCATTAATGTTTGTTTGGTATGCAGGACCTGATTTGCCAGTCCAACACAGAACCCACTGAAATGTTTCTGGTGTGGACAATACTTCATGCTTATACTCCTTTAATACCTCATTATTTGTTAATGTAGACATCAGCAATAAAACCCTCCTCCATCTCAGAAAAATGACCTAAGAAACTCATAGCTTTGACTGTGTTGAAACCAGCTAAGAACTCCTTTTCTTCTCTTCAAAGGAAATGAGATCTGACAGCAAATACCAAAAATGGCAATCAGTTTGAGAAGAGGATATTTTGTTAAGAAGCTGATATTTGAATATAGAGGTTTGCAATGGAAACTATTTTTCCACCTTGACTCCATTTGTCGTTACCCTTCTACCACAATCTAGCTGATAATGAATGATGTGTAGCTTTTGAAAAGTGTTTGCTCATTCAGAAACAAACAAACCAACTAACAAAAAGAAAAGTAAAGATGGAATTTACAAAACCTCTAGAAATATGGGATATTTCTAATGAACAAGATGTCAGTTATTTCCTGGCACGTGGGAAGACTTTATTGTGGAAATAAGCCAATTTGACTAAAACCTATGGTGTATATTTACAATACAATAAATACAGCCAAGTATGGGAGCATTTAAACCAATTGCAAATCTTTATATATACACACAGAATCCAGGTTTTATGCTGAGAACCTGCAGGGAAGAAAAAATGCCTATATATCACATACAAAAAAAAAAAATATGGAGACCAGTGCCAAGTGGTGTCCCTCAAGGGGTCAGTGCTGGGCCCAGTGCTGTTTAACATCTTTGTCAGTGGCATGGACAGAGGAATCAATGCACCCTCAGCAAGTTTGCAGATGACACCAAGCTGAGCTGCAACACAGGAGGTTCCACCTCAACACAAGGGGGAACTTTTTACTGTAAGGGTCAGAGAGCAATGGAGCAGGCTTCCCAGAGAAGTTATCTCCTTCTCTGGAGACTTTACAGCCCTGTCTGGATGTGTTCCTGGGTGACCTGAGCTAGACTGTATGGTCCTGCTCTGGTAGGAGGGTTGAAATCGATGATCTCTTTAGGTACCTTCCAACCCTGACATCCTGTGATCCTGTGATTTCAGTTGGAAATGACCTTTAAGATCATCCAGTCCAACTATTATCTAACTCTACCTAGTATGGTGCTAAACCAAAGTCCCTTAGCACCACATCTATGTGTCTTTTAGACACCTCCAAAGACGAGGATTCAGCCACCTCCCTGGAGAGCCTGTTCCAGTATTTGATAGCCCCTGACATCCTGTGATCCTGTGATTCTTCTCTTCTCCAGACTGAACTGCCCCAATTCTCTCAGTCTGTCTTCACAGGAGAGGAACTGCAGCCCTCTGATCATCCTCGTGGCCTTTCTCTGGACACATTCCAGCAATATTACATGTCAATATATGTCAATGCTGATGATATTGAATGAGTCACTAACAATAATTTGAAACAAAAAGTGTAACAGGACAACTAAGGGCCCAATTTTAGTAGATATTCTCTAGCCTAGAAGAAAATAACAGCTCACTATGCATATGCATAATATTTTTGTTCAGATAATAGTAATTTATATACAGGTCAATAGAACATTAGAGGAATATTGTTCAAAACCAGTAAATCAGATTTTTTTATAATAGACAAGACTGTGAATTAAGTTTCCATATCTACCTTTCACACACACTCCTACCATAACCTGGGGTGAAATATATTCCAGTTACACTTGTCTCATCTTTCCTAGCTATAAACTAGAAAATATACTTCCTCACCTCATTGGAATGAGGTCGTGGTCATTTTGATACTGTTTGTTAAACACATTTCAGAAGAGAGGTGACAATGTAACTCAAGTATTCTTTCATAAGGCGGACGTAATACAATTGCCCTGCATTCATCTAACTGAGGATGAGAAAAATCACTGTATTGCCCACACCTCTACTGGATCTTGTATGAAACTTCTGTCTGTCATTCATATTAAGAGCTGAAAAATTTAGGACACACACATGTAGATTGGCGATCAATGGCACAATGTCCACCTGGAGACCAGTGGCAAGTGGTGTCCCTCAGGGGTCAGTGCTGGCACCAGTGCTGGTTAACATCTTTGTCAGTGATATGGACAGAGGAATCAGTGCACCCTCAGCAAGTGTGCAGATGACACCAAGCTGTGTGGCACAGTCAACTTGCTAGAGGGCAGGGATCCATCCAGAGGGACCTGGACAGGCTGGAGAGGTGGGCCCAGGCCTACCTCATGAAGTTCAACAAGGTCAAGTGTAAGATCCTGCAGCTGGGTAGGCACAATCCCAAGCACAACTCCAGGTTGGGTGGGGAATGGCTGAGAGTAGGCCTGAGGAAAAGGACCTGGGGGTCTGCATTGAAGAAAAGCTCTACAGGAGCCTGCAGTGTGCACATGCAGCCCAGACAGCAACCGAGTGCTGGGTTGCATCAAGAGCAGTGTTAGCAGCAGGGCAAGGGAGAGGATTCTGCCCCTTTACTCTACTCTCATCAGACCCCACCTGGAGTCCTGTGTGCATTTCTGGAGCCCCCAGCACAGGAAGGACATGGAACTGTTGGAGTGGGTCCAGAGGAGGGCCACAAAGATACTCAGAGGGCTGGAGCAGCTCTCCTATGAGGACAGGTTGAGAGAGTTGGGGATCTTCAGCCTGGAGAAGAGAAGGCTTCAAAGAGACCTGATAGTAGCCTTCCAGTATCTGAAGGGAGCCTACAGGAAGGCTGGGGAGGGATTATTGATAATGTCTTGTAATGATAAGACAAGGGGCAATGGGTTTAAAGTGGCAGAGGGGAGATTTAGACTGGATGTTAGGAGGGAGTTCTTTCCAGTGAGGGTGGTGAGAGATTGGAACAGGTTGCCCAGGGAGGTTGGCAGCTCCCTCCCTCGAAGTGTTCAAGGCCAGGTTGGACGAGACCTTGAGTGAGCTGTACTAGTGGGAGGTGTGGCTGCCTATGGCAGCGGATTGGAATTAGATGATCCTTGAGGTCCCTTCCAACCTTACCATTCTATGATTCTATAAGTCTATGTCAAATAGTATGCCTTACATGCAAGAAGAACTATGTCTCTTTAACTTGTTTGTCTCCTGAAAACTTTGCTACAATATTTCCTTTGTGGGTTTGTTTGTTCCTTGTGGGGTTTTTTGTTTGTATTTTTTTGTTTAGTTTTACATCTTATTCATTAATTAACTAGGAGTTTTTTTGGTTTGTGAGGGTTCATTTTTTAATTTAATTTAGATGAGTCAGCTTTCAACATAATTACTTAAAGTGAAAGTAGCTCAAATCTGACATAAGGAAATGTGATTCGCATACTCAGACCTTACGTAATTAATCTGTCAATTGTTTTTTGCATACTCTATGATTGCCTGTGGCATAGGAACTCTATATTTAATAGGATTCAAATGTTTTTCATCCAGTGTCACATAAAAAGATATTGTAGTACATGTCTACCCATCAAGGATTTTTCAAGTGCTTACACTAGGATTAGCAGACTACTACAAAAGTCCATCCTACAGTTACTAATAAATTTATGGAAACTTCCTCAACTTGTTACTCATTTTCCAACTCTGTAAGGGCTGACATTAGGTATTCATTGAGGTTGGTAAATGTCACTTCTCTTCATTATCAGCTTTTCTCAAACTTAGATCAATGTCATCCAAAGTCATCATTACTGTCAAGCACTCTATGTAAGCAGAGCTTTTTGGTATTTTGAAGCTTAATGCAGATATCCAAAAGCATGTTTCAGTTCTATGTATTCACATATTACTCTATTATTATAGAATCATAGAATCATAGAATCATAGAATGGTAAGGTTGGAAGGGACCTCAAGGATCATCTAGTTCCAACCCCCTGCCATAGGCAGGGACACCTCCCACTAGTACAG